>WEIT01024744.1:53504-74950 GCA_013389985.1 Dryoscopus gambensis | reverse complement strand
CTGTGGTGTTTTTTTTTTGTTTTGTTTTTTTTTTTTTTTGTTTTTTTTTTTTTGTGGTGGGGATTTTTTTAGCAAGGTCTGCTAAATTATTCCCTGTTCGAGGAACAGACTTTATTGGTGTGTTTCTGATCAGTGTAAAACCAGAGATCTGCTGAGAATACTCTGTAAAGTAAATATATATATTTTTTTAAACAAGGAGCTGTATTTGCAGCATGGGGCACTCTGTCTGTGTCTCATGGTGCCTGACAAGGACATGTGAAAACTCTTGCTTGGGTTGATTGCCTTCATGATATGCTCAATCTGAGTTAACTTGTTTTCTGTACCCTCTAACATTTCATTTTGTAGTAGCAAATAAAGCTTGGATGTGGTAAATGTAATTGCTGCTGCTGCTTGATAATACAGGCCATGAATAAATGAACTTCCTCTGATATTCCATATCTTCTCCTAATAAACAGAAATGCTGCAGTGGGATTGCATGTTAGTGACTTGGAATTACTTATCTCTACCTTCCCTCCTTAAAGTTGTTTTTCTCATGCACTTGCATGTTTTCAGTTTGCCAAGAAAATAACTTTTGACATGAGATTTAGGATTGGTGAGTTAAAGCAGAATTAGGGTACTCCCCACATGACTGTTGAGTTGGGGTCTGTGATTCTGCAGTGTTTCAGAGTTAGAGGACTTCAGGAATGATTTCGTATGGCTAACTGAATCTATTGAAACTAAAAATGAAGGAAAATATTTAGGAATTTTTTGTGTTGGAGAGCAAAGGGAGTAGCAACAACAGCTTTTTAGACGGTTCTTGATTGTGTACTGCTTCTTACAATTTTCAGTTGTTTTCCAAACATGTATTTTTAAAAAATGTCGGTGTGGGAGGCAATAGGGAGGCAGAGACTGTGAAGATTTTGGTGCGTTAAAACCCAGTCATCCTCCAGATGGGTGCCTTCCCATTTGCTGCATGGGGAGCTCTGGGAGCAGGGCCTTCGCTTGCTCTGAGTCCGACTGGAAGCAGAGCGATGCCCGGCAGTGCAGATTTACAGTAGGCAGAAGGGGGAATTGGAATGATGCATTGTCATCACACATTGGTAACACATTCTCCATGCCAATGCTGCAGCTCTCCCGTGCTTTCCACGGCATGGGCCAGGGTCGCTGCTCACCCACCTTGGTGCCGTGAGCCCCTCAGAGAACCCTTGGCACCTGCTGCCTCGGATCCTTGCCGGAGCAAAGAGCAGCGGCGTTCATCGTGGGCGCATAACTGACAACAGGATTTGGGGAGGAACCTTTTGGGATTAATGCTAAAAATATTCAGGTAACCATCTGAGTGCTTGAAGTGGGCTTTTTTTTTTCCCAAGGCATGGTGAGGAAGGCGATGAAGACTCCTCATCTGTTTGCTGTCCTCATAGCACAGCCTGGCTGCTGAATAACTGAGTGACAGGCAATCTGGCCTATCCATATGACCATATTGTTTTCCTCCCCTAATTAGCCTGGTCCTTACTGTGCTGATGAGGAAACAGATGCACTGAGCAGCAAATTACCTTCATCTTGCCTCCGCACAAAAAAGACACAGCATTTAATTGACTCATTTGATCTCCGGCAATTCAAAGCAAGTAAAGTGGAAATATTTAAAAGTGGCACTTCATGTCTGAATAGGGGGGAGAGTATGTTGGGAGTGCACATACATGCATTTGTGTATGCTTGTAGTTTTACAGTGTCAAATGTGATGGTGATGGTGAGGCTTGTGATAATTGCTTTTTATGTCTTTAAAGACAGGCACAAGCAAAAACAGTGAAAAAGTACCCTATTGCTTCCTCTGTCAACAGCAAAATATTTGCATACTTAACTGCACTGATATTTCTCTACAGATCCTTGGCTGTGAATGTTCTTTTCTGTGCAGCATGCCATGCTGCACATATGGGCAGCTGAAATGCCTCATTCCTGCATCCCTGAGCTCCCACCTGTGCTCCTGCCTGGGCACTGGCCACAATGCAGGGGTCCCCCGTTGCCCTTGTTTTCTCTACTCAGTTTTTCCTGCATTTACACAGATATATATGTATTTTTCCCTATTGGTTGTCCTTGTGTTTGTTCGGGGTTTTTTTTGTCCTTGCAGCCCTTGGGGTCACTGGGAAGCTCTCAGCATAGATGGACACTGCACAATCCAAAAATTCCCATGTGGACGAACAGGATGTGTCTGGCACAATTCAGTCTAGCCTTGAAGATGGGGGAGAAACTTGTCTTTTATTTGATAGCCTGTGTGCATTTCTGTCTTGGGTCCCCAGAGTGAAAGTCATCTGGTCAAGGTGAACAGTCACTCCCTGAATTTACCAAATCATTATGGCTGGACTTCTTTCATGGCCTCTTAACCCTTCAAGAGGTGGTTTGTCCTGCAACTCTCCCAAGTGAATGCTCTGCAAAAAGGAAATTGTTACCATGCAGACATTGTGGTGGCCATCCCCTGTGTTGGGACACTGTATCTTAGCAGATCCTAAGGGATGATTAAGGTGCAGATATTTCTTCTCCTTTGCCTCTGACCTAATGTGGCCTTCACCATGTGTGATTACATCACATGGATTTGCCCCTCTGCTGCACTTCAGAAAAAGCTGTCACCAAGTCTGCTTCTGTTTCCATTTAACTCTCGAGTGTTTAGAGGTAGCATAAATAATAGTACCCTGCATGCTACTCGGGCACATATGGGTGTTACTCACGTCAGCTTGCATTTCTCAGATGATGTCTAGGTTTGAAAAGACACATGTCTGTTAAGGGAAGGCAGGAGCCTCCCTTGGAATAGAAGATGCAACCCCCTTCCCTCTGAATTATTATAATTTTGAAATCAAGGGCTTTCAGGCAAAGATGTGGGGAATAGGAATAACAGTTCTTTTACTAATATAGATATATATATATATAAAACAAAACAGTAATACAGAAACACTGGCTTAACCTGACAGAGTCAGGGTAACCTGCCGGGCAGGGTGGTGGTAGCAGTCCGATCAGGTGATAGCTGCAGTTCTCTTTGCAGTGGTTCTGTTGAAGCGGTGATCTTGTAGGAAAGGTCTGGTCTTCCTCAGAAAGTCCAGTGGTGCTTGTGTAGCTGCTGTCCTCTGGGAATCCAGTGGGAAAGGCTCTCCCTCTGTTGCAAAACCCCCAGAGTTTATCCAGATGGAAATACCTGGCTCCTTCCCCCTGGGCGGAGCATCTCACAATGGGATGGTGAGTCATGAGGCAAGGCCTTGATGGGCCCATTAACAGGAGATGGCCCGGGATCGAGTTATCTTTGGGTCATTCGGCCAGGCATTGTTGGGGCCATTAACAGAAGACAGTCCGGAGGGAGGAGGCAGGGAACATTGCTACACCTGGTTTCAATAGCTCATGAAGATGGTAACAGAATACACGGTAACCCAGGACAGATGAGGGATTTCTTTTTTTTAGAAATACAATTAGAATTTAGAATACAATTTAGAAATACTAAATTTTCTCTTTAAATGACTAAAACTCCATATTTGTACTAACAAGATGATCATTGAAATGTGTTCAGGCAGTACCAACTTCATTCTGTGGACTGCATCTCATCTGCTTCTTACCCTTTTCCTAAGCTTTCCATCTTCTGTATTTGTTGCAAATCCCTGTTCAATAGATCGCTATTGATGGCGGCTTTGAGATAGCTTTCTAAGACCTTTTGCTACTTGCTTTCCAGTTCTACTTAGTGTTTTCGTCTGGTGTATAAAGTGCAAATGTGAAAGAAAACTTTTGGATCAAGTGGGCCAGTTCCTTCAGGAAAGCTCCCGAGTGTGCACCAACAGTGCTAGTTCAGTAAGCAAAGTGACTATGCTGTAAAGAAAGGCAGATATAATTAGAGGGGATATTTTGGATGCACTGTGGCTTACACATGCTGGATTTGCCATGGTAAGAATCCTGACATATCTGTTACCTTGGTGATTTTTTTTTTGTAGCCATGATGTAAGGGATATTTTTTGTAATGAAAATTAGATGTGCTTATGCCATACTTGGGCACAAACCTTCCAGGGGAAAGAAGTGGGAGCAGGTAGTAGAGTCAAGTGCCTGTAAGCAGGTGTATTTTTCAAGCTTTTTTCCCCCTCTCTGATTATATGATGCTGAATTTCTTACACCTGAACAAAGAAAGTAGAAACAAACTGCCAGGAAAGGCAGAAACTACAAAGGCAAAGACAAAGATTTCTGTAAAATAAGGATACTAGAAAAATCATTTGAATTAGTGATACAGTGAGTGGCACCTTTTTACCTAGCGTGGTATTACTCTCATTTATGTAATTATCTGTTGCTTTTAACATTGCATGAGCTTTAACAGAACTGATTAAATGAAAAGTGCATCTGCCATTGAGTCAGACTGCTATGTTTGTGATGAGCTGTTCAGATTTTAAATAATTTGTTGGAGCAAAAGTCCTGCAGTTCATAGTAGTAGTTATGTATGCTGAGTGAGAGACCATTTGAAATGCAGTTCGTGCATTATTCACCTGTGTGCTTACTGTGCATTCTTGTGAGAAAATTGAGAGTCAGTGAAAGGACAACTCACGTCTGCTAGTATAGTTAATTTTGGATTGTTTAATTATTATTTTTAAATGGCTGTGTTGTGCAGAATGTCCAAGGCTCAGGACTCCTGCTCCAGGGTGATGGGCATAGCACAGGAGAGGCTCTGCTGCCCTCACAGAAAGGGGATGTGTAGGGCAGCCCGTGCTGCCATGTCCTGCCTGCACGATGAAACAGCTTCCACACGGTGCCATCCCACACCTGTGAATGTTTATGGATAATCACAGTGTAAGTGGGAAACAGAGACACCCCCTTCTAAAGTGAATGGGGTTGGATTGTTTAGGCTCTCAGTGGGTGGTGTGTGTGGAAAGCACTGTTGTTGCTTTCCAAGAGCTGGGGCTCTTGTGCCTGTAAGGTGTTTTGCACGGAGTCTGAATGTGGCTGAGGGTCTGGACTCTGTTGCTCAAAAAAATCTGGAAGGTGCTAGGGGGATACAGTGGGAAACCTGTATCTACAGGCACCAAGTGTTACCTGGGAGGCAGTCCATGAAGCCTGGAAGACTTGAAAATTTACTTTGTTCCTGTCTTTTTCAAGATATAGTCAGGATTGGATGGATTTGAGTTTGTTTTGAATGGGTTTTTGTTTGTTTGTCTTGTCTCAGGTTTTTTTGTTGATTTTTTTGGTTTCATTCTTGTTGTGCTTGGGCTGTCCTAGCTGACAGATAAATACATCTTGCCACTTCTAGGCAAGATAGTTCTTTGGAAGTCTGCAAACTCAGAGCTAGTATTCCAGACCAAATGAGCCCCTGAAATGTTTCTGGTTCTGGAGTACTTGGAAATCTGTCCTAATGCAAACAGAGTGTCAGAGACCCTAGGGCAGTGCTGGAGGCAGCTGCTGGTATTTGGTGCCTGGCTGGGTCTGGAGCTGTATGGGCAGGCAGAGTGAGCCTCCTGCAAGGGGTCAGCAAAAGGGTTGGGAGCGTCACTCCTAAGTTTGTTTTACATTTATCTTTAATGTCCTTCTGCTCCTCAGCCCAGGATGAAGGAGTGCCCTCGGCAACCAAAGTGACTGATTTGTTGAAAAGCACCCCGAAGTGTATGCTCCCCTCCTGTCAGGATAGATGTACAAATGAGGAAGATTAAGAAGTTGTTTAACAATGTAACGAAACAATGAAAAAAAAGCAGAGCAGCGGGGAAAAGCCATTAGTCTGAAAAGAAGAGTAGTAATTTTAAAATGTGGTAAAAAGGATCAGTTTTTGTGTGCAGCAGCCACCACTCGGGGACTTTGAGGCGTTACTGACAGTACATCATTGAGGACCTGTTTTGGTGCTCTCCTGCCTGAGGTTTTGAGCGCTGATAGACAAGTATTTATGCATGTGCTGCACCACTGTGTCGGTCATCTCATCACAGAGTGGAAAATTAATTGTTCCACCATGGAGAAGATCTGAATGCCAAGTGCCTTCCTCCTTCCCCCGCCTCCCTGCTTTTCTTCTTTCAATATTTAGCCAAGGCAGCTGAGCTTTAATCTAAGATTTCCCCATGTCTTTGCATACATTATTGAGGGACTGTAATTCCATAAACTAGAATAGGTCTCAAGTAATCACCTTTTGAACTCAGTGGTGAAGCTAATTGAATGAAACTTGCTGTGAAAGACACAAAATAATTTAGTTTGTGTCTGTTAGGGTGTCAAAGTGTGGCTGTTGTAACAAAGCTTCCTCTCCTACCACCGTTTTTTATTCCCATGACTACAGTTTATGTATTTTTAAAGTATAATTAACAGGAGAGCCAGAAAATATGTTTCCTTGTTGGTGTGGAAAGTGGCTAATAGTTATTTGTCAAGATAACAGGATTTTAGGAACAGCAAGATAAATACTGCATGTTTCATGGGGGACGTAGCAAACGCATTTCCAAAGTGATCCAAAGGTGTGGCTCTCAGAGGCTTAGGGAGTGGTGAGGCTCCAGTAAGAGCCTGGTAAGATGGAGGAGATGTGGGTTAGAGTTTTGTCTCATTTCTTGACCATTGGTGAGGGGTTTCCCCTCTCCAAAAGGAAATCTCTCCTTTGCACTTTCCCTCATGACTTTTGCCAAACTGGGAAGCGATAAAAATGAGGTTTCCTTGTGTTTGCAAAGTGTTTGGAGATTTGTGGGTTAAACTCTTCATAACCCAAGTAGTACTTGTTACAAATGTGGTCTAAGCTATGAGGCTTGTGGCCCTTACTTGAGTACAATGCCTTTGATTCACTGGGAGCTGGACTAAGGAAAAAATGCATAGTGTTATGTGTGGCTCACATTACTTAGTGTTTTATCCAGTAGAAAAAATGTATAAAACTACTGAAATGATATTTTATTTAACTGGTTGGGAGCTCTTGGTACATTCAGATCCTGTCCTGGTGCTCACTGCTGTGGCGAAACCTTCAGTGAGCAAAGCACTCCAGAGCATGAGATGTTTTCACCTGTTGGGGCTCTAAATGCAAGTTCAGAAAATTGAGGAGAGTGAATTACTGGTGATTCTTCCTACTGGCAAGGGAGATAACCAGTAGCTATTGTCAGTGCCTGTGGTAAATTGCAGTATTTAGAGTTGGCAATTTTGCAGGACTATGGCAAGGACAGGTTTCTATCTGGAGCCAGCAAGAAGTAAATCCTCTCATAGGGTGCTCAGCTGGAGCTGGCTGCAGCCAGGGCTGCCCTGCCGACATTCCTTCCTGTCCAGCTGAAGCGTTTTCACTCTCAATTCAATTTCTCTCCTCTTTTAACTGCTAAGTAGATGTAATTTTGGTGACTGCCTGAACATTAGGGTGCACAGGAAAACTGAATGCACGATCCATCTCGCAGTGGCTGCAATGTGTGTCAGCACTGTGCAAGGTGCTTGGAGGTGGTGTGCACCTGCAGGCTGTTAGCAGCAGAATATAGAGCAAGTCTGCCAAGGAAGTGGTTATTTCATTAATTTGAAATAGCTGCCTCTCCCAGCATCTGGCTTGCTGAGTGGTTTCTGTGTTTGCAGGGGTCCCAGGCCCCTCGCAGCGGGCGCTGCCGCGTGTTTGCTTGTTTGCCTCCCAGCATTTTGGTCCCCTGCACTTTCTCTCAATAGCACTTTTCTTTGCAGCATGAAAGCTTTGCATAGTAAGGACCTCACAACACAAGAATGAGTGTTACTTCCTTTTCTTTCTTCCTTTTTTCCCATCTCCCCATTCTGCTCTCTGCATCCACAGTTTTTGCTCTGTGCTGCTAGGCCAGCAGCTCCTTTGTTGTGTCAGTGGGACTGGCCGAGCCGAGGGGCTGTAGCCCTCTTTTACCCGTGACGGCTCACTAGGAATATGTGTGTGTTTGCCTGTATCCTTTCTTTTTTCCTCCTATTATCCTGTCAGAGTAATTAGTGTGGCTTTATGGCTGAAATCGGTGAAGAGAGGAACAGTGAAATCTGTCTGCACTGAAGTGCAGCAGAGGCTTTCATTAACCTTATAATTGAGTAAAAAATCTAAATAAGTCATGCACAGTGACCAACGTCACAATTTGCTGCCCCTTTCATTTGTGCGGGACAGGAGGCTGCAGGGAGGCTGAACCCTGTGTCTTGTCGTGCATCTCTAATCCTCAGCAATTTGGGGCTGCAAGGGAGGGGGCTGCACCTTGTGCTCCCATTTCCCCCTCTCCCACCACAAATCCCTATTTCCTCTCCCCCCAAAAAATTGGCGAAAGTTTCTGTTCAAAGTGATGCACAGGAAACTGTTTTCAAATACTGTATTGAAAGCTTAGTGTTGTGTTAAAATGCATGTTTAGGGAAAAAACCTAAAGTTAGCATGATGAAATGGACTTCTGGAAGATTTTGATTCACTCTATTCCTCCATGTCTGAGAACTTCCTGCATGAATGCCAGCTTTTCCCTTGTTGGTACCCCTGGGTTAGAATACTGGGGCAATATCCAGTTGACTTTATGCTTAGGTAACTTTCTTGTAAAATACTCAATTTTCATTAGCTTTCTTACTAGACTTTTTTTTTTTTCCATGTGGAGTTTCATGTAATAATAATTGGACATTAGCTGAACAAATGTAAGTCAGCAGTTTTCAGCTTATAGAGTATTTTTTAAAAATTATTTTTGACAGACGAGATGCTTTTTGATGAGAGGTGGTGGGTTGGATGCTAAAGGTGATGAGCATTCAGCTCCTGTATTTTTGTGGCCTTGAATAAATTAGTGTCAAAGATCTGTTCATTCACTTAGGCCAGTTATATCTGTTATATCTAGAACTGGTCAAGCTTTTTCACATTATAACTTTCCACTAAGATTATGTTTGGTTTAAGTCAAAGTTCTCTGGAAGAAAACTGCTCTTCTTGTGTTTTTATTTTTATTTTTTGCTCCTAGCAGCTGAGTTTTCACACTGCCTTAGCTTAAAAGAAGCTGTTAATTCCCTCCCCCCCTTCTCATCCTGCTTCTTTGTATCTTTCTTTTTGCATGAAAATGAAATTAAACATTTTAAGATCCTAAAATGGTCATCCAGATGTTTTGCAAAACTGGGGAGCAAGTGGTCTTTGAAAGCAAGCTGAAACTGAGAAGGCGCCTTTTCAAAATGGAGAAAAAATATATCTTGTAAATGGAAATTCCGTGTGAGAAATCAGGCTTTGGAAAAGGATCCTTTCTTCTTGCTCTGCATTTTGTGTATGGAAATATTCTGCAAGAAATCCCAAATATCCTGGCTGGTTTGTGTTGGGCAGTGAGGGAATAAATGAGCAGGACCTGTGGCACTGCTGAAAGGTGGAGAGGAGATGATCCTGCTCTGCCCCTTGTACATCCCCAGGCAGGAAAAGGTGAGGTGGTGGCAGTGCTTCCTCAAGGCAAATCAAGGCAATTTCATTTTGGGGAGCAAAATCTTTTTTCAATGAGTCCCACCCAGCAGACTCTGCTGTGGGAATACTGCTGGGGGCTGGAATACTTCTGGCCATGTGCCACTTGTGGCTGCCTGGACCTGGTGCTGGTCCCATGATGTCGGGGGTAACAGGTGAATACAGTTACATCCCTGCCCATGACGAAGAAGGATAGTCATGTAGCCTGCGGTCCAGATGACACATTTCATCTGTTCTTTGGAGCTTAATACTTCATATGTTTGAGCAAACAACTGCAATTCTAACCTAGAACGACTTGGTTTGAGGTATTTAATAAGATAATTGAAATGCCATGAGAGTAGAATGCAGTTTTTGTAAACAGGACTTGGAGCATTTGAGTGCTTAGATTTTGCTTTAAAATCTCCATTTTGCTTTAAAATCTCCCTGTTTGTTCATTATCCAGGGGCATGTCTCTGTACAGACTGCGTGGGATTGTATACGATTTTCAGTACTTCCCTCTTAAATGAGAACTTTTATAAAAGAACAGGAGGTATTACAGCCCTAACTCTGTGCGTAGTTAGAGAAAAAAGTAAATAAAAAGTCTAATACCATCATCGGTCTGTAGGAGCTGGAATGAGAAGAGCTAACGATCGCTATCCGAGTGATAAATGGGGGAACCATCTGAGAGGGCTTTGGCAACAAGAGAAGACAGATGAAGGCAAAATGGCTCCTCTCTGCCTGCCTTTTGTTCTTTGAGGACTATTATGATTAAAGCTTATTTAGCAATCTAGCTCCTAACCTGCGCTTAAATGATGTTGTGAGTGAATTGGCACACAGTAATAAATTAGAGCAATTAGTGACTACATATTGCTTTTTCTAATGGAAGTGGTGTGCCCACTGGAAAGGGAGAACCTGGTTTCAGGGCTGAGCACATACCTGTGGGAAACACATGCTGGGCTGTCTTCACTGAGGGTCCTAGCCCCTCCAGTGGATGGATTCTGCAGCATTGTCCATGGGATTTGGATACAGGATGTTGGAGAGTAGCCTGTGTGGAGCACTCATGCTAGAAGGTGGCTGAAAGGATCGAAATGGGATTTAGGGTGTTCATTTTGGGAACAATTTTGATCAGATCTGAGTGCATTTGATTTGCTGTGTTTACACTGTTTTGGATGGTTCAATTAATGATAATCCTTCTCAGGGGAAGCATTGTTCTTTTAATGCCAGACCAGCCCAGTTCAGCTAGCAGGCAAGGACCAGGCTCTCCAGAGGCACCTTAGGAAACTTCCATGGTACGTAAAATGGTGCTTAAAGTTCATCATAAGTGCTTTAATGTGGAAAGATGAGCTTTATGGGTTTGGGCTACAAGCAGGAGATACGCATGCCTTTTTCTTTGTGCTTCTGGAAAGGTCACTGACTTAGTGGGATCCTGCCCTCACAGAAACGATGGCTCTTTCCTTTGTCAGATTTACCTGGAGCAGCATTTCTGGAAGCAGGAGGTCCGGTAAGATGTGGTGGCAGGCTGCCTGGTCCTGTCAGTACCAGTGAGGGGCTGCAGCCATCCCAGGGGAGAGCTGTGGGCTGTCTCACCCGCTTTGTCAGCGGCTGGAAATGGCCTCTTACAGGGCACGTAGCTGCTGCCTGCAGTGTGAGGTGTCATTGGTGCGTGGCCTTTATTGGGGCTCATTTCCCAGCTGCTCCACCTCTTAGGACATAAAGCCAAGTGCCTGTGGTCTCACTATCATCCTCTGGTTTGTAAACTGTGCTGACACTTTTCGCTTGCTCCCAGAGCGTGTAAAACTTTAATCCTGGAGAAGACGCATGAGTGTGAAGTTTTTAAACTGGGGAGAGTAAAACTCACTCAGTTACTCACATATTTGCAGAAGGGTGTGCAGGGGAGACCTGTGTGATTTTGTGCATCTGTAGGAGCAAGGATTTGAAGCAGGTTTTGTCTGGCTGTTTTTACCCATTTTACATTGCAATTTCTAAGCTTATTTACTGTGCTGCCATGCTGAGCCATAGGACTTGGAGCTGTACAGGAAAAACCCTTGTGCTCCTCTTCTTGTATCATCGGGGCTGAAAATAGCAAAGCAAATTTTTCATATGGGAACAGCCACGTTTCGTTCCCACTTTTTATCATGTAAGGAGAGCATATGCTAAACAGTTGTACACCTTTTTTGTGTTCCTGCACAGCAGGTGCAGCAGGAAGGGAGGTTTGGACCACGGTGGTGTTAGAAAGAAGGATGTGAAGAAAAAGTGAAAGTGATTGCATTCTAAGAATAAATCTTACCAGAGAGGTACCTCCTGCTTTCCAAGAAGATAAAAGGCTTATATAAATAAGGTAGGCAATGAAGTTTAACTAAGAAACGGAATGCCAAATTAAAAATGCAGGTGCCAACTCACTCAATACAGTGTCAGCCCTTCTGATAATGTGCTGGTCTCTTGAACTTAGAATTGATTAATCACTCAACTATTCCTTTCTTAAGCAAGCAGTTATATACTGGCAGGAGGAAGTATAGTGGGGTTTGATCCTGTACATCAGATAATTAACTATATGTTCTCATATAGTGATATCCAGGCTACAATTCTATAAAACAACTGATAATAAGGATCATAAGTGTTAATTAGTTGACATCAATTTATTCCATTAAATTCTATAGCTGCTGCTTTAATTTAAGTGACTCATTTCCTTAGGTAAGCCTTAGTATGCTGTGCTACTCTCCTGTCACAGTTCCCAATTTAGAAGTAGCTCAGTCTCACAAGATTGGCAGTGATTTGCTGTTGTGCTCAAAGTAGGTATTTTGATGACTTCCACAGAAAAGAAGAGAGAAAAAAAGTGGTGTAAAGGGAATTTTTAGAGGTATTAATTAATACTGTATGGTTTGGTCTCCAGTGCCCTTACCAAAAGTGCTCAAGATGCTGTGCGGGAAACATTTTGGATATTGACCATAGCCTTAGATGATCTTGCTCTTGTTTCCTTACATTTTGTTTGGTATGTGCAGCAAACTTCTTTCAAAGCTGTTTATCAGCTGCTCATCACTTGTGTCACCTGAGAGTATAAGGGATGTGCCGTCTACCCAGCTGGCTTTGGATGCCTCTGCATTCACAGGATTCAGAGAAGTGGAGATTAGGTTTGTTCTGTTGTTGGGCATAGTAAATTAGAAAAAGGACTTGTTTTTTACCTCCTTTCAGATTTCACAGATACTTGGTGAAGCCTTGTGGTAGCCTTGGTGGCTTTCAAGCCTAGTTTATAAGAAGCAATGGAGATACAGCAAGTGTCTGTGCTGTTTACTAACTTCAGAGATAAAAGTGCTTGGAAGATGGGATTCCTGAACTGTTCACAAATTCTTGTGCTTCAGGGGACTCAGCCTTCTTAGTCTGGTGTCACATCCCTGAATTAGGCACAGGATGCGCTTCTCCATCTTTGTGATTTTAGGGGGAGTCATGCTTAACAAAAATACCTCATTTTGTTACCAGAATGAACTTGTGCAAATAGGCAATTGATTGCCGCATCAGCTTAGATGGTGCATTTACTAACCAATTTTGGAGATAGACAGTAAATTCCCTTTCTTCCCAGTTTTCTTCAGGAAAGGCCTGAAGTCTTATCTGGACCTAATCTTTTGCATTAATGTTCTGTAATGAGTTGACTCCTCTGTTTTCTTTGAATTTCTTACAACTCTGTTTTGGAAGCCACTGCAGACTCTGATGGTATTCTGTAGAAAAGACATCAACCCTGCTGTCTGCATGTGCGGCATTGCAGTGCCCTAGAACACAGATGAGTTCTTCACCCTTCAACCAAGAGGGTAAGTTCTCTGCCTGAAACTTGGTGTCATAAAAACAGATTCCTGTCTGAGAAGGGTTGCAAGGAGGCACCAAGAAGGGGATAGTCAATTTGGTCAACATTACAGGTAAAGTTTTGGGGGAAAGCCCTGAGGCTGAAGACCATGAGGAGCAGGTGGGTAAGTGACTGGCTGGAGAAGGGAGTGAGGGCAGGTGGGCATAGCTGAACATTGGTTAGGGGGAAGCAAGAGGACTTCGCACAAGGAAAGACTTTGATGATTGACTAGGTCTGGACAGCAAAAGGGTAAGGTGCTGCTAGAAGGAAGGAGCCATAAGCCTATGGGTTTTGAACCTATATTGTTCACATTTACTAACTCCAAATTACTAAAAATCTGTGAATAATCAGGTGTGTATATCCGGGTCAGAGATAACATTATATGGGCGTAACCTTTCTGGTCCAATAGGATGTGTATGTATTGGTAAGTTGCAATCCCGTAGTGGTTTTTTCCTATCCTGTGGTGTCCTTCTTGGCACTCCAGCCAGAGGTGGGCTGCTCCTACTTCCCTCCAGTGGTAGGGGGCAGCTGGTGAGCGGTCCTGAGTGTGGTTCTCTGCAGCCTTTTTGGGATCGAGGCCTTTGGTGTGAGCAATTACCTCCTTAAGGGGGGTGTAGTGAGACTCTTAAATTAGAGGCTTCTTATTAGCGACACATGTGCCAAGCATTTGCTATAAAAAGATGCACCTTGCTGCTAAGACTGAGTGATTAATTTGCAAGCCAGCAAGTTAGATTGTGCTAACAATTACCATATTTGATAGATTAAAGCCCGCATGAGGGTATTGGTTACCTTGGGAGTTTATTTACAGTTCCTGATCTGTGGCAGGCAAAGAATTCATGGTGTGACAATGACTATATCATGTCTCAGTGATCCCATCACATTTAAAAATAATGTCCAAGCTGAAAATTCTGAAAATTTTGCCTATCTGTTTGTTATGCAGGGACTCAGCCCTTTCCATTTTGAAGGTTGGCTTCTTCCTACAAAAAGCCATCAGCCAGATGTATGTCTCTGTGGAGAACTTCCCTCCTGTGAAAATAAAATTAAGAATCCAGGAAACTTGCGTTTTGCCCTGAAATGAAAATGTTACCTTTTAGACTAGAACTGTATATATATTGTGACCGTCAGTCTATTTTTGTGTGTGTGTAAGCTATATGTAACTTACAGTTTGCACAAGAAGTTAAAGTTTCTCTTGTTGAAGTCCCTTCAGTTTGGCACCAAAAGTGTTTAATTATTTAGGCAGAGAAAGAACATGATTGACTTTATGGTCCAGTGGTCTCAAAGTTTCACATTCTTCAAGGCACAGGTGAAAACAATTGGTGGTGATGGTGGCAAAGACAAGGAGAAAGTCACTGCCTCGGCTCTTTTTCTGATCAGAAATTATGTCCTATGAAGTGACAATGAAATTCTCAATGGTATTCTTTTTTTGCAAACTGATATCCATCCAACCAAGAGCTGTTGCTCTCTCCAGGACTCAGTGAGAGCATCGAAACTGATGTTAACAGCCCTCCTCTGCAGCAGTGGCACCTGGGAAGACAAAAATAGATGTGCCCCAAAACACCCATCCCTTCAGGAGATTTTTGACCTGCATCCTTGCTTATGTAAAGTTTTCGTACCTTTTGTCTCTCCCTTTTCCAAGTGGTTTTATTCATTCTGACTTGTGATCAGGCCCTGTTTTAATAACTCCTGAGCTGCTGTTGTCCCTGCAGAGCAGAGAGGAGAACCTTGCACGTCAGAAACCTTCAGCGGTAGGCAGCACACAAAAGGTCATCATCCAGCTGGTGAGATTCATGGGCCCTGGGCGGCCGGCTGCTTCCCTCCTCCTCATTCCCTGCATACCTCTGTGCCCATGTCATTGCTGGGCACTCTCCCTCTCTCCTCCCCTTGTGCTACCACTATTATTTTTTTGAATGTCAAAATGAATGATGGTGACTTCCTCCTGCAAAAAAGTATTGGGGAAAAGCAGTGCTGTGAACTCTGGCAGCCCAGGCGATGCACAGGCAACAACGTCGCCCTTGTTCTGCTCTCCCTTTTGGGCATCCACAGCTCATCCAGCCCCGGAAGCCCAGCTCTGGCCCGGGGACATGGGGCAGGCACAAGGACATGGCACGCTGTGCCAGCTCGGCGCTTGCAAAGGCTGGCATGTCCCATGGCATCCTGGTGATGTGGCACTTGGGACAGCACCGCATCATCTGCACAGGTTTAGTAGCTGCGGGGCTCAGATGAGTCGCTTTGGGAGTTTTTTTGTTATTTGTTTGCTGTTCTGGGGCAGTCCTGCAGCCCAGATAGATTTAACAAGATGATTCATAGCCATTTAGTCTCCGTCATCATCATATCGATTCTGCAATCATCACTAAGAGATCTCTATTACTATCTCTTTCTCTTGGCTTTTGGTAAATTTTCTGCCTTCTGTCCCTGGTAAAGCCAGGAGCAGATGACAAAAATGCTTTGAAATTATGTTAAAAGAACCACAGCTGGTATAAATAGATTTTACTTTGATGTATTTGATCTGATTTGTGTTACCTGAGGATCAGACCTTATCTGTATGTTTAACTCTGTTACTTTTGTTAAAAAACAGTACTCAGCAGTGAATTCCTTTTCGTTCTCAGAACCATCTCCAGCTCAGTGTCTGAGGTAAGTGATTTGCACTATGCCACAAAGGAGGCTCAGGTCGCAGTGGTTTGGGGCTGATCATAAGAATGGTATGAACGTGTTAGCAAAAACAGCAGAGCGCTTCGTAGCATCTAATGCAAAACTGAATTAGTTCTCAATGAAACTCAGCATTTCAGTTGGAAAGGTTGATTTCTTAGGGAATGCTTATAGTCAAAATATTTTGAACAGATCAGCCTGTGGTCTTTCTCCTTTCTGTGTAGACATGGGTTTTCTCCAAGGAGGACTGCCTGATCTGTGAGAAAACCAGGTTCCTGACACACCAGTAAGACCTGCCATGAATGATTTGTGCAGAAACCAAGAGGAAAATTGCCTAGAACAGGAAAGGAAATGGAAAATTGTGGGGGTGATTTTTGGTGACAAGATACAGAGTGGAGGTAAAAGAAGACAAGGCCACTGTTACTGCTAAGGTTTAGCATTAGCTAATTATTAGTGGTTAACAAATAGGGTGATGTTATTGCTCGTAAATTGCTAGTAGCTAACAAAAATCTGAGCACAAGCAGTAATTTTTCCTCCTTGCATCTGAACCCTCTGGTGGTGGTACAGACTTTGCACTTGTGTGTTGTAGCTATCCAGATTAGTTAAGGTAAAAAAGGTGGAGATATAATCAGAGTTCAGACAGAAGAGATGCCTGCAGAGCGAAGTGTCATATAGATTTTTGTATTAAAAAAAATTTAAGGTAATCTGTCTAGACACAGAAGTGAAAGAGAGGCTATAACCTCAATGGCCATATGCTACAAAAAACAAGCAGGAGGAGGATCAGTGTAGTGCAATATAAACTGCAAACCCTCTCCACTGGGCTTACCAGGACTTAAAATGAACAGGAAGATAATAGTGAAGCAAGTACATCAGAAGAGAAAAATACTCCAGCACTGCTGAAGAGGTCAGCGTCTGCTTTAAAAGCTGTGATGAGCAGTGCCTCACTTTCTGAAACCATGATCTGGGATCCTTGGTTTGTGCCAGGATGCAGCGCAGAGTGTGTGTACGAGCTGCTGAACTGAGACAGGAGAGAAGGAGCATGTGAAGTCCCTCAGCAATGACATGAGGGGATGCTCATATTTCCCACAAAGGAGAAACGTTGAAAGCAAAAAAAAAGCCTATGGCTTGATGTCCGGGGGTTTACTGTTGCAAGAACATGTGCCTCAGTTTCCCCATCCATAAAATTATTATAAGGGCTTCTTCAGGAAATGTGTTGGGAGATACTTCCTATAAAAAGCTGCAGTAAGGCTTGAGGAGATACCTGACTGTGCCCAAGAAACACTTGGGAGTTAAGCAAATGTCCTCTTGAAAATGAAGCCAAATTTCCAAGCCTGCAGGAAAGTGGTTGTGCCTTTCCTAAAAAGATGGCGTTTCTATTAATTCTCTGCAAGGGACATGACAGTGTTTGCAGCATTAATGGAATTGTCTATCTGAGGAGGAAATGGAGGACTGTTAATCATGGACCCTTTTTTTCTTCTGCATTTGCTTTGGTCCTTGATTGTTACATCGGTATTTAGCATTTGTCTTAAGTTCATTTTAGTTCTGTCTCATTACATGTACTTGTTACTTGTGCTGCTGCTGATTTGAAAAGCACTCCCAAAATCATGGGGATTTTTCTGGCTTTGTACCATTCTTTGAATTACGTGTTCTACAAGTTTTTCATGCATCACAGACTGGGTTTTGTTTGGCTGTAAGTCAGAATAATGTTCCTGGGGATGATGAGAGTTCACTTTTTCACCCATTTGCTTGTCTCCCAAATGCAGAAAGAAGCTTTTTTGTTGAGTGCTTGATTCCATCCTCCCACGCTCTTCTGGCTTAAAAAAGGGCAATTACCCAAAATTCACACTTACCTTGTCACCTGTAGACAAGGCATCTTCGGTGCCTGGTGCGAGCTGCTCCATATTGTCTGGCAGGGTGGTGCTGGGATGGGGAATTGCCTGGGCTGGGAAGGAGCCCATCCATGGACCAGGCTCCAGCACACTGAGACAGTGTCACAGCTGCGTGCGTGTGTACAGGCAGCGGTTGTGTGCGGGTGTGTGCGTACAAAATAGGGGGCTTGTGCCTGTGCAAGTTTGTGGGATCCTCTGCAAAAGCGTGTCTGGAAAGTTCTGTGAGGCCTCCTAGGCCTGCTGACACTGAAGCTTCCCACTGCTCGCTGTCCTGATTGCCACAGTGCTGCTTTGGGATTGAGGAAGGTAGGATATTAAACAGCAAATAGTACATCCAGTGTGCCTAGAAGGCTCAGAAATCATGGTCTGCAGTCCATGTCTGCAAGAGGCAGTGCTGGCTGTTCGGGGAAGCCTTTCTCCTCAAGGCACTTTGGGTTTCACTTGCTGCAGCTTTGGTTCAGCTCTTCCCAGCTGCTCTGAACTAGCGGTCAGTGCACACCCTGAAGCACAAGAATTTGTATTTCTTGCAAAGCTTTTAATCATCGCAGTGGTAACCCTAGTTGGTCTCCTTTTAATTTGTGAATTATTCACACGTAGTAGAAAAGGCAAAATGTGTTGAATGAGCTTTCCATGATTAATGGTTTTGTCTGGAATTCTTGCTGGTGAAGATGCAGTTGTAATGGCAGTATTTTATATTTTGGCTGACATATAAAAGGAAGGGAGAGCCAATTTTTTTTTTTAATTTAATAGAGAGTTCAGAATGTCTGTCTCTTTATTGGCTTTATTTTTAGGGATATAGATGAAGCAGATTGTAAATTGTGAGTAATTTAATTTTAATTAGTTCTACTAAAAGCTTTATTACTCTTTCCTGTTCTCTGTCCATGAAAGTGATAGCAAGGCAAATATTTGTGATCCCGAGTGCTGTAAGAAGGTGCTGTTTTTCAGACCTCCTGGCACAGTTTGTCAGCATCTCTAAAATTCTTTGTAATCCCAAAAGCCTGCACCTCTGAAGTACTCAGCTCTGCCCCCAAAAGCTCTGACAAATGGTATCTGCGCCAGGGAGTGGGCTGAGGTTATTAAAGAATTTGTTGTTATGCTTATTTTAGGGAGTGAGTTGCTTGTTTGTAGAGGGGTTTTTCCCCCCCCTCAAGAAGCTTGTTAGATATAGATTAGCAGGATCTGTTATATGTAGGCTTTGAAGTTGTTCTTACCCAAAAATGAAGGAACAAAAAGAAAGAGCCAAACAATCAAAAACCTGGGAAAAAAAGAAAAACAAAACCAAAAAAATCCCCAACCCAATGTAAGAGTTACCACTGCCTGTTCTGTGGCACCCTGAGGCAGAATTTTGTTGCTCTCCCAGCTGGTCAAAGCTCTGCTGATGGAAGGTGGGGGAGATTGTAAACCCTTTTGGCAGTACTGGGGAGTGCAACCACTTGCTCCTCTCCTTCATCTACTTTCATGAGGTTGAAATTTTGAAAATCATCCATCATGGGACATCCTGCCTAAAGCTCCCATCGCTGTTGTTTTATGCAGAAATTAATTTGCATTATACTGGAAAAACAGGGTGCAAATTAATTCAGAAAGGCAATGGCTTTTAAAGTTACAAGACACAGTGATCCATGCTGGCCAGTGGCCTGGTTCAGCTGGCTTGTGGAAGCCTTCTCTGCTAAGGTCCCTCCAAGCAGTTGCCCCTTTTCCTGGATCCTGGCGCATTTCCTCAGTGTTGCATCCACTGCTGCCGCACCACAGGGCAGGGACCAGGAATGTGCCTGGGAGCTGGTGGTGGTTGCTGGAGGGCATCAGTGGTGCCTTTCCCGGGGGCAGGGACAAACGCGCAGTTTTATCTGAGCCTGCTCTGGCCCTCAGTTTTCTCTGCCCAGATTTCCAGCTTGCCTTGAGGTTTTGTGTTATATTTGGGTTAACCAGCGGATGCTGTCAGATGTCCTTGCCACTGGAGAGTGGCTGGGCTCGGCAGGAGAGCTGCTGCAAGGTCGGGAGTTACCTCGTTTGTCACTGCTGCCCCGCACGGCGCTGCAACGCGCTCCAGAGGTGGCTCTGCCTCGCTTGCCCAGCCCTGGCGGTGGGAGGGACCCTCCCGAGGGAGCGCAAAGGCGGCTGCCACGCGTGTCCTTTTGCAAGTTAATGACTTCTGCTAGCTGCGTTGCACTTTTTCTGGCTTAGTCTGACTCTTCCTGTGCCTTTCTCAGGGAAAAGTTTGTCCAGGGCAGGTTTCCGTGTCCAAGTGACCTGTTGTTCATCCCGACATTTGGATCTCCATGATTGCCGTGGGAGTGTTGGGCCACTAAGAGGGACATTTGGCTTTTATTGCTGCTGCTGTTACTTACTTGTAGTGGCAACACAGCCAGTCTGTATCTCTCACGCTGTTGTTTGTCCCAGAAATTAGATTTTCTTTTCTGTTCTTTTTTTATTTTTTTTTTGGTGGAAAAATCTTTGAAGCTCTTATCTGGCCCGGTCTGGCCTCCCTGGGCTCATTCTTTATAAACAGCAGCAAAACCCACCCCCAGCTGACCACTTGTGTGCCACGGACTTGGTTGCATAGCATGAAAATGCAGCTCAGCTGAGTGTGATGATGGCTTTAGAAAAAAAAAGAGAGGGAAAAAATTCCAAATGGGATTCTCTCAGGTAATCTCACAATGAAGGAATACAAGTGCTAATTACTGCTCTGGGTGACAAGTGGAATTATCCAAGTGTAATGCTGCTTTCAGGTTGAAAAAAGAAAAAGGGCTATATTTACAAAAAATAAGTTATTTAACACTCAACAGGGTGCATCTTGGCTAGCATTGCAATGCACCTATTAAATTTTTAGTGCCAGATTATTATTCACAGCCAGGGTACAGAAGTTGTGGAGCAGCATAACCCAAGCAACAATTATTAATTAATCAGGTGTTGAAAGTGCCTAAAGAGAGCAGCAGGCAAATGATAAGAGCCTCCCTGGGATACAATATACTTTTTTCTTTTTTTTTTTCCAGATTGCAAATTAGTTAAAGCGTGTCTCATAATGTGATGTCCCCTTAGCAGATATTGCATCCATTATTCTTTCTACTCATATTAATAAACCCATTGATGAATACCCTCATTCTATACGCTGTTCCCAAAAATGATTTGCAATTGTAAAACCTTTTAACTCTGCAACTGTTTGTACTGAAAGGCAACTTTGGGAGATACTGTAAATTATTTTGACGGATTTGAAAATGCTGTTTATATCCATTAGTTGCTACAAATGCCAGGGTGCTATGATTTAACTGCTTCATTCTTCTTTACTGGAAGAAGATATGTTAGATAAATTTTGAAGCTGGTAAAGATTGAGGAAAAACTTCCTGTAAGAAAAAACCACAATGAAGATGTGTGGAGTTTTAGTTTTCTCCCAGTGTTATTAATTAAATTTCTCTCTGGAGAGGGACTGGTGGGTCTTTGGAGCATCCTGCAGAGCATGCAGTTCCGAGGAGGGGAGAGATACCATTCCCCTGGGGATGATAGAGGGGTGGGAGAGCCAAGCCAGGGCTGCCAGAGCTTGGCATACAAAGTGCATTATAAATGCCATCACTTGGCAGGATTATTTTTGCAAAAACGAAACAGATTTTTCAAGCTTCCCATTTTTGAGTGAGAAACTATTTGTTAGAGCTTATTAGCACATCTTAAATGATCATTTTTGGTGTCACACTGGCTCTGTAGAGCTCATCATATTCAGTGTAATTAGTTTGCTTTCTGGGAGCTCTAATGCATATGCATTTGAGTGGCTTGACCTCTCAAAGTAATC
>WEIT01024744.1:1228-53413 GCA_013389985.1 Dryoscopus gambensis | reverse complement strand
AAACCACTGGATCAAGAGTATATGTAGGAGGACAGGGTGGAAACCAGGACACTAAGGGAGAGAGTCCTGTTCTGAAGAACAAAGCAGTATCTTTGCAAAGATACAATAAATAGTAGCAGCACTGCTGAGGCAGAACACAGTGCTATTACCACTTTCTCTGGGCACCAGTCTGGGAGTTTATGACTGCGTGTCATCCCTGTAGCCTGCACAGCCATTCCCCTTGCTGGAGGGGACACGAGTTTGCAGGCAAGGCATGAAATGATCCCACCAAGTAAAAAGATGTCTTCTCCACCCCCCGCCCCCCTTTTTTTGTGGCCACAGTTATGAGGAAGCAGCTCTGAGTGGGGAGGGATAACCCCATAATGAAGTGCTTCCCATCACTGAGCTGCAGACTTTTCTGCCTGCCTTACCTATTAAAGTGGAACTTGGAGATTAATTCCTGCCTAAAGAAGGGCTTCCTGGTGTTCTTCCTGGTACAAAGTCAGCATAATAGCTGCTGTTCAGCTGGTCTTCTGAAGGCATCACTTGGCTCATGGCATTGGGACCGAAAACTGGAGATGGGGCAGGGTTGGGTATTTCTGCCCTGTAGTTGCTGGTTTGGATGATGAACCCCTGCTGATGCACAGTTCTTGTTTTGCTTCCTTCCTGCAGCTCTTTCGGGAAACTTGCATCCTTTGGTGTGTGTCACAATTTGGGAAGGCAAATGTGGACCTTTCATGGTGCAGTTCTTCAAGTATTTTCTTGTGATACGTGAAATTTAGTTGGGAAACCTCCTGTGCTGAGCTGGAAGCAGGCTGGATAACACACTTGGTGTATCATAAGTTGATGTTTGGAGCCTTGTCATGAAGTGGATGGTATTTGGAGCTGAGGAACTGTCTGGTTGTTTCATAGCTGGGTATTCTATGTGGGGGCCCTGGGAATGGCAATATGATCAATGGTCATATCTTCACCATTCAGCTGTCATTCTTGCTTTTCATTTGCAAATGAAGATGTGGGTAACCTGCTTTTTAACATATGGCCCATTAGCTACCTCCTGCTATTCAGATGGTAATGTAGTGGACCAGTGGTGATTTAGCACTCTGACTTGTATGGAAAGTAACAGATTGTTTACGCTGGTAATTACACTCATTTCCATATCAATTCCTCCTGCTAGACCAATGCCTTAAAATAAAAACTTATGGCAGGACAGTACTTACCCAGACCAGTTAAAGGAAAAGCCTTGTGTTTGTCTTGGGTACTGCCTTGAATTGTTGAGGAACCAGACAAGGGGAGAAAAGGCTCTTGGCAGATAAATCATGTATATAAGTCTTAGGGTGAAAAATCCCAGCAGGAGCGATGGATGTGAGGAGTTTGAGGCTGAAAAAAAGAACGACTTTGAAGGATTAGTCAGAAAATACTGTTCTAGATTGGTAGCGGATAAATGTCAGCAGGGGACTCTGGGCATCTATCTGTTTTTAATATGAACAGGATTCTGGGCCTTCTGGCTTCTCTGGAGTGGCAGTGATTCCTACCAGTTGAGTATCTGAACAGTTTCGATGAGTTATTTGTTTTGTAGCCATACCAGGAGCATCTAAGATCTTCCTGCTGTGCTTGGTAGTCAACAAGAGCTTGCCATCAAAACACAAGTAGTTGTTTTGTTTGAGTTTTTAAAGGTTTGAGTGGCAGGTGGTTTGTGCCCATTGCTGGAGTTCTAGGTGTGAAGCTGGCAGTGATAGGTGGCTTGTGAAGAACACACTTGATGCTGCTCTTTGGGCAGAGACTGATGGAAGAGGTTGTCAGAGTGGATGCTTCAAAGAGGTCAACATCAGCTGACATTTGACAACATTAGTCCATCCAACCCTTTCCCCTCTTGAACGCTATGACATGTGAAGTTAGTGAAGGTGATGAGCTCATGAATTAATCAGACTTATGTCAGCATGGCAGTGACAGGTGGGACTGATGGGACAGAGGGCACAGTCTGCCCGCAGAGGTGCACCAAGACTGCTGCTGAATATCAACACTTGGACTGCACGTTGCCACCTCATGTACTGCTCCTGAAACTTTGTTCTATTTATTTGTTTGGTGGTTTTTTTTTTCTTCCGACCAGGTCAACACGTGGCAGGTCTTAGCCTGAGCGCTGTTCTTGGATGGACGTTGAGTGTCCAAATGGGAAAGGGGACCTGGGAAGAGTGTGAATACAGCAGCAAGAATGTTGGGGAGCTTGTGAGGGACAAGGCATTTGGTGATTGCTATTTGTTTAGCTTACAGAGAAGGCAGAAGGTAGACCTGGGGACAGCTTTGAGGTGGCAGGTTGCTGCAGAGAGGAGATACCCACGTCAGGCAGGATAAAGAGATGCAGCCTGGAGCAGTAGCAAGAGACCATCAAGTTACATACTAGGACACACATTCTGTTGGAAGGAGTAGGGACATGTAGGAGACCTTATGGTACATAGGTCCTTCAGATATTTTGCATTAGGCTTGTAGGCACTGCTGGTCCTTCCAGGTCTATCTTACTCTATGTGTTCTTGTTATTTTAAGCTTAGAAGGGAATAACACAAAGAAATGTGCATGTTTATTTCTAGGAATTTGGGTAATGGTGAGAGAACAGAGAGCTTTGCAGAATTTTGGTATTACAATTGCACTCTATTACACAGAAGTGCTTCCAGCACCTGAGAAAAGGTGAGACAGCAAACTGGAGGGGTGAGCTGGTAACGGACCAAGAAAGGAGATGCCAATGTTAAGAGCAACGAAGGAGGAATTGAGCTGGGGAGCAAGACATGTCCCACATTTGCTCTGAGCAAACAGCCACGTGGAGTTTTGCAGCACTTCATGCACGGGACACCACATGTTTGCATGTGCATGAGCTGCCACGCAGGAAACTGCCCGTGTCTCAGTGAAGCTGGCAGTGGTGCAGGAAAATTCACCATTATTTAACAGCAATCAGTTGCAAATGAAACAAAGAAGCAAACAGTGACAATATGGGCCCCCCCAAACCACAAACAGAACGTGCAGCTCCAAGTGGAACTGATGGGCAGACCTGCTGCTGGGCAGGAGGTATGGGTAGGTAAGGTACAAGAGGCACAGGTTGTGGCTGCGACTTTCAAGTTCAGTTAGTTTCCTGAAGATCCCAGGTTGCCTTTACTACAGGTTGATATTTATTACATTGTTTTTATGCAAAATATAGAAATTACATATGTATATTCCAAATGTGATGGGCGCATTATGTTTTGAAATGAAAACAATCTAGAAGAGAAATAACAGAACAAATAGATATTACAGGACAACTATTACAATTATTGTAAACGCTGTGCAGAGCTTTTTCCTTTTCTTCCACATTTGGCTTCACAGCCATTTTCGGGAATGGAAGACAATTACTCAGGCTGAATGCTATTGTGAGTAGAATAAAGACACTTGGTTATTAAGAAATCCAATAGACTACAGTTGAAATATCAATAAGCATTTGTCCTGTGGTATAATGACACATGGGTGTATTTTTGAGGACATGCACAGAAATGTTGCTTGGCATTGCAAAGGCCAGGAGCAGGTTTTATTTTGTTAAGCACTCCAACATGTGCAGCAACCATCAGCAAGTTTTCTGTAGTAGAGTATCTGATATTTTGTGGAGCTCATAGAAGACTTTGCTCAACTTACAGGAACGCATAACACAAATTTTTTGGACATTAGCACATTTTTGTTTTGAATGATACCTGTTGAGGAGCTGTCATGTCTGATCTGAGAAGTGTGAGACTGAAAGAGGTTGGGTATAAAACTCATCTTTGCAGTGTGGTTTGGGGTGATGGTTGATGTGTCTGGCGTAGGGCATGGGGGTTGCTTTAGCAAGTTAATGTGATGCTGGATGAAGAGTTGTAGATTCTTGCTTTATCTCCTCTTAAACAGGTGAATTTGAAGTTGTTCCTTCCCAGAACTGGGAAAGGTCTTTGTATAAAAATTAACTACATTAACTACAGCTAAGTAGGTAAATATCCAACCTGCAAATGCTGATGCTGCCTTGCACTATAAATGTTGAAGTCTAAAACAGAGGGAGGGAAGTAAATGCATTCCTTAAAAGGAGTTGCTGAATAAACATAAATCTTACTTATCAGAAGGAGCTGATAGTTGATTAATTTTTCTAAGAAATATTTTTCCACCTTTTAGTATACAGTGTTTATTCAAGCTAAAAAAGGAAACATTTGGTTTTAGGAATATCTGGACCATGCATTCTGTGGTAGCAGGATGCTGGAGAAAGATAATTAAATAATTGTGCCAAAGAAGAAAGGGCAAATTGCACCATTTAATAAAAATAAAGACAGGTGATGAAAAAGTCCAAAATGACAGCATGAACAGCTGCAGGCTGCCATGGAGAGCTCGGGTTAACTTACAGCATGAAGATGCACTGAGGTGTCTCACCTAGGATTTACTCTGACAGCTTTCACTTTCCTTCATCCCTGTCTCAACTCTGCTATTAAAAGCTTTTCCGCAGTTACTGCTAAACTTATCTTGCCTTTCTGGAAGAAACCCTTTGTCTTGGTTTGAGACAGATTTAGGAGGAAAACGCTCTGGAAGGAACGGCTCCCCCAAAGACAGGTTTTTGGCACTCCCTCCCCCACTGATAGAAAGGAGTTTCTTGGGGGAAAGTGAAAAAAACTATTTATTTAAAAAACAAAGTACCGGCAGGGCACAGGAAAAATGAATAACTGTTAAAATATTAAACCTTCTCGATGCAGAGAAAGCTGATTGTTTTAGAGTTCCCTCTGTAGCTGGCTCGGCCCCTCCCGAAGCCCAAGGCCGGGATGCGGCATCCCCGCGGCCTCCCTGCGGTCCACAGGGTCCGATGATCTGGTTCTCAAATCACAGCTAGGCCGAATTGTTCCAGAAGAAGAAGAAGTTACTGGAGGATTTTGGTGTGCTGGTATGCAGTCCTGGGAAAACACCTCTTGCCTCAGCTCACAAGTTGGCTAGCAGCAGGAAAAAAACACTCTCCTGCTGCAAGCAGAGCCGAGCAATATGGGGGAGTGTGTGAGTCCTTGAACACAAACTGCGCTGAAGAATTAACCCGTCTTGTCTCCTCGCCTCTCCCCCCAGCTTAAAGCTGTGGGACCCATTTCTGGGCATAAAGCAGACGATAGGGAAATAGACTTATCATAAAATCACCCCAAGACACCCTTAGCTGCAGTTCCTTGTGAGAAGTGGCTGATTATAAATAGCTTAAAGATAAAAAGTTTTAAACAACCTGGTACCCTGAGTGTCTCTGTTCTCAAGACACAGAGGTTTTATAGTGGAAAATGTGCAGTAAAGAAGAGGAAAGCATCAGTATCTCAATGGAAAGCACAGTCCATGTGTAATAAAACCTGTGTATTCTGTCACCTTCTTTCCACTCACTCCTCTGGAGCAGCCTGTGGCAGTAAGGACTCACCTTCATGTGCATTTTCCTCACTGTCATCTGTAGCAGCCAAATGTGATGCAAAAGTCACCTCAGTTTCAATAATCAGGCACTTGCTAGAGAGGAACCCTTGAAGCTTGTTACAGGCCGGTTTGTGCGTTTCTGTGCATATTTAATAGGTTTATGTAGAAATGCCTTCAAAAAAGTGCATTTTAATTATTAGCTTGTACTTCTGTAACCCTTCTGCAGATATTAGGAATGAGGATATTGTGTGTTCAGTCCCGTCAGATACTGAAGAAGAGATTAAATCAGGTTTAATAATCCATGAATTGCCATAGTGTCTTTGTGCCTTTGCATTGCTTGCCATACTCTTCTCAGGCCAAGGCCGGATGCCTGGCTGTGGCTGAGTGGGGGGCAGGCTCATGGATTTGGAGCAGTGCCAGCCAGCAGGGCGTTTTCAGAGCCAGGAGAGGAAGAAGACGAGGTATCTTTGGAGCTACTTTGGCTGTCTTGTTTGTTCCAACGCGGTGCACAGCTCTTTGTGCCCCGAGTAGGTCCCTTGGACATCATCATGTGGGAATTACGAGGGTTCTTAATTTTCCTGTTAGCACAAGCAGTGCTGTATTTTTTTTCTCCTGCAGTATTGCTTTCCCTGCAGGAAAAAATAACCTGCGGTAAAATCTTATCGGGACTATTCCAAGCACTGTGTGGACCAAAGGAACCCAAAACAAATCCAGCTTATGATTTCTGGTGGGAATCAGCGAAACTCAGAATGCCAACATGCTGATTTTTATCTTGGGCATTAAAGAAGCTGCGGAACGCTGCTAAAAAGCAGTCTTCTCCAGCCGTAATTTAGGACCTGCATTTATTTCCACTGTAACTGTGCATCCTGACTGGAGCTGTCTTAGAAGGGAGGCTCAGGGCTCACTGTTTAGGGACCACGTTCTTCCCTATCAGCCAAGCTTAAAGGGACAAAACTTTTTTTTTTGTGCCAAAGGCATAACACCAGTGAGCATCCAAACTTGGCAATTTTTGTTGAGGAGCCAATACCGGTGTGAGTTGTTGGGCCCTTTGCCTTTGGACACTGGTTTGTGCTTGCCCAGTTCTGGAAAACAGCGTGGTAATGGGTTTAGTGGGATACCTCTAAGCCCATTGCATAGTGCACTTGGTATTCCTGCTGTTACATGGGTTTGTATTCCTCAACCTAACAGCTAATGTTAAGACTGCTGACCGCATCTGAGAGGCAGTAAAATGGAAAAACAAATATTCGACACGAAATATTACCTGCTCTGCTACTGAAACCCTTTCCCAACACACATTTTCTAATTTTTGGATTTTCCATGTCAGACCTTTCAGTGCCTTTGGTTTAGAGCTTGTTATGCTCCTTTATTAGGAGCCAAATATTTTCAACTAAACCTGAACTATTATGTTTTTTTCCCTCTGTTTTATGAGAGTGCTTTTCCAGGATGAAAGGCTCACTGGAAATTTTTCTTTTTATTCAAGTACCTATATTTTATGGTAAATTAATACCTGCTGTAAGTTCCTTGCAGGTATTTATATAATCTCTATCAACAAAGGATTTTGGTATTTTTCGTGCTTTTAGCTTCGTGCATGTAGGTATTTCTGCTCAGGGATTAAAAGAGATACGTGAAACCTGAAGGGAGGTTGAGGCTGAAGAGGAGTGTTCCCTTGGTAGAGGGTCTGCCAGGAGCCTGACCTTCTGTAGAGGGTTTTGCTGAGGAAAACTGACTGCTCAGACAGAGCCAGAGGTCACTCTCAGCTTATGGAGCTTCCTTCGGGCCATAGCTTTTGGCCTCTTTGTTTTTAAACTCATTTTTCTAAAATGGAGCAAAATAGGCACATGGGAGAACGGGCTGAGCACCGGGAAGGTTTGCCAGCAGCAAGACAGCCACATCATGCCGGCTGTTCGCTGTGGCATTACAGCATCCCTGGGCATCAGTGTAAATCCATTCAGTATGCTTCTCGCTTCCCAGCCTTATAAAGTCGTTGGAAAATGAAGTGAAAAGTGGTGCACTGATTTCTAGTAACTTTACTCTGTGGGAACCAATTTGGAAGCATTTGAGTGCACATTTGCAGGAGGATTTGAGCACAAGCGCCGTGAGGTCTCCAGTAGTACATTTCCTTTTAGAGACTGTAATTGGAGTCCTGAAATTTCTTTAAACGCTTTATTTTAGAAATAGCTGAGGGTTTGGAATGAAGTCATATAAAGTTATGGCAGCACTTCATGATTTTAGGAGACTTTTAGCCTGCCAAATTGGAGTGCCGGTATCGGTAGGCGCGAGCCTCTTGCTGGCTGTGGCAGTAATCACGACTGCTCTAAATCACAGCTGTCGGCGAGAGCAGTGCAAAATGAGAATGCAGGGGTTTATGACCTTTTGCGAGCAGGACGATGAACGTGTCGCTTAGGAAGTTTTACAAAACATCCCCTTAAGAAAGGGAGTTTCGTTTGGTGACATTTTATGTGAGTAGATATAATTAGTAAACTTGACTGCTGGTGGCTCGAGGAAACTCGCCACGTTCTACGTAGAACTGAATTTCCCAGATATGTATGTTTTCCTCCTTGCATCTTCCTTTCTTATTTATGTAGGTTTGAGTGCAGGAAAGCAGGGCATAAAGTGCTGAATGTTTGTCAGTCTCTGCATCCCACTTTGTGATTCCTGTATGGGGATGAACTTTAACTGCTGCTTTCTTTTAATCACTATTTTTTTTGCTGGTGGAGAATTATTATTTGCAGATAATTTTCCCTGATGTGGGCACCCCACTCAGTGCTGCAGGCTGAAACTCACTCTCAGGACTAGAATTGATATCAGCTCCCTGGGAGGTACCAGGGCAGATCTCAGCACCAAAGGGTACCTTCGTGTCTTCGGGTAAACAGAAAGTAAAACCTTCATGTTCAGCTGTCATTTATACTTCTAGCAATAATTTAAGGTCTTCATAAATTGACAACCCCCCCGTGGAACCAAGTCTTTGTTGACAGCAAAGGAATGAGTAAAACTCATCAGTCGCATCCCTTGGTTGGGCTTCATGGGAAGCAGAACAGCAAAGAAAATGAAGGAACACCCAAGCTCATGTGTGAGCTCCCTCCCATAGGTGTATTTGTATCCAGAGGGAATTTTTTTCTCTACAGGACTAGAAAACCAGAAGTCAAATCCGAGAGAAAGAATCAGCAGCTGAAATATGTTTTCAATAAAGCAAAAAAGCAAGGATACCCTTTTAACCCAGAGGGTAATTTTGACTCTATCTTCCTGCTTTTTAAATGTGTTTAGGTCTCTAATGACTTTGCAAGCCTGTGTGCAGCTATAAATCTGTCTCTGCACTGTACTCGGATAGCAGGCTTGATTTTCCTTCTGTGCCATGGTTTTGGCAAACACAGTGCCTATGCCCCGGTAGTTTTTATTCCACTGGTGTGAAGGGGAGTGTTTTGGTTTGGAGCAGTAGCACAGTTTGAGGCCAGATCCTTCCAGTGCCTTCATATGCATATGCCAGTTTGGATCACAACCTGTCTTTGGAGCGAGTATCCTAAATTTCCTTTCTGGGGAGTAAAGTCTAGTGCTTCACTTCAGGTCTGCACCAAATTCATTCTCTGAGAGAGCCAAGAATCTGAACCAGTCCTGCAGGCACTGCCAGTGCACACATGGAGACCAGCTGATGGGCCCATGGACCACCCGGGACCCTCCCTCTAAAACTGTAACCAGTTCTGGTAGTAGATCGTTTTGACATACTGATCTGCTTCTCCTCTTGCATCAAATTACTTTCACGTGTGGGCATAATCTCTATTGTGTAGGCTGGTCTTCTCAGGTTCCCGTTGCTGTGCTTCCCTGCCACATTGTCCGTTTAGCAGAATAAAAAGAATGGTGAGGAGAAGAATAACGCTCAGCATCTGTCTTGCCTCACGTCTGTTTTACAAGGCAATATTGTCTGTGTGTGATGTTAGAAGTTTTTGGTATTATTATAAATATAAATATAACAAAGCACTTAGAACCAGGCAAGATTTTATGTGGAAGAGCCTTCTCTCTTTCCCCGGTGGCATTGGGCCAATGAGCTGTCACAGGTAAAGGAAACATCAACATTTTGTAAGGAAAACTCTTCAGAACCTTTGTTCCAAGAAAATAATTAGGTTAATTTGACATTGTTGTCTTGATCCAGGATATATGCCTTGTCTCTGGCTGGCTGGCTGCAGCACTTGGAATTTGAAAGCACCAGATTCATGATCCAGTTCACACATCCTCTTACTGTTTATATCCTGAGAGTTTTAAGTCATGTGGCTGAAATTTTTTTATTGATGGAAGTTTCTGCTGCCAGGGTTACCCACAGTGGAAGAAATCAAATCTGAATTACACTTGACATCTTTTAAGAGTAGCCAGGAGGGTGCCTCAACACATCATAATATTTCTGAAGTATTTTATTTCATGTCAGTGCTGTGGTTGATATTGTGTGCATGTCTTTTTTTTTTTTTTTTTTTTTGTACACACCACTTGCTTTGCTGGTCAAAATGAAAACGATAGAAGTACATTTCTGTAGCCCAAGTGACTTCAGGAACTTGTAAATCCATTGAAATTAAGAAAAGGAAGAAAAGCCTACTTGATTCTGACCTTCCCCCTCTTCAAGAAAAAAAAAAATCCTTTTTTCTGTATGCATTGGATATTGAATAAAAGCTAAGATACTTGTCCTTCAGGCTTTGGATGTTGGGTACTAGGGGGAACGTTCCCCCTTCTCCCAGGGGACATTTGGGAGTGAGTGACCCACTGCTTCCCATGGTCTTTTTCACAGACTTTTCTGAGTCTGGATTACCTATTTATTTTGTCCAGAGGTGCCAGTGTTGGCCCAAGCCCCTTCCTATACCTCTGTTGGTTTCAGCAGAATTTAGTCTGTGTCAGTTTTAATCTCTAACGACCTTGTGAAGTCATTCACGCATTAACTCTGCTCCTCCTCCAACATAAATCTCATGTCCAGCTTTGTGGGTAAGGAGGGAAGGAGCACAGTGCCCTCATTTAAAATGAGCAGATGCCCTTGGGCTGAGGCTTTGGATCCTGGCCTGGTGCTGGGAAGCATTAGAGGAAGGAATTCCCAGTCCTTTTGTGTGAGGGTGCAGTTGCACTGCTGGTTTGGGGATGTGCCTTCAGACACTTGAGTCATCTGCCCACATCTGATGCAGGACCCTGCCTGGAGGGCATCACTCTCTTTAGACCCCTGGAAAGGTCTCTGCATTCTTTGTTGTTGTTGTTGTTCCTTAGATGTTTCTTCCTTCTAGTAGCCTGTATTTTCATTGTTTGTTAAATACAGAACAGGGCTAGCTTTTCCTAACTCAAACCCCCAGTTGATTATATTTATTTCATAAATCTGGTGTACAAAGCATAGGAGCCAGGACTGGTGGAGGAATGTTGATTCTGCTCTGAAGCTTGTCTTTAGACATTAAACAAGACTTCAGAGTTGGAAAGGAAATGCAGTATTTTTAAATTGTATGGAATGGCCAGTATTGAAAAAGTAATTTGAAAATAATGAATCATCTCATGTGTATAAACAGAATGGCATTGAGTAAAACAAATAGAAATATAATTCAATTAATAGACATATCTAAATATAATGACAGACTTGAAACACAGCTGCTCTGTGCTTATTGAACAGATATGTTTTGACAGTATTGAAGTGAAAAAGCAGAAGCAATTATCCTGCAGTTTTACCCATTTCACTTTTGCTGAAAATTACCTATTCCATTTAAATACTCCTATTTCGGTGAAGGGGGATTTTGCAGTATATGCAATCCTTACTGAAAAAATAATTCAAAAACACTAGTAGGATATTAGGCATTTTTGGCATACTGAAATTCCTGCCACAGATAGAATAAACCTGTGCAGGATAACCAGTGAGACTCTGCCGCTGTAAAACATGAAATACAATTATCATTGTACCAACAGTGTCTTCTCAGGTTGCAGCAAGTGTTAGACCTAAATTAAGACTTAGCCAAATAGTTGTGTTTTGAAGACATCTGAATAGGGATCAGGATTCTCACCTCTCTCTTCACTACTGCTCTTAATTGCAGAGGAAGTTTAAGTGTGTTGAGAAGTCCAGACATTTCTCAGAAAGGAATGTAATCACAGACTCTCAGAATGGTTTGGGTTGGAAGTCACCTTTAAAGATTATCAAGTCCAGCTCCTCTGCAATGAGCAGGGATGTGAGAGTTGCTCAGAGCCCTGCCCAATCTGACCTTGGATGTTTCCAGGGATGGGACATCCACCACGTCTCTGGGCAACNCAGCTGGTGCTGGAGCATCCTCAGCTGGGGGAGCTGGTGCTGGTGAGCTCTGGAAAATGACAGCACATAGCAGCACATTTGATCTTCCCCTTCAGTTCATAGTACAAAGGATTTCTGAGCTCCAGGGGTTAAGCCTGGAAGTAATCTGACTGGCAGTCCCTTAGTGAGCTGCCAGTGGGAAACCGAGCTATGCTAATGGGATCGGACTTTTTATTTTAAGCCTGACTTTCATGAGATCAGTTGATGATAGTGAGTTAGAAAACTGGTTGCTTTGCAAAGTCAATAAATGGTGCCAGTGTTGCGTGATTTTGTTACAAACCTCTCGTTAGTGCCCTGAGCAAACAACACAACTTCCAGTCCTGATATTTATTGGCAGCCAGGACCCATGGATAACCGAGTATCTTTTCCTCTTAACATATCAGAGGAATAAATAAAACATGGGAAATACATGAAATTATGCTGGCAGAGTTTAATTAACCTGACTGAAGGTGGCTTTTGAATGGAGTATAATAAATTAAAGCTCTGATTGCATTCAGTGATGTTCGCCTTTCATGGCCACTCGTTTTGAGAAGGAACCATAGGAGGACTCCAACATGCCAAGGAGTTTGTGTGCAAGCACCTTTCACGCTACAGATTTCCATGGCATAGCCACCTGTGAGTTAAATGTGTATGCCCATGTATACAGGTTCCGTTTTACCGATGAGAAACAAATACCACAGATCAGTGCATGCCGATGGTGCAGGCCAGGAGATGACACATCCATTGCCTCCTTCCTCTGGCAGGTCATTGCATCTGGTGATGTTGGGGTTCATACCCATACTGATCTATAGTAGAAAAGGTCCTGTTGGGTGCATTACATGAAAAGCACCTTTGAAGGCTACTTTTGAAGTCTTAAGGTCTTGATACTCTTAGTCCTTCCTAAATAGTACTGGTAGTGCTACATATTTGAAACCATAGCATAAAAACCTACAGAGATCAGATAAGTTCTTCAGCAGAGAAAATCCACCGTGCCTGCAGTTAAGCTTTTGCCATCCCGTCATTATGCATCCTGTTGTCATCCCTCTGCAGCCCTCAGGGGTTTGAATTCCTGTTTTGTTTAGTTTAATAGGTACATCTTTCTGTGAATACTGTCACTTTTTGCATGCTGGATGGCGATGTGCTCTGTGATATATATGAAAATGCTTCAATGGAAAGAAAAAAGTCTCTGTATATAGGCATTAATTGCTATCAGATCCTCATGGTTTGGAGGATCAAGTCATTCCTGAGTAGGCACGCATTTGTTTGCTCTGCTTCACTAGTGAGATGCTTTAGTATCTGTCATTATTAGCAAAGGAAAATAGTTGGTTTAACTGGGGGAGAAAGCAACAGTGGAGGATGAAGGTCCAAGAGCAGTTGCCAAATTTCTTTCAACCAAATTGTCTGCCAGTGTGTGCTGTGAATGAAGAAAATTGAGAACGGCAGCTAAGGCTTAACTAATGCAATCCTATTTGAGGCTGCAAACAAAGGCTTTGGCCTCTGTCCACGGGATCTGACCTTTCCATTGTGGATTGAAAGCTAAAATGATGGCTGGATTCAGTTTGACTAAGAAGGTACGAGGAGAGCGAGACAGAAGCAGAAACCTTGGCCAGGTGTTGCTGAAAGTGCAATTTGTTCAATGCTGGAAAAGCAAAAAGCTCTGTCTTCATCTGCAGGTGTCATTTAGAAGCAGACTGAGCAAAATCCTTCAGGATTTTGGAGGGTGATGTTGTCCCTCTAGTGCCACTGGCATGCTGGGCTGTTAAATAATCCTCAGCCCTGCCGGCCTTGGGAGTTATTAACCATTGTCACAACTCGCTTCCAACTCTGTCTCTTGGGGCATCTTTTTCCCATTTGCAGTTATTCATATGAAGAGCTCTTGGGTCTCGTCCAGTATTAGCTCTTCGTTTTCTCCTTTGTTGGATGCCCAGGGAGAGGCTTTCTAAGAGGGGCCTTTCTTTGCTGCATTCACAGGCCAGTCTTGGCTGACTTGCTTGGAAACACACACACCAAATAAACAAGCCCAGCTGTTCCCTTAAAACAAGTGATAGTAAAATCACTGCTGCTGCAGCAAAGATCTGATAAAACCAATGGGTGATCTGCAGCACACAGGTACGAGCATACACGCGAAAACGTGCTGGTACAGCCTCCTGGGGCTGGTTGTGCAATCTCCAAACCTGCTGAGACCAGAGGGCAGGCTGGAACACCTTGGGGAAAGAGGTGGAAAAAATTCTGTGGGCATGTCTTCAGTGGGCTGTGCTGTGTCTGTCCAGGTTGGGTTATCATATGCACAGTAACATCAGAGGTGCTCTGGCTGGCCTCGGTTCTGCTGCTGGGTCTGAAACAGCAGCATAGCTGAGCTGAAACAGTGTAGGGGGTTGGCTTTAGCAAAGTATCTATGGTTTTTGAGTGCTTTTCTCCTCCAATTTTTTGTGGTTTTTTAACAAGGCTGAGAAAATCAGAAAATCTGGAGTTGTTTTAGAGTATTGCTCATAAAAATTGTTTTAAGAGCCTTATGACTGTAAATGCAAAAGCAATTAATAGCAGGAATCTCTGTTAGATCCTTGCTCTAGCCAAAGCCTAAAATTGTTCAATGCAATGGCAATTAAAATATTAAAGCCAGCTTTCTATTTTTCTTTTCTTTAATCTCTCAGTGAGATTTTACATAGTCCACTACTGTCCTATTCACTAGATGTCTTAATGCTGTGTATGTGAGGCTCTGGGGAGGTACAGACAGTAAATACTTTGCTTTTCTATCAATAATGTTGAGAAAGTGGTTTCCTTATCTAGTGACAGCAGACTGCTACTTTAGTGGCACTTAGGTTGCCAAGAACCTCCCTGGCTTGTTAGGGATGAGCTGTCAGGCCATGAGCAGTTGTCTCCTTACTGGAGGAGGTCCTTCTGTGGATCTTCCTGTGCTGGGGTTGATGTTCCCAGGCCATGTGGTGAGCTCCATGGCATGGCTGGGTAGCAGCTGGGAAGGCGTCTCCATCAAGACAAAGAATTAGGGAAGAAGAATTTCCCTGTTTGTGGTGACAGGGTAAGCAAAAGTTATAAATAGTAGACATCCTGCTTGTAGTGAAAATCCATCTGCATATTCAACAACACAGCGTCGTGTTCAGAGAGGATGAAAAATCTCCTTTCTCTGAATTTTTTGCCCTAAAATACATCATTTGCATCGGCTTTCCACCGTGCTGAGCTTCACAGCCATAGCAGGTGCCTCTGGCAGCCTTTAGAGCCTCATGGCATTCCTGCAGAAACAGCATGCAAGACAATTTCAGTTTTGTGGGAGAGGTGACCAGCAGCTCCAGTGGTGAGACAAAACACTTGAAGATTGAACACTTTTTGACTCAACTGAACACTCTTTGACTCAGCAGGCTGTTCCTCCCTGCTGGCCCTGCCACACTGGAGGACTTGTCTCAAGAAGAAACGATCGAGGCATTGCAGCCCTGTGATGTGATCTCAATAGGGTTGGGTGTTGGGGGAGTTTTTCTTCTTTTTTTCAAAGAAAACTAACATTTTCCAGTGGGAAAACATACTCTTTTTCTGTCCAGAATGTTTTCCTTTTAAAATCAAAACAGAAGCAAAATGCAATCTGTTCTGACAGGAGTGGGGAGGGAGGAAGTATTGGCTGGCTGTATGTGTGCTATTTTTGGTTTAACTCATGGAAGACAAGTTTCTTGGAGTCTCCTTAGAATGCCTGCACATCATAGGAGGCTCCCTGGTAGAAGAACAAGTGGATGGCAGACCCTGAGCGCCCCTTCAGGGTGGAGGCAATGGATAGAGAGATGAAAGCAAGAGCAAACACTCTTGGGTCCTTGCTCAAGGAGGAGGGAAGAGCAGTGGGGAAGGCTTCTTCAAGACGTATCTGAACTCTTTCTGAGGAAAAGAGGCAAGGCTTTACTTCAAACGGAGTAGTTATGGGTTGCATTTTTTTTTTTTTTTGCCAATTGCTGTTTCTTTTGAAATTTCTTGGCAGTTTTAAGAATTAAAGATGTAAAAATCTTCAGGCTTACATTTTCTTGTTCTTTTTCCTCAGTGTTTTCCCAGTTCTTCATTTTCCCAGAGATAAAATTAAGGAATGTTAGTAGTGAGAAGAATAAAATAACCCTGAAAAACAAAACCAGTAGATGATTTTTTTTCACTTTGAAAACCACAGAACATTCCCTTTATGCCCCCTTACATTCTAAGATACGATTTCAATAAACTACTCGGCAATTTTTAGCTCTCCCCCAAAAGATCTTACTTTCTACAACATCACTGTATTTAGAAATAGCATAAGATCGTATTGCATTCAGTGTTTCCTGATGGGTCTTGGAAATGAGATGTTTGTTTAACTGTACCACACTTCATCTGCTAATTGCTTGGGTTTTTTTCCTTGTATGACTGAAGATCTGGGTTTTAAATGGCTGGTAAATACACACATGCACGTGCAGACACAGACACTGGCAGGCCAATCTGCTTGCTACAAACTCACTTTTTTAATGCTTTTTATTTTTGGTTGTTTGAAAAATCATGTAAGCATAATAGGGATAATTAGCTTTGACTGTGAGCAAATCTGGCAATAAAACACATTAGCTACAGCTTTAAATCAACATCTCAGCCTGCAGCCTTAACTCACAGTCCTGGTAAAATCTAATTAAAACTGAAATGATCATCTAGGCATTTGATTTTAGTTGCATGTGCGTGTGTATGTTCGGCTATTTGGCCTGCACAACTGGTTTTCTTCAAGAAGCCGAATTTGCTGAGAGCTGCTTTGAAGCTGATGCCATAATCACAAGGAAAAGACACAAAAACTTAACAGACACATTTCAAAGCCTTCTGATGGGTGTTCTGAAAAAATAGCCCTGTAGGTCTGAGTTGTGTTATTAGATGCTACCTAAGAATATTAGTTATGCATTGCAAGGAAAATATGCCAGAAACTTGAGCTGAAATGTACAATAACAGAGCTTCATCTTTCCCCTACCCTTGAAAGAAGAGCTCTGCATTGACTCCAGCCATGAAAAGACATTTGTAATGCAGATTAAATCTGTTCACATGGGGAATTTGTGGGGAATTACAGATGCATGTTACATTCACACTCTGACTTCCTCAGCACTAATTTCACCTTGTAGACCAGCCTTCCACCTCTGGAAAAGCCTGTGGGGGTCAGGCACTGGAGGCACCAGACCTACTCCTGCCATTCGGAAAACCTGGCTGCGCATCTGCTGGCAGCCCCTGTGCCTAATGCCTTTGGAAGAGCACCTAAGGATGACACCTAATGCTCCCCTCCTGGAAATGTCTGCGTTCCCACTGATCTGTTCTGACTGGGAATGTCACCTCGGTTCTCTAACAATGATACCAAGAGAACAAATAAAAACAATGCAAATTGTCTTGCGTACTTCAGGAAGAGCAACCGCTTTGTGATCAGGGGACCCTTCTGGGAGCATGACGGATCCTTGGGAACCTTGGAAATCTCCTGGGGTATTTCTGGACACGCTGAAGACAATGTAGGCTTAAATAGCCTCTGTGGTTGGGGTTTATGCAAAATGCAGCTTAAAACTGAAAGCAAGGACATGGCTGCTTTGAGGGGACATCACTGGATTTAAGTGAGGCTAATGTTGAAATGTGTTGCTCCCATTTTATTTTCCAGTGCTACCTAAAATAAGCAGAAGAAAGTTTCCATGTGCTTTGAAAAACCAATGATGCAGTATTTTAATATGGGGTGTCTACAATGGGCTGAGTGCAGCCTGAATTGTGCAAGGTGACAAGGTCGAGGCAGTTCTGCAAAATGCAAAAACCCTCTTTGATATAATGGCCGCAATGGCTAAAGGTAAGTTTCTTTTGCAGATTCTCACTGATAGTAGTTTATAGGTGTGTGGAGCTGCTGTGCTGCAAGCAGTGGCTTCATATGCAGTGTGAGCAGAGTATTTGGGAAGGGCAGGAGCTCTGGGCTGTGCTCCTGCTGCACAGAGGTTGTGCTGTGGTAGCAACCCTAACGCTGAGTGCAACATGGTTTTTGTTAGGTGTGGTGAGTGTTGGTTTGTTAGTTTAGTTTTTGATTCATACAGGGCACTTTGTTATGTTATTTATTTCGACAAATTGATGGATTTTAGAAATTTCTCAGGCATCTGTAGGGTGCGGCCCTTCTAGCTGAGGATGTGGGGGCTTTTGCCAGTCACTGACTTTATCGTGGGCTCCAACCAAGATGATCCAGCTGTAGGTCTGCTGGTGAATGGGAGACCAACACAACTGATTGATTTGGCCAAGCCAAATGGGTCTGGCCTGTTTTTTCAAGACATAGTGTTGAGCTTGGACCATGGGCTTCTCTTCTCTTGACTGAGGGTAGGGAAGTTCACTCTAAATTAAGTGATAAGTTTGGGTGTGGGCTGTGCTGAACTCAGCCCTGGAGTTGGTGTTTGGTGCTGCAGAACAGGAGTTTTGAGAAGGAGGACGGGTATGGGGAGAGAATTTGCTTTAGAGTTAATGTACCAGGGCAGACTGTTCAGAGCATTTCAGCTGGTGGTGCACGGTGTTCCCCAAAGACGTGGTAACTCATTGCCTAAAGTCAGCTCCAGCATGAATGCTAATGATTAATGCCTGGAGATCCCAGTGGTCTTGGAAGCAATATAGTTAAGTAAAAGGCAATGAGTTGGATAAAAGGTCTTAAATCAGACTAATGTTGGCAAATGTCACTTGAAAGAGAGGGATTTTGGAGGGGAAAAAAAGAAAAAAGGAAGAGTAATTTAAGAATAAATTCAAAGGAGGGGAAGCAGACATTCCCACAAACTAATAACATCTTTGCAAATGAGAAAATCAGCCTGCTCAGATTGAAATTTAATCACAGAAAGGATTTCATTGTAACAAGGAGAATTATAATTACCACTCAAGAAAGGAGAGGGCTTTCTGCATCTCGGCTGGCGTGCGGCTGCAGGAGCCTGGTGCTGAGCAGGAGAGATGGTGTCAGGAAGGGAAAGAAGGCCCTCAGCAGTTGTCCTAGCAGTAATTATGTGTGTCCCTGCCTAAAACTGAACCAGATTCACCAAAGAGGCAGCTGTGGATGTTGCATTGCTCTAGGAGGGAGCATCAGCGTTGCAGGTGCAGGGCCATCCAGGAATGCTCCTTGTGTGTCTTTGTGGTGCTGCTCTTCCACTCAAGCTCCTACTAAGGCATGAGCTGGAAGGCACTCGGGCCACTGGGAATGCCTGTGGAGTTGTGCCACAGCTGTAGTTACACTTCAGACTCATTTAAGGCCATCTGAAAGGTCAGTAAAAACAGAAATGAAGTGTGATATAAATACAGAAGTGTTTCTGCCGCCAAAAAGGAAGTATCAGTGTGCACACCTTGTATTGCTTTTTGAAAATGAGCAGGAGTTGATTTTTTTGTTTTAAGAAAAGAAAGATGTTAAAAATCCTGAATTGTTCATAGTGTAGCAGCACGAATCCTTCCAGGAGCTGGCTGACCATGCTGTTGAACTTTTAGCTTTATTTAGAAACAATTACAGCCTCCTCAGAGTTCAAAATATGTCCATAGTTTCTCTTTAACAAGTCAATATTTTCTCTGTTATTCCCCTGCTGAGGAGGCGGTTGTTTCTTTCCTTGTTTTGTTATAGATGCAATTCAAGCTGAGTTGGTTTGATTGATATGTTCTGTTTCTTTTCTCTATTTATGGCATTGAGCTCCTGGAGTCTCCACTGACTTCATTAGAGTATTTTAGAAAATAAGTATCCTCAGCATTATTTTCTTTCCTTGTCCTAGTGGGGGAAGAAAAAAAGTACAATCGAAGAGCACATACTTTAAAATACACAACCAAACAGGTAGTTTGGGCATACGGTGAAGTGGGGAATGATACCAAGAATATTTAAAAAGTTCCCCTTCAGCATTCTATCAACTGCAAGGTTTTTAAAAGAAATTAAGATTAACATATTTGACAGCTTTTGAGCACATTTGAAATAGCTGCTGAAGTGCTTGGTGGGCAAAACTCATGTTCTGCTGCTTTAATTTGCTTGTTTAAAAATTATATTGCATCAACCTCTTTCCTGCTGAATTTTAGAAATACTGTTTGCTTCATGTCAGATGCTCTCGTGGCTGATCTCATCAGGAGGAGGGGGATGCATTTCAAGTGGCAGGGAGGAGAATTAGTATGTGGCTGTGCCAGCCACCTGACATGGTACAAGATAAGAAATTAATTACAACCATTGCTGTCAAAATACACATGGTCCCACACTGATGGGTGCTCTGGGTCCTTCCCTGAATGTAGTGGGCCACCAGTGGATTGCTTGAAGAAAGTCCCATTAACTTTTAAAATGGGAAGTTTACTGGAAACAGATGTCTTTGTGTCAGCACTGGAAGAGTTAATAAGATTAGGTGAAAGGAAAAAAAAAAAACCAAAAACCTCTTTAATTGGCCAGAATATGCAGTGCCTCATCTCCAGCTCTCTATGCCAGCAGAGGCGTTTGGCTAGTGGGAATTAAACAAAGAATTGTGCAAACATTGGGAAGCGTCGCTGAAATTATTCAGCAGTCTTTTTTCTTATCTTTTTTTTGTTTTTTTGCTACTTTAGGATTAATTTGTAAATTTGCTCTTGATAATCATTTATAAAATAACCATAACCCTGGAATATTTCAGATCGTGTGAAGACAATGGTTTAAACACGTTGAGCCTGGTAAAATGAAAAGTCAATCAGAATAGAAATACCACTCCTGTAGTATTTCATATTGCTTTGAAAAGGCTGGTTCCAGGGAATTAAAAAAGAGAAGTGAGTCCCTGGTCTTCTACATTTGTGCCTAGTGCTGCTGCTCTTAGTGAGCTGTATGTCTTGGAACTCTCTGAGAACATAAATACTTGATTTTTTTGTTTTTTCTTTAATCTGTGAAAATACTGTCTTTTTTCCTAATTAACTCAACTATTAAACAAAGGGCAGTGAAACATGCTTTTATGGTGTATATTTTTACAGCAAAGTATTTAAAATGGCCCGTTGGATAATTTCATGCTGCATTAAGTTCAGTAAGATCTTTTGGTATGCATCATTTTTACTGCTTCCTATATCTTTGGCCATAAGCTTTTTAATTGCTATGTGAAGAAATATAAAACAAAATTCAGTAAGAAGTATATTTTTGGTTGTTTGGCTCCATCTGATGCAGTGTTTTTCAGATGATGGAGTGAACCTTGGTTGAATGTTTTGTTTGGAAATCACTGGGTCGCCTTTAGAGAACTGCCCATGGCTCACCAAAGGCTTCAAAAGCAGTTGCCACGTGAAGAGGAGAGGTTTTATTAGGGCAGAAGGTTCAGCCTCTGGAACGGAAGAGTGCTGGTAATTCCAGCGCTCACAGCCATTTGTTAAATCGCTAGGATTTGGGAATGAGCATCCCGACAGCACAAGGGAGCACACGGCTTAAGGGTTGTCTCACCCACTTTATTTTCCATCTGGGTCTCGCAACTGTAACCCAGATAATTTGTCTTACCCCACAATGATTTTTGGCTTTCAAAAGCCAAAAGTATCAGAGGTATAGAAATTATGGTCTTTTTCTAACAAAGCTTTCCACAAGACCAGTGTGGTTGGGTTTTGAGGAAGCGGCACTTCCAGCAAAGGGAAAAGAAAATGTTTTTCCAAAAAGGATTCCTGGCATTGGCTAGTTTAGAGCTGCAGACTTAAGCTGGGCAGGCCTGGGACACTTTCCTTGGAGGTGTTTTTTAGACCACTCCATAAATACTTGGAATTACATTTCTGATGCTGACATTCATGGAGCCTTTATGAATGCAAATACTGTGCTCATGAATTGAACAAAGGGTAAACAAAAAATGGAAGCTAATGTCATATATTTTAGAGAGAAAAAGGAGAGTAAAAGGTGAACTGAAGACTTGGTTTCTTCCAGCTCTGAGCTCCATGTCTCCTTATGCCCTTTTCCATGACTCTCTGAGTGCCTGTGGGTGAAAGCCCCTTCCCAGAGAGCTGCTTTCTGATAGGCCAAAGAGAGATGCCCTGAGGTTCACCCACGTGTGTTTTAGGTTGGATTATGGCTCTGGCTTGGTGTTTCAGCATCAAACAGCTTCCACCCCATTTTTGAGATTTCTAACTTGATTCTTACCCACTTTAAAATTATTTTTAAATATATCCATTTTTAAATGGTAGCTATTCTAATGATTATTAATTCATCCAGTGTTTTAAATCAGTCCTGCAGTACTGAAATTTATCTGTGTATCGCTGTTAAACACTATCTATTTGTTAACTCAAGCTGATGTTGTATCTGGAAAGCCTTTCCTTTTTGTGGTTATTGCAGTGTTTGGTTATAGACTGTCTGGGGATGGACAGACATTGTACTATTTCCTCGTAGTGGGTTTATTCTTTGGTTTTTTGTTCATTCTTTAAATTCTATTTCCAGTAGGTGGAATATTCCTTATTTTCTTTCATTATAAGGTAAACACAATTACCGTGATATATCTTCTCCAATTTCTGTTATGACTGCGCTTTGAAACTATAACCTGTTTTTAGCTGAAAATCCTTAGAGGAAGTCTAAGGAGCCAGAAAATGCTTTAGTGGGAAAGCGATATGTTTAAATAAACCTTACAGAGATAGTGCTCACGCAGCAGATGAAAATATGAAGTCTGAGGATTGTTGGGCAGAGGAGTAGCTCTGAATCTCTTGTTCCTTTCTATCTAAGGTAACCTGATTATCACTGTAATCTCTTTTGTTCTGTCACTTTGAAAAGACAGTATCATCTGTCATTTTGTGGGGAAAAACCCCCCCAACAAATAATCATAGGCAAAAACAAATATTCCTTATTTAAGCATTGGTTTAAAAATGAGAGTAATATTCATATAGCCAGAAGCGTTCTTTACATATATATTTATATAGATGTATCTATATCTATATCTATATCTATATCTATATCTATGTCTATAAAAAAAAGAAGGCACTGCCTCTTTTGAGCCAAATACATGGCACAAGGTTTGTGCTTCATATGGTTTCTGCAGGAGATATCTGGGTTGTTGGGCTGTTACCTATTAAATGCTTTATTTTCTTAGCAGATGATCTTCTGCAAAGGGGCACTAGCACTGCCTGAGCGTGTCTAAGCATGTGTGTGCCAGCACATATATTTATCTTCCAGAAAGGGACTTTGGCCATGTGTAGGACTAAACTGTTGACAAGCTCTCAGGAAATAGGAGCTATTTTGTTCCACCAGCTAAGGTGCTTATGAAAATAAGATTCAGTTGGGTTAAATAATAGATGAGAGGAATTCAATCATTTTTTGGTTTGTTGGTCCACCCGGAGAAAACTACCCCTAAGTCGGTAATAATAATATGATGTGATAATGCATTGAACAGGTTGGGTTAACTAAGGATTTCTATCCTCGACGTGACCAAAACTGGCACTGAATGCCTCTCCCATAACCAAGGGCTGCGTTAGCTGGGCAGCAGATGCACACAGATACACAGGTTATTGCGCTCTGTGAGCATCCAGCCGCTGCCAGGCCTCTCCTGATCCTCCTCCTGAGCATCCCTGGGCGCTGGATGCAGTTTTGGGGGGCTGGCCAGGTGCTGGCTTCTGGCTGTGCGTGAGGGTGCCCAATTTGGGAGCGCGAGTTTTTGGCTGACATCGGCACAGCTGCTGCCCTTGCTGGCAGGCAGGGAGGACACCTGTGTGCCCCTCTGAATGAAGGCAGCCTTCACTTGGGGGGATGCAGCCGGGGCTGCTCCAACAGCCATGCCCTGCGCGGAAGCGCGAAGAAAAGGCCGATGCTCTGTGCCACGCGTGCTTGGGCGCATACTAAGGAAGCAACAGGGGAGGAATAAAAGGCACTGGCTTGTTGGCTGGCCTCGCTCCTATTCAGAGCTTGCCCGAATTAGCAAGGCTGGTGTAATCCATTCAGCGCACCACAGTAATATGGTAATACTGGAAATACAGTAAGGGAAATCCTGGCCCTGTTAAATTCATGGGAGCTTTTTATGATGAGATCAGTGGAGCTTTTCATCTCGTCTGTTTAGTGTTCGGTAGAAGTAGTTCCTCAGCATCTGAAACTGATTTTGTTGAAGTTAGAGTGTTATTTGTTTAAGAATGCATGATGAAAAACTCTGTGACTTGCCAGTCTGAAGCAAAACTGGGACAGTTTCTTCTTGGTATTTCACTGCAGTTACAGCTGGTGTGAACTCCTGTGGGCAGTGCCTGTCAGAAGGAGCTGGAGTACCTGGGAAAGGCTTTGAAAATTAATCAGGGCTCCCCTCTGCTCTCCTGCTGCCGTTTCCCCCTGGCTGGAGGAGCCTTCTCCCATTGGCAAAGGTTCAGTGGCACAGCCCTGCTGATGTCCAGATGCAATTCGAGCGGCAGCCCCTGTGGCCACATTCAGCCCAAGTGGTTTCGGCTCCGCTCTTCGTGCTGGCCATACATTTGCCCTTGTAGTCTCAGCACACACAACAAAATCTTCCAGCTATGGCTGTCTCTTGCTAACACTGTCTGAATCTGCTTTATTCTGTTGATGGAGAGATATTTCCCATTAGACATTTTAAATAAGAATTTAGTGTGAGTGATGTCTAGTGATCTCTTAGTAATTTCTTCAAATGCTTAATCATAGCTGTGTCCCTGAATATCTCCTCCATCTCAGCCACAAGACTTTCAAGCTGTGACAACTGCTTCAAGATAAGGGTGGTGTGTATAGAACTTTTGTATTTATTTTTATGAGAAAAGAATTATATATGTTTCCCTTATGCTTTGTTCCTGTACTTTCCTACCTAGTGCAATTGGACCCTGCAAGTGAACCACTAGACCTCTAAGACAGACCTTTTTTAGATGTTATCTGTTTTTCAAGTCATTACTGTTCTCTCTTTGCATCGCCTCAACAGAACCAAAGCATAACAGAAAGCGATAGTAATCATAATTAAACAAAATCTAACTTTCAGGAGCTTAAAAACCAAAGGATACTGTTCCTCAGGGGACAAGGGATTATAACTGGTTCTGTTTCGGCTTGATGGTCGGTGTCGCTGGAGGTCTCTGTAGGCTGCAGATAATAGTGTCACAAATTTTGCTGGCAGGTGTTGATCTCTCAAGACAGAAAACAAGCTTTCTCTGCCCACCTTTGAACCTCTGTAGTCCGGAAAATGGCTTTCAGCAGCACTCCAGTGAAACTTTCTTGCTTCCTTCAAGCCTGAGCTTCCTGCTAAACCAACTGCCTGAATGTCTGGATGACTGACTGAAGAGAATGAAATAGCAGGGAAAAATAATTTTAAAATTAAAATTAAATATAATTTTTTTTAACCTGACTCTATTTTTTTCGGCTTGCTTAGCTATACAGCAATTTCACAGGGTATTTCAGAAAATTAATTCTTCTGTCCTAATGGTGTGCATGGATGTGTGAAGGCATTTGCCTCTTTGTAATGATATACACCAGTTACACTTTTTTTCTGAAGGCATCCTCCTTACTTGGGAGAGTTTCTTGCCCTCTAGTTCTCACCCAGTCTACAGGATTTGGGACTAGGCTGTTCTTTGTGTCTTCCCTGAGGTGGACTCACTCCTGGACTAAGTGGGATGTGTTATTTCTGGTTTCTGTTTAAAGAACAACAGCAAAAAAGTTGTCTTTCCCAACATCATTGCACTTTAGCCAAATATTTGCATTGCAATTTGTGATGAATTATAAATGAATTAACAATGCATCATAAATTTAATATTCAAAAATATCCTACATGTCACACTACCTTAATTTCCCCTTTTATTCCTAAAGCGTAGGCAGACTGCTAAGATTGGCAGATGCAGAGTGTGAACGAGGTAGTTTCTGAGTCAGTGGGTACACTTGAATTCCTTCATGAGGAATGGTGTCCCTCATTTTAAGCTGTCAAAACAGCACTTGATGGAGGCTGCAGTCGCACAAGCACTGTGTGATGTGGAGAGCAGCGTGAGTGTTTGAGCCGCAGACAGAGCTGTGTCTTCCTCCGGGACTGCAGGGCTGGCTCTTCAGGGATCACCTCGCTCCTCCCTCACCTGTGGACTTGCATTAATGAGATGGCCAGCTTATCTTGGGTGGCCCCACCCAAGGAGGATGGGGGTGATCTGGTCCAGCCCTGGCCCAAAGTGAGGCCGACATGGGCTTTGCTCAGGGTCCTGCTGATCAGTGTGATGAAGGCAGAGCTGGGGGTGTGTCCAGGTCAGAATGACTCTTCAGAAGGCATAGCAGACACATTATCACTATGCTGTGCTGGATAATTTCCTGACAAAAATCAGCCTGGTTTTTATGCTCTGTCATAAATGATTGGTGGCTTTAGGGTTGTTGGCCGGGGTGTGCAGTGGGGATCATCGTGCTGGTCCCAGACCTTGCACTGGTGTTGTTAATAAACAGAGGCACGTCGTGAGCTTCAGTGTAGCTCACCAAGGTCACACACAGGTAGTGAAATGTTTAGGGTGTCTATTTGTGTAATTAAAAACTAGCTGAAGACAGAAATCCTGTACTGCTAATTCCAGTCTCTGCTGGAATACCCCAGTGATCAGTACTGGCTTTCTGAACAGTCTGAGATGATGAACTGCTGATCATGTCCTTTTTAAACTCTCGATAGTTAGGCTTTTGTTTACCTAAACAATTCAGCTTCTTTTAAGTGTATTGTAAGCACAGTCATTATTTCCTGTGCTTTGCTAAGGGAAGTAAAGCAGCATGTTTTCTGCTTTGTTTTTTAGTGCCATTAAGTCCTGCTGGAGTGAAAGGCTGAGACTGAGCTTTACACTTTGCTCCAGGAAACAGGAAGCTCAGAAACTCTGAATACTGATACTTTTTCTGTTATACAAGTTTATAACTGACATGACTTTTAAGGTGTGAAAGTTGTCAGGAGTTTTGCTGTGTACTCGGGGAGCAGGAAAATGGAGCTCTTTTTAAGGGGTGCTGGGCTAACACTGACATCACCTGAAAGACTGCGATGTAGGAGCCTTCTCTGGAGTGGAAGTGTCCTGGTACTGCTCCACAGCAGAGCAGACCTCTGTTCCCATGTCCATTTCTTTCTTATGAATGACACCAGACTGATTATCTCATTCTCATAATTAATCAAACCATTTTTTGCTGGCATTGTTGCTGAGTTGAATCCCAATGTAACATTTCCACAGGTCGTATAAGTTACTGTGGAAGGATTAAAGCTCATTTAATTGCCCATTTTGTTAGCATGGCAGCTGTTCTAATTTTACCATCTTGTGTCATCCACAAGATCTGCTTTCTGTTCTCAGATACCTGGGTGTCCCAAAAGTTCACATTTTTTTAGGTGCAGTCATTCCTAACCTTAAATTTCCATGCCTGTATGAAACCTATACCTCAACAGCCTTAAACCTGGGGAGTGTAACTTAGAACAAGTCTAAAGTCAGAGGGCTTTGAAGGGATGCTCCAGATCAACACCAGGTAACAGGCGTAGTAGATACTGGTGATTCAAAGGAATCTGCCAACGAGGATCTTTTTGTTGCTGTTACTGCCCGAGCAGCCCTGTACATCACTTTGAAGGACTTGGTGACTTTCAGGCAATTTGTGTTATAAGTGAATAGATTTTCCTGCCTGAAACGAGTGATAAATGCTCAATATTCAGTGTTATAAGGAAGCAAATGGTTAGATACATAGAAACTGTTGGATATGTGAAGAGAGTGCTGTAGGAATATTTGAGATGGTGAAGAAAATGGAAAATTGAGGGGGAAAAGAAAGGATAAACTAATGCAGACTTTATTTTTTTAAATATTGTTTTCTACAAATGTACGTCTTCCCCATACAGCTTTTAGAGTTCTTGACAGACATATGTGCAGCCATGAAATCAGCAGACAGGCAGCTTTGAACTGTGCAGTGGATGCACAAAGAATATTGATTCACCCAAGCTTTCACTAACCTTGGTAATAAAATACTTCAGAGTCCAGAATTTCAAATGGCCAAAGTGTTCTTCAACCTTGTCTGCAATGTACTAATGACAAACTGGCTTTTGTTCAACAAAAGGCATCAGGACTTCTCTTTCCAGCAGCCTTTTTTATTAAAAAGATATGAATGTAGTAGCGATCTTCCTTCATTGTGGCGAGGTTTGAGGTCTTTTCTATGTCCCTGTTCTGTCTAATGCTGTTTGTTTGGTTATCTGGGGTCCTTGGAGGGTAATTCTTAGGAAAAAAACGCTAAAAAACCCATCTGGAACACTAATGTAACTTGTTGCAGTTTTTGTTCTCCATTATAGCAGCTGTTATGGGAATTAGGTATCATTTAGATGAATTTTTTACATACAGAATAAAGAGTTCTTTTCATTAAATCCTTTCAAGAAGAGACAATCATCATCACAGGGCATTTTTGTGGAGTTTGTTCATGCTCTTGACACTGCACCTCACAGATGCAGTGATGCAGTGAGAAAGGCATTTTTTCCTGAAGCAGTGTAGGAATTTCTCTCTTCCAGGTTTTAGGCTGGTACCTCATGCTTCTCATGCAAGGTGTGCACTCGGCTTTAGATCTAGCAGAGCAGAAAGAGGTAACTGAGTAGAGTTTTTTAGGTCAGAAATGTTCTGTGGTTCCACCCAGTCTTTCAATATTGACTGAAGGAATTGTGGGTTTTACAGCAGAAACACACAGTGATTTGTTCCCTTCCTCTGCTTCACACGAGGAACTGGTAAGTGCTTCAAGTAAACTTTTAGTTGTCAGCCAGCTCTGTGGCAGGAGTTTTTATCCAGGTTACTTGGATGTATTTCAGTGTCAGAAAGGGATTGGGAAGATGGGGGAATGCAGTGGTGGTTAAAACACTGCAAAATTTCCTGCCTTAAATTTTCTCCTGCCTCTGCCACCAGTGATCCTTACCTAGTCATGCATCTTTCTGAGGCCTTGTTTTGGGGTGGTTGCCATCCTGTGCCACACTTGCAACATTCTGTTGCATTTCTCTCCTTGGGTTGAGTCTGGATAGGGAGAATAGTCCTTGTTTTCTGGAGAGCCTGAGCACAGAAGTGTGGCTGGGTGGTGAGAGTGTGTGCCTTCACCTTGGCAGCATAAGTGAGCAAGTCTCTTTGCAGCTGTCACATTTCCTGAGCCTCTCTCTTTGGATTTCCCTGCCAGATGTTTCCATTCAATCCATATTGGTTTCCATTACCACCTTAAAAATTGACTTGAGGTGGAAATGACTATTACAATTATATTGTTGACTTCTGCATAAATTAGTGCCATTTTCTCTTAAATATCCTGCCAATTTGGACAAGCGTAGTTTATCAAAAAATAATAGTAGCCGTTTGAAAGCGTTGTTTTGAGTTCATGGCAGGGCTTGTTTTTATGTCCTTTAAGATGCCTGACTCCCAAAGCAACATGTTGCTGTTGAGGCAAAAATCTGAGTAATTCCAGCAATGCCTGGCAGGGGCAGCCCTTGGCCCATTCCCCATGGGCATCCTGAGCTGCCCCTCACATCCGTGCTCCTGTGGCTGCCCCAGGCAGGGAAGGGGCGGCAGAGGCTGAGTGGAGGGTGCAGAAAGCAGAGGCACAGCTTTGCATGGAGTCGTTGTTCATGAGAGCCTAATGCCAGTACACAAGAGTTAAATGGAACTCTGTAAAATCCTTAACACGGCACTAGATGTTCTCTTTAGGAATCACAAAGCATGTAATGTCCTTATGTTCTCCAAAGGGTTTATTTGGCAGCCTGTTAGCATCTCACTGTGACATGACTGAACAGGGAATAACCAAAATACCAAGGTGTGGGGAAATGAGGCAGCAGTCACCAAATTGGAGTAACAGCTTCATAGCACAGTACCTTTGAACCTGTGACTCTTCATCCCTTTCCCTGGACAGGCAGCAGGCCTTGATGACCTTGAAGACAATGTTGTGCTGGTCAAATGGTGGTGGGGACTCAAGTAATTTTGCCTAAGGTTCCCAATCACTGCTGGATTCCAGTATGTCTGAGGATGAGCCAGTCCAATGCAGGGTTTGCTCATTCACTTTGGTCTTCTGCAATTATCCAGATTTTAGGCCCGGAAGTATCTTTGCAGCTAACCAGGAGCATCATGAAGTTGCAAGGTGAATATTTCCATCAGTGGGAGAGGAGCTCTGTGCTCCTGAAGATGGCTGCTTATGAAGAGGCAGTAAGTAATCGGGTGGGAAAATGAAAGAAAGGGGATGAGCAAAGTAAAGGATTAGGGTATTCAAATAGCTGGTAGATTAATGGGGTGCAGTGCATAACTTTGAGTCTTCACTCATTTGATTTCAAGAACAAACCAGTTCCAGCTCATCTGTAATATTACTTTTCATACAGATACCTTTAATCCTACAGTTTCCATTTTCAGAGCAAACAAAGATGTATTTATTTTCCTTATAAGCCCTTTTCCTATCCTCCCTGCAGTATTTTTGGAGCTAATGACTGAGATAGAGAGCAGGAGTAAGTGTGCAAATGGCAACTTGTCAAAGGCAGCTTGGAACCACAGGCTGGGCATCCCCAGCATCCCGGGGAGCATCCCTGCTTGGTTCCTTGGCTCCAGTGTGGTCCCTGCACCTTCAGACAGCGAGTCACTGGCGTGTGGGCTACCCCAGGCTGTACATTCTTGGGCACACACACATATATGTATTTATGTTTTACTAAAAAAGTGACTACTTTGCTATCACTGTAACAGTTTTCCCCACAGGTGAGCATCTCACCACATCTGAGCAGTCCCACCCACCACACTTACTAACTTCCACGTTGTCAGTCTACTGGAGTTCCTTTGGTAACCACTCCATTTGGGAAAAGGTGTCACATAATAGAAAACCAGGAGAGGAGGACACGCAGCGGAAGCGATGCTATAATGTAAAAGATTGCACATTTTGTAGAGGTATTCCAGAGAGAAGAAAGCTGTGGGAAACCTTGCAGTGCTTCCCTAATCTTCCTGCTCTTCTCCTTTATTTTAAATGTTTTTCCTTGCTCTCAGTTTGCTGTGGATTTGGACTGGGACAGCTTTTCCCTTCTTCCTACTTCCCAACTTTTCCGCTCCCCTTGCCAAAAGGAGTTAAGGGGCTGTAGACCTGGAAGGTCCATGCAAAACATAGGAAAGGATGACACCCCTCTTTTGCCTTTGTAAGCCTTTTCTGTGTCATCTGGGATTTTCAAAGTCTTCATGTTCTTACGTTTCCTTTTTTTTTAAGATTCCTAAAATTAATGCAGTGATTCTGTGTCTGTGTGCCTTAATGTATATGTGTGTGTATGCATTTATCTGTGTAAAAATGAGTACACATAGAACCTGCCCAGTCAAAATAGTTCCCCAACACATCTATTGCTGAAAAACGTGAGAGATGAGCTGTTTCTGAATTTTGCAATATTTAAGAATTCTATACATTATATTATTGTGTCTTTTTAAAAGTCTGTCCTTTTTAAAACAAATGGATTTCCAGCAGGATCAGATTTTCTTTCCAACTCTTTTTATTGCTGGTTTCTTTAGAGATGATTTAATTGCTGTAAAACTGGTCTTCATACTTGCCATTCTTGATTATATTGCTACTTAACAAGCTGTATTAAATGCGTGAAAAAATCAAATCAGAAAATTGAGCACTAGACAGTAACAAGGAAAACATTTTTTTTTCTTACTTTAGTACTGTTGCCACTGATGGGAAGTGTGTGTAATCAAGTTATTTTTGAATTATCTTCAAGCTGGGAGGAAAGGAAAACTTGGGATAATGGATAATTTGAAAGTAACTACACAGAAATGCCACTAAAAATGATGGCTCATAAGTTGATCTTGTACAGCTCAGTCTCTGCCTCCTCAGCTGAACCATTTCCTTTACTTTGTACACGTAACAGGAACATGTTCATCTGGAGCCTGTCACAGGTATTTTGAATGGAGTTAGTGCTGAGGAAGGGGTCTCTCCTTGCCTGATCTTGGCACATCTTCCCCAGACAGAGCAGTTCTGGATACTGTGCAGCAGATCCAACCCATGGTGGGCACATGGGCTGCTGCGCAGCTGCTGGGGCAAGTTTTGGGTGGTTTCATGATCCTAATAAGTTGCTGTAACTCCACAAAGAGCTGTAGCACATGGCTGCAGTAGTGTTCCCCAGTGAGAGAACCCCTCTGACACCATGGCACATCCCCTGGAATGGAAATCAGGTGCCTCTGCGGCCCAGAAATTAACATGGTCCTGATGTGCTTCATCCTGGTGTCCCTGAGGGCAGTGGTGAAGCTCTCGGGGCTTCCTTGCTACATGGTCAGGGCTGGAGAACCCCAGCCTCCTTGGGCAGCTGCTAAATATCAGTAGCCTTGTCTGCTACCATGGTCCTTGTTGTGACCCCTACTTTCTTTTCTGCAAGGGGAAAGGCCTTGCAGGAGTAGTTGGGGCCTGAGGCTTGCAGACACCTCCCCTGTGGGAAACAGGAGCAAATCCCATGTTCCATGTAGGATGCAGGTGCACAGGAGATGGACAGTGTGGGGCAAAAGTGTTGTTCTCCATCAGAAATGTGAGTGGCACCGTTGGGACATAATAACTTGCTCACAAGGAAAAGTTTCTTTCTAATGTCCATCATTTAATGGTTGGCTTATGCCCTTGAAGTGAAATGTCTTATATCTGTAATACAGCCACGGTAATTTCATTCTAAAAGTACCCTATTTGATTAAGAACCAGCCATGAAGGCAAATATCAAATCTCCAGATGGAAACTTGGCCTGCCAGGAGAGGATAAGAAGTTGCCATTAAGCGAGGCCGGGCCAGGGCGTCCCCTCTGACCAGGGACACAGTGCGGCACGGCCCATTTGTCACAGCAGGGATATAAATTTGTTTTCTAGTACTGACATGTATTTGTCCTTTCCTTTATTGCAGTAATAATTTCTTAAAAATACCTTTAAAAAAAAGACAAAAGGAAGTGTCAAGAGCATGAAAGTTGGGTCTTAATTTTGTCCTAACCTTTACAAAATGGATTAAATAACTCCTGCAGGTAACACCAGCAGCCTTTCTCACCTGAGTGTTGATGGCCCATCAAGGTGCTTATAGAAGGGGAAAGCTTTTCACCTTGTGCTAGTCCTTAGAGCATGAAATGTCGGGTGCATTTAAAGAAAAAAGTAAAAACAGAAATGTTAAACCAGTCTTGTTGAGCTAGAGATCTCTCTGCCACCAAGGTAGGGGTGTTTTTTAACTCGTGAATTTTTATGCTGCTCTATATAATACTGAGATGCTCTTGTGTGATGGTCCAGCATCAAATTATCAGAGAAAGTGGAGGAAGGAAGGTGTTTTCAATCAGAGATGAAGAATTGCTTTTCCCAAAGGTTTATGGCAAAGCTGTGTACCTGGCAGTGTGCTGGTGCCTGGGACAGAGCTCTAGGCAGGAGCCTGGGATTTAGAGAGCTCATGCTGGTGGTTTTATGGAGCAACCTGTGCCTGTGAAACTGTGCCCCTGAAGCAGCTGGACACAGTTAAAACAAAGTGAGAACAATTACACAGTATGGAAATGGCCTGGCTAAGGTGATTTTATCCCAGCACACCTGGAGGATGTTTTTGCTCTTCTAGCTAATAGGAGATTATTAAATTCAGGGAGGCAGTAGAAGGGTACAAGAATAAGGTGGTTGTTTCTTGGAGTTGTTTCTTGGAACTCCCTTGGGTAAACCAGTGCCTTTTAAACTAAGACAAAACATTGACATCCTATGCATTCGCCCTAGTGATTCACAGGTCCCTTTTGTGGTGTGTCTTCTGTCCCATCTGACCTATGGAGTGGGAACAAAGAGAGGAGGAGGGATGCTGTGTTGGGAAGTTAACCACCATATTTATGTTTTCTGAAGCTGCTTAGGAGTGAAATCAGGCTGATAGCTGCTGAATTGCTCCAAAAGGACTGGCCTCTTCTTGCATTCCTAGACTGGTGTGTCCTTGGCTGTATGGTCTGCTCCCAGCCTTGCATTTGTGGTCTTGGTGCCATTTCCATCCTGGAAGAAGCCACACAATGCTTCTGGCCCTGTTAAATGGCTACAGCACATTTTGCTGTAATAAACTGGGGTGATGAACTAATGCTGGAGAAGCTGATTTAGCTGCCTTTACAGGAAAAGAAAGAAGAATTGGTTTGTTGGTTCTCTTATTTTTTTTCTTTTTAAAGGAAGGAAATGAAGTACAAATACAAGAGAAATTTGAAACACAAATACAGTATACAAAAGGAGAATGTGTATTTGTTCAGTAGCTTGTTTAGTTCTTCTCTGCCGTGTTTACCCCCCACAAGCAGCCTGTCCCAGCCTGTGAGAGTGCTGACCGAGGCTACTTTAGTAGCAGGAGACAAGACTTGAGATAGAAGTGCATCATGTTGTTTTTAATAGATAAAAGTAGGAGGTCCACTTGGAAACACCTGGGAAAGAGCATTTTGTGCATTTGTAAAAGTTCTTGGGCAAAACAGCGTGTACCTGGGAAGAGAGCAGAGGCAGCAGTGCTGGGGGCGGCCTTGGGGGACTGCTGGGGGTGCAGCAGCTCTAGCTCAGGCTCTGTTTTCTCAGTCCTTCTTCAAGATGCTCCCAGGGACTTCTCTGACTCCTTTGCATTCGAGTCTCCGTGCATAGTTTAACTGTTCTAAGCATTTTCTGTATAAAAAAGTCAAGCTCTGTGTGTGATCCTCTAAATCATTAAAAATGGGTCACTGGGCCGTTTAGCAGGAGCATGAACTGGAATCTCCCCCTTTTCTGTATATCATCATTCATCTTCACCTGCTTGCCTTCAGAAAAAAAGGCTCCGAGTAGCCCTCTGAGCTGTTACGGCTGTTTTACTGAAACCTGCTGTGTATGGGCCCTCAGACACACCATGCTGCAGGAGAGGCAAAGGTACACATATGCTCATACAGCTTCTGTTCAGGATTCAACAGCCTTAAAACCACAACAAACAATATTTTGAAGCCCTCTATCACTGTGGTGTTCACCCAGTAAAAAGCTGTTTTATTGCTGGCACACAGAAACTGGCAGGCTGTAGGCTGTGATTAAAAATACATTTAATTAATAAATAAATAATTCAAACAAAGGTGCAAAGTGAAGGGAGTGGGCAGAGAGGCAGAGATTTAGGGATGGGTTTCTTCAGCCTAGTGACTTGCTGGTGAGTTTTGTGCTGTGGATGTTGTGTTGTACTGAAATGGGTAATAGTATGACTCAGTGGTACGTTCAAAGTGCTGTTCAGACATTTTTCCTGATCTTGCAATGGAAGGCTGGTTGGCAGCAGCCATGTGCAGAGATGTAGCCATGCAGATCTCACCAAGGAGATGGCTTTACAGTGGAGCACCTGCAGTGGGCACAGTGGTTGGGGCTCCTTCCCCGTCTCCCTATCTCAACCTGGGAAAGCCTTGTAGTTTTCCAGGAGCGAAGAGCTGAGAGAGGGGAGCAGGAGGAGGGTGGGATCTGCTGTGATGCTTTTGCCAAAAGTGGGGAATTGGTCCCAAATGGGGGAAGGCACCGGTCTAGCCACCTCTTCAAGGAAAGCTGGTTTGTCTGTTGTGCAGTGAGTGGGGGGAGCCGAATTAATCTCTAACAGGAGTAGGCAAAACCCATTGCTGGAAACAATCACTTATTTATGGTGGTGACAGCTTTAAGCCCAAGTTCCCAAGTTCATTTAAACACCCCTCAAATCTTTGACATGTTTTAAAATACAGTGAGGAATGCATTCATAGAAGAAAATTCCACAGGGAGTCATTAAATGCATAGAAACAACCTGTGGCTCAGGAAGTTCTACTCCGTGAGCTGCTAGGGACTGGGGGAGGATTCTGAGAAATATGGAGAGATGAATGATGGTACCTGCTCCAAACATGTACCTGGTGGACCTTCATCACAACAGCATGAAGCCAGTTCAGGTCTTCCATGAGCCCTCTTGCTGCCTTTTGGGCTGGTTTTGGAGCTCTGTGTTCCCCAGACTCACCTCCACACCCCTAAATTCCCCCCTAAAAACCCTTCTTTCAGCAGATTCCTTACCTGTTATCAGGAGAGTGTTTACAGCAGCTAAAGATCTCACGTATATTGTCTGGGAGACTTATGGTGATAATTAAAGCAGTGCTTTCCAGCCTTCTGCTGCTCTTCCTTGGATTGCTGGCAAATGGGCAATAGGGCTTGTGCCAGCCAAGAAGGAAACCTGGAAATCCATGTTCATTGATCTGGTGTTTATTATTTCTTTGGCTTGTTAGTGAGTCCTTGCTGGCGGTTGCGGGTACCTGCCTTGTGAAAACCTCCAGGTAGGAGAGAGATTGCCCAACAATTGTAGGTCATATTTATTTTTACCGTCTGTGCTGAAAAAAAAGCGCATAGTTATGTGACTTAATTTAATCATCATAAACATCCTGTGTGTTGATTGATTAAATGATGGGGAAGGGTAGTGGGATGTTATCCTTTGGGATTTAAAAAAAAAAAAAAAGAGCCAGCTGATTTGTCCTGTGCTACAATTATGGATGAAGCAGCACAAAACAACATCGAGCTCAAAAGACAGACACAGAGGTCATGGCTGGTAATCACAGTGACACCAGGATGAATTTTTCTAGACCAGCTGTGAAATTGTGCAGTAAATTACGTTGCATGAGATGTATTATTCCCTGGTTTACTAAATAAGCCTCCTGACGGAGGTCCAGCAAGGCAGCTGCAGGGAGCTGCGCTGGACTTGGGGAGCCAAGTGCTCCAGGAGGTGCTGCTGAGGGCTTGTGTGCTCACACAGCTGCAGTTGTCCTCTTTGCTGCCTTTTCCTTTGATCATCTCTTCAGTTGGGCGCTTTCCTCCTTTCTCCCCAGCTTATTCAAAGTCTGTTGTGTTGTAAGGCCCTGCATTGCCCATTTGTGCAGGTGAGCAAGGGCCACCTGAGCACCACGTGCTGCCCTGTCTGCAGCTGTCTCATGGTCAGTGCATGGAGGGTGCTTCACGCTGATCCTTTCGTCTGCCCATGGCATGGCTGATCCCTGCTTAGAACCGTGGGGTACTGCTGGTGCTTGGTGCAGGCTGCTTTTGCCCTGGCTGCTCTGGGCAGACAGAGCTGCTGCTCCTGGCCATGTCTGAGGCTGAATCCTAGGATTATCTTCTTTTTTTAACCTGGGAAGCACAGAGTTAACTCTCAAAGAAATTGAACTGAGGCCATCAGGGTCTGACCTGTGGATAAAATTAAGGCAGTTTGTTGTGAAAGCGATATTGCAATGAGAACACTCAAAGGTTCAGCTCATGTGTGAAGCCATGGAGTGCATCAGGTGGAAGCTGTTTCCATAGCTGCCAGTGCCTGTATCCATTACCCAAAAAAGCACTCAGCAGAAGAGGGGCTCTTCCTCCCTCACTGTGCTCAGTGGCACCTTCTTCCTATCTGGAGGGGATGAGTGAGCATTCACCTGTCTGAACCAGGTATGTGCTGCTGTGGGGGTAATCACTCTGCATATCACCTCCCTGGCAGTAGGTGCTCTCCAGGAGCTGAGGAATGATATTACAGTATCTTCAAGAGGTTTAATGAAAACTTTAAAAATGTGGTCAATATTCAGTTGACTTAAAATTTCAGTATTCAGTAGTAGTTTTTTGATTACATTTAGCAGCTCTCTCCCCCGCAGTAGCTGTTAGCATCATTGGCCATGGCATCTTTGTGGTACGGCACTGAAATCTGAGGCTGTAGTTCCTTCTCCAAGTCCTATTTTCAATGAGACATCCCCATAAGCAATGTACTGATTTTGTATGTTTATTTGGAGGCTTCTTTAGTAAGGACATGTTTAATAAGTACCTACGAATGGAAGCAAATAGAGTTCCTTGAGTCACAGCTGGAGCTGGAACTTTTTCTCCCTTGATTATCAAGGAATATAGTCTACATGGAAGAATTCAGAGCTTGCAAAGACATCTGGTTGGTAAATAATATAATTAAAGTAAATATGGCATAATAGGGAGCTACTCCCACGTTCCTAACAAGCAGAAAGTAGGGTTTGGGTGAGGGAAACGCATCAGCTGGTAGAGAGAAGGAAGAAGGGAAGAAAAAGAAAAGCTGTGGGGGGAAACCAGAGAGAAGGGGCAAAGTGAAGGGAGGAGAGGAGAGGAGAGTGCAAGAGAGATGATGTGCCCTGCGCTGGAGCCTGAAGCGACCCAATACCCAGGGACTATTTGCTGCCAGAAGAAGAGGATGGTGGTGGTGGAGGTAGCTGGTCATAAACAGCTGAGGGACCAAGTGGTCCCTCAGAACTGGTAGGACACTGTCTCGTGGAGCATCTAGCTGTATTGCTCAAAGTTTAGAGGCTCTTCTTCTCCCTGGGCGACTGTATAAAAGGGCATTTTTCATCCTAAGTGACTGGCTTCTTCTTCTCAGTCTCTTACTAAGTTAGAGAGCGGGAAGCCAACTGTTAACAAATCTGTGCACGGTTCCTGTGTTTAGTTATGGGAGACAAACTGCTCGTAAGAGCAGCCAGGTGGAAGCCAGTTAGCTGAGCTGAGCTGGGCTGGGTTGACCTGCTCTTTGCAAGCCACAGTGTCGGAGCAACCACTTGGGGAGCTCCAGAAGGGCTTTTCTACTCTTTCCAGTGGAGGACCAGCATGGAGGTTATGATACCTTGAGCTCTCATCTCCTGATGTTATCTTTCCCCATGGGCAAAGCCCAGGCACTGCTGTTGTCTGATGCCAGGGGAAGAAGGTGCCCCCTTTGCTCCGTAACAAAGCCAGCATGGTGTTTGGGAGGGGGTTCCTGTGAGGTCTCATCCCCAGGGCTTGGCTGTCAGAAATATCCTGGCTGTGCTGTGTGATGGGTGGTGCTTTTGCTACCTGAGTTTGCTTTCTCTCACTTGGCAGCTGCAGAGCATACAGTGGGGTCCTTTTCCTTCTTGTAATTCATCTCAGTGATGGTTTTCAAGAAATACTCAGAAGTGGTTCCTTTTTGGCTTTATGTTTGCACACTGTTCAGCCATAAGGGGAAATCTCTTAAGATTTGGAGGAATCTTCAGGCCAAGGGTATTCTTCCTGCTCCAATGTAGACTTGGGTTGTTTTAGCAGAAAAGCAAGTTTGGGAGACCCTGGCAAGGCAGATTGTCCTGAGGATAATTTTTCAGGCACGATGTGAATAATCTCTGCTGAGATAACAAACCCCATATGTGTTTGCCCGCGAGCCTGGCACTGCCAGTTTGATCCTCGTTGTCTACAGTGTTGTACCCAGTAGGAATTAAAGCCAGCAGGAATTAAAGCCTACCTGGCTGCGGCAGTGGCACATCCCCTGTGATCCCAAAGAGGCAGCGCTCGCTGCCAAAGGACAGTGCCTCACGTTGCTGTGGAGAGTGAAGCGTGGAGAGGCCACCACTCGGGGCCGCTGCAGGAGATGCAGCACAGCAGGGATTGCTCATCTGTTTTCTTTACCTTCCACAGACAAATCACAGCGGAGAAAAGCGTGAATGTGGGTTGGTCTTATTCCCTTACTGCACTGCACCTCCTACAAAGCATTCTGTGTTTATGTTATTCCTCACGTCTTCGTTGGGAAACCACCGTGGGGTTAAGTGTTCTACCAGCTGGGAGGAAAAGTTGGGTGAGGTGATAGTGCCAGAACAAGGACTCTGGTTTTATGAAGAATGGGCAATAACTGTCTTTATCTTTTGTACATCACTGCATGAACCTTTCATCTACTCTGCTCCAAGGAAGATTTTCCCATCTAATACTCTGTTACCAAATATATTTTCAGTGCAACCTAAAATTATATGTTTCCTTACTATATGTTATTGTAATTTTTGTATGTCTGGTTTCATGTAGTGCTCTGCTGTTTCATGGGCATAGCATTGACATACATGTTCTCTTGCAACAGCAGTGTGCAGGTATCACGTACAGAAATTTTTATAGTGGAGCTCCCCTGTGAACTTCCAGTATGAAAGGCAAAATGGCATCTAGCTATCATCTAAAACTTCTCATAGGGGGTATTCTGAGTTTTGTCGGCTTCTCGAACTGGTATGAGATGGAAAGTTTCACAAGGTCATCCTCTTTTCTCCTATACCTATGTGATTTTTGAGCTGGTCAGACCGATGTAGGAGCAAGAAGAGGTGTCTGTGTTTACCTTGCTCACAAAATAGCCCCACTGCCAGATACCATCCTGGCATTCCTGGCTGCCACTTTCCTCACTGCTGTGTGTTGCTGTTTCCCAAGAGGAGCAAACCTGAGAAATCAAGAAATGGAAGCTTTTCTTAAACCTCTTTGATTGCACAGACCACAAATGGAATAAATTCCCGATTAGTATATTCCTGCATTGAAACCTTTGTGTGAGGAACCGATTTATTTGCTGCTTAAACATGCAGAGCAGTAGCATATGTGAAAACACATGCAGGAAATGTAAGGTTCAGGTTTTGTGTTGTTTCTTTTTTTTTTTTAATGAGGTTAGTTGCCCTTGTAATGGAGAACATTTGTTTATGTGGTGTTCTGATAGCTCTATGAGCTTCATGGGGAAAACAATTTGCCTTTGGGACAAATATCTAACGATAAATTAATTTTTCAGGGTGTTCATACCTGAGTCACAGAAGGGTGGGAATTCAGCACACTGCCCCGCAAAAACCACCCGTGTGAAATCAGCTGTCTGCTGCAGAGGTGGGGAAGCAGCAGTACCTTGCAAATCACCAGCAAGGAGCTCTCTGAGCCTCTGGTGCTCACTTTATTAAATGACAGCCTTTCAAACCATCTAGACTTTCTGTAGGTATTGGCTTTGTAGCATAGGTGCCCCTTTTTTGGTTTTGTTACTTTTTCTTTGTGTGTGTGTGCGTGCGTGTTTACAGAGAAATGGTGGGGATGGTTCCTACTGGGGCAGGTAAAGTGGAAGATAAGCCAGCAGCAATGGCTCTGCATGTCCAGGCAGTGTTAGCAACACTTTCTCTCACCTCTGTAGGATTTTCAGTGCTCTTCAAAAGGCTAAGTTTGGGGAAAAGTGACACAACAGCAATTTAAGGACTGCTGGAAGTTTTCAGTGGCATAGAGCATTGCTGTGAAGTGACGTATAGAGACAAACACTGATCCTGGAGCCAGTCTAAGTTTATCACTGTGTCACAACAGATAGTTAAATTTAAATGTGTGTCCAGCACATGCCATTTCAGTAGGTTGCAATCAGCTTGAATTGATATTACCCGAATAAATCAAAGAGCTGAATAGCACATCCATTTCTGATACGGCAGTGCAGTGCATATTATCGGAGGGTAAAAGGAGTTGGTGCAGCTCTGACTGTGTTATTGTAACCCAGCTCAACACTACAGAATAAAAGAACAAATTTTGGTATATTCTGGACTCCTCCAAATGGAAAGTGCTTGCCACTGCAATGTGCAAGCTGGTAAATTACTGTGGTTGCTTGTACAGGCATCGATATACAGTCTACTGAATGGCTACGTGCCATCATCTGCCCAGGCTGGCCCTATTCACATGAATAGGGCATTCTTCACTGGAGTTAAAAGTACAGCCAGTTTTATGCAGCTGCATTTGGTCTTGGGACAGGTCAGCCCTGGACAGCTTGCTGCACTTAGGCTTCCCTATGATACATCTGTGCTTTTTCCTAAGGAGAAGTTTTTTCTTGTCAGTATTCCAGGTCATATCACATCTGGAGTGTGTTTTTGAAGAGAATTTCTTGTCCCCACTTACTGAGTCTGGGTTTCTGCTGTGGAGCTGCCTCAAGGTACCTGTACTCAGTTTCTTTGAGCTGCAACTCCACTGGATACCGTGCTCCAAATCCCTGGTAAAGCTCTCTAGTTGCTCAGAATGAGCCTTTAATCCATAGGATTGTGTTGGATCTGGTCTGCTCTGAAATTCCCAAATGCATGTGCTCTGGGTGTTGGGGCCTGGGTGCTGCTCTGTTTCACTTTTCAGGTCCATTGGCAGTGCTGAGCTCTCTTAGCTGACATGGGTGCAGGGAAAGATGCCTGGAGCTGGGTGCTGTACACGTGGGAGGAAAGGAGTGACTCCAGTTGTCTCTGCTTTTCCTGCTCTGGGATATTTCCATCCAGTGGGATGTAGAATGTCAGATGAGGGAGGAGGTCTCCTTGCATGCTGTTCACTGGACAGCCTTTTACTGCCTGGCTTCCTCTCTGCTCATTGCTGCTCTCTGAGATCCTGGGAAAACCTCCTTACTAAATCCACCTGATCTGATTTTATTTGGGGGAAACAAACTGCTTTCCATCTTACAGCTCCATCCACTTTGTAAAGTTTTTCTTTTTGCTCAAATTCAGTTCTTCTTACAGACACATGTAGAGAGATAATCACGTCCCTGCATTTCTCTCCTCTTTTCAACCCATCATGAACCTTCTGCTGCTGTCCTGCCTCATTTGTTTCTTCCTCTGATTCTCCTCATTAAATAAATTTCAGCCAGAATGTCCTGTCAGATGAACAGTAAATTAATATATTGTAGCCAAAACTTCAAAAAGGAAAAAAGAATTTAATTGCAATGACTCGTGTTCTTATCTCACCACGGTCAGTGATAAAGTGGCTATTTACTTAATTGGAGACAAGGCACTGCTCCCCCTAATTTTGTGTTGCTTCTTTATTATCATCAATAACTTCCTTTCCCCAATTTGTATGACAAGCAGTTGTGCCAGTTGGCCAAAATTTTCCCTCTTTGTTGGTATAATGGTTAGGGAGGTTTTGTGGCTCTAGGCCAGAAACCTCCCTGATTGAGCTGGTACAGGGAAGCACCACTTCCAGAAACTCTGCAATATAAGCTAGGAAATAACGTACCAAATAACTATAAAATGCATTCATTTAGCTCTGACATTTTTTTGTTAAGTTCTGAAGAGAAAGCATATGGACATTATTTTTCTGGTTTATATATTGAAATACAGGAGCTCAGGGGCAGAATTGTAAATGGTGCGGTTATGAGTTTATTTTGCAACTCATAGGTATGTTTCCTTACCTTGTTATATGGCTGCTTCTAGGAATCAAATATTTAAGTTTGCATTGCACTACTTTTGATGTCTGGAAGCCTTTGGTTTTTTTAGATGACGCTTTACATCAGGTTTACAGTTCTTCTGGTAGTTTAAAGGAAAGGGAGAATGTGATCTCATTACTCTCAACAAGACCTTAAAACTTTGACACTCTCTTTTCCTGGAGGACAAGATATATTCTGGTCATCTACAAGCTTATGTTTTTCAGTGGCAGCAGCTTTTGGTGCTGTCTGGAAAGCAAGGCTACTCGTTTTGATGGAGAGAGGATTTCTGTCCTCCTTGACTTCAGGAGAAAGAAAGAAAAGAGCACTTCTTCTTTCTCCTTCAGCACATACACCGTGTCATTATACAATAAACATGTTACTCCCTTTTTCTTTTGAAACACCTTTTCCTTTCAGTCACTTCAGGCTGTGGGAGCATTTCTGGCACAACACACTGCAGCATCTTTGTTCTGCAGACAGCAGTGAACCAGAGGCAACACTGGAGCTGGATTTGAAGCTCTTCACTGGGAAAAGGAAAAGCTGAACTTTACATTTGTATTTTAATGTGTGAAGCATGATCTAAAGCCCATCACAGAAGGGATTTTTGTTTGTTGTTTTCCAGTCGTACATCCTAGCTTTGTCATGTTCCCATGATCTGATGGAGTAGAAATGAGTAATTTCTCTAGCTGGAGGGCTTTTGCTCTAGCACCTCATTACCTGCCAGGAATGTCTTAACACCTTTTGTGCCATTTGTGGTTTTCCAAGTGTGATGACCAGCTTTCTGCATTTCAGGGGATCAGAGGTCAGCCTGTGCTAAGCCATGTGACATGCCACTGCCAGGGGATACAGAGTCCCCCCTGTCCTGGCTGAACCTGGCTCCAGCAGAAGACAGGTGCTTGCCTGCACCTCCTGGGCTTCCTCTGCACCTGAGGCATCAAGAGCTGGCTGATGTCTTCGTGGCCTATTTGCCACCCTGAGACTAAGCCAAAGGAGGGAGAGGAAATTAATAAATGTTAATATATGCTGGTTTAATTGAGAAGCGCTGTTTTCATCAACTGCTGTTTGAAGAACAGGCTTAAGTATGTTTGTAAGCCCAAACAAATGTTGGCTTTTTAAAGCTGTTGCACAAATACAGGGATCTTGCTGCCACTAAAGAGGTTTAGAGCTATGAGCCCAAACTCTATGGATGAATAATGTGGCTGGGATTCAGTAAAGCCTATTAAAGATAATATTTTTCTATTCAGTAGCTTAAGCCAAGTCAGCCTTCAAGTCCTGACTTACACACCTTATTTTGTGTGTCATTCCAGCACCACAGCACTCAGCATTCTGTGTTATTTGGAACAAGCAGAAGTGATCTCCATTTCATTCTTGTTTTCAAGAGCATGAATGTGTTTTTCCTCCAGACCTTTCAAAGGCTTGGTTGAGGAGCAGAAAGTGATTGTTCTGCTGCTGACAGAGTTCAGCTGTTTCTGCTGTTCTTCTCACCATCTCCAGGGCAGAGGAGTCTTGGGGCAATGATTATGACATTGGGGAGTTGGATCCCTAAAAGCAAAAGTAAGAGTTATGTTCAAAAATATTTGAGAAAAGTCTTTTTGCTTTCTTAAGGAAACTGGCTGAGACAGCGTTGCATCCTGAGGCTCAAGTGACACTTGCCTTAGAAACATTTTAAAAATTGTTTTTAGGTGAAATGAAGGTCATTTCTGTAAATTAATTACACTTGAGACTTGGAGAGCAGTGCAATTTAAAAGTTATAAACCAGAGCAGCCTTTCCAGATTGGTGGAAAAGTCTGAAGGCTGCAGACCTGTTTCTAAATGTAGTCATGGTTACTTGGCTTCTGTCTTGCAGAAAAGTTTGTGCCTAATCCACCAGGCAGGTAGGAAAGATAAGACCTATTGACTACAATGAGTAGCTGGAAGACCGTGAACAAGTGTGCTTGGGAAGGGATGCATATTAATAAATAAACATGACTTCAGTAGGTGAGTTCATGCCCGGCAATGTGCATGCAGAGCATCACTGCCTTTCTCTGCATGCAGACCCAAAATAGGGTTGTTTTGTCAGAGGTGTGGTGCTCCAGGTATAAGAATTAGGATGTCCTTGAGTTCAAAGTGAATTCCCTGCTTGAAAGCAGGTTATGAGGGTCCTTGTGTTCTGGTTGATTACTTCTTGTGGTTTCCTATGGAAATGGCCCTTTGATTATTTCATCGATCCCAAAATTAAAGCACGGCCCCTACGCAACAGCAAGAACAATGAGCTCATTGTGACACAGCATATAGCACCGACCTTTCTGAAGCAGAATGGCAGGTACAGATCTGTAATATTAGGCACAGCTTGCTGATTGTGCTGTCCGAGATCTCTGCAAACTGGGTTTCTCTGAAATAACCCTGGAAAAAAAGCCCATCCTGTGGCTCTCCTCTCCTCAGGAGAGGAGACAGGCATCCCTTGTCGAAGCCGAGGATGCTTGGGGCAATGCATGCATTTGTGTAGTGCCTTCCACCCTCCTCCGTGCCTGAACCAGGGTTTATTTTACCCTGCTCAGGGTTCCGTGGCGAGTGAAAACGTTTTGGGACTGAAGCGGATCATTGAGCCCAGGCTGGGCCTGCAGTGACACGGGCTCTGTGTGCGCACAGACCGCTATTGATTTGGGTGGCACAGATGCCGATTCATGGGGAAGGGGCTGGCCAACAGCACCCCTGGCTGAGGATTGTGCATGGAACAATTTCCCCTATGGAAAAATGGGCCACTAGAAAGGCATTTGTGTATCAAACCCCAGCTGAGGGGCAGGGGAACGGAAACCCGAGTATGGGGACTTTCTTGTTTTAAAAGTGTGCAAGAAGGGACTTCTTGTGACTCTGGGCAGATTAATTTCACTTTTGTGTTTTCCTTTTCCCCCCACCCCTCTTACTAGTTCATTTAGCAACATTAAATCAAAATGCAGGAGGCTGCTGGCTGTGCTCATGCTGTGTCAGGTATTTCAGACACTCTCAGTTGTGACCAAGAGCTGTTGCAAAAATCTAAACTGGGCAAAGCACCACTGGAATCCAGAGATTAATGGCATTTCCCGAGTAATTTTTGAGTAAATAATCCTATGTGTTTGTTTATTTTTTATCACAAATAGCATCAGGAAACCTGAGAAGATATATCAACCTCATTTCCTAGGTGCTTTGACGTCCAGGCTGCAGAAAAACTAGGAGGTGGAAAAGCAATCAGACGTGTGTGTTGCTTTTCAGAAAACATCAGTTTTCTTCTTTGGATACATATTTATGTTAAGTAAATATTCCTTGCACATAAGGCTCATGGGGCCAAAACAAAATATTTCCAAAAAAAGACAAAAGAACTATTTTCATAGATTTATCATAAGATCAGAGGATGGTCTGAGTTGGAAGGATCTTAAAGATCATTCAGTCCCACCCCCTGCCATGAGCAGGGACACCTTCCACTAGACCAGATTGCTCCAAGCCCCATCCAGCCTGGCCTTGGACACTGCCAGGGATGGGGCAGCCCCAGTTTCTCTGGGGAAGTTGTGCCAGGATCTGTGCCAGCACTCTCACAGGGAAGGATTTCTTTCCTCTAGCTAATCTAAACCTGACTTCTGTCAGTTTGAAGCCATTCCTCTGTGTCCTGTCATTCCATGCTCTTGAAAATGTCCCCCTCCCATGGCTTTATTGTAGCACCTTGTAGGTACTGCAAGGCACTCTAAGGATATTTGAGATGGTTTGCTCATGATTGTAGATAACCAAAAGCCACAATGCTCAGGTATTAATTTTGGTGTAAGAAAAGGTAAATTAGAGGCTGGGGATGGCTTCTGTAAATGCACGGGGATCTCATTTCACTGCCTGAGGATGATGGGGATTGGAGAGAAGCTGCTGCCTTAGGAAGATTCTGACCATGCCTCCAGCAGTAGAAAGGATGCACAGGACCAGCTGGAGAAGGTGGGATTTGCATTGCTCACTGCCCACAACATTCCAAGTCCAGAGACCAGGAAAGAAAGAACTGGCATAAATGAAGCAAACAGGACAGTGTGGACCCTTGAGCCAAAAGGCAGTTAAAATTTGGAGGCTGGGAAGGATCATTTCCATCTGGGTCTGCCCATCGAGCCTGTGGTGTCTGCTGGGCAGGGGTGGTGGTCGAAGAGGGGCGAGGGAGGAAAGGCCAGGAGGGGGCGAGGGGCAGCACTCTTGAGAGGAGTTTCAGGAAAGCAGAGCAATGTGCATTATTTGAGGGTTTGGGAAAGAGAGAAGTGAACATTAGCACTATAAAACTCGATGCCTACTATGAGCCGCCTGCCACAAGTGCTCTGCAGAGAGCTGTGATGGTTATTTTCCCCGTCTGTTTTTTAATTTATTGTACCAGAAGCAGGAAGGCAATGCCTAAAGTCTAATGCAAAATAAAACAGAGCAGTTTTTGATTGTGCTGCACAGTCAAGTGGAAAAATGAGATAACTGGGACTCCAGTTTAAGGCCTATCTGATCCAAACCCAAGAGAAGCCCGGCTTCAGGTTGTGTGGCTGCCTTCAGGAGGGGAGCCAAGTGAGGTTGCTCAGCAGCCTCTGACAAGTAATGCTGATCAGGAGATGTGAACTTTTTGTAGACTTTGGAGAGGCTGTGCTATTTTGAATGTACCTCAAGTGTCTGAAGTTCAGCTGCTTGTGATGGGCAGAGTCCTACAGCCTGGCCTTACAAGAACTGCTGGGGCTCATATAAGATTCCTGGTGCTGCTGTCAGAGGTATTACCAAGGCAAAGAAAAATTGGTAGATGGAATACTGGATTCTTTTAGAAAGGTTGGTAGAAAAAATTTCCTGTGTTTTTTTCCTTCCTCCAGGACTGAATTAGTCAGGATGTCTGGGAAATAAAACTGAGTCACGGTGTTTACTCTCTGTGAAAAGTAATGCTCTTTTCCCCTCCCTGAGGTTATGTTTTTACAAAGGCCAGTGTGTGAGCATTGCTTGCTCCTTTGGCACCTCAGGGTCCTGGGGGCATGGGAATGTGCCAGCAGGAATGGCTAGAGGAGGTGGGGGCCATTTGTCCCTCTGATGGCCTTCCATTGTGCTGCACCCATGGCATCCATGTGGGCAAAGCAAGAGGGAAAGAGAAACTGCTGGCTGTGGTGGCTCCCGTTAGGCTGGGGGTAACATGCTTTATTTATTGATTTTGCTGAAGAAATAGTCAGAAACAGGAAGGCAAAGAAATACCGTCTTCCAGAAAGTTAGAGATGCCTGTATCTCACTGGGAAACCAGTTGTGCTCTTGGAGAGGCTTCCAGCAGGAAAGCCCAGCCCAACCCAGCCCAGCCCCCCACATTCTGGTAATTTGGAGAATGACAGCACATCCCTGTTCATGAGGCAGTGCTGCATTGAGGTCTAAAACCTTACCCAGACATGAAAAATTATTTGGAAGTTGACAGGCACCAGCAACACCTGGGGAGTTGTGCAAATTCATGATTAAGAGGTGGCATCAGAATGGGACTTTTGGAAGGAATTTTTTTAAGAGACATAGTAAAATTACCGTAAATGAAGTCAGAACAAGGGCATGGTGTCCTGGCAAGGACTGGAGGGTTTGTGAAGCTCTGACTCTCAAAAAGTTCTGGGCTCACTAGCTCCTGGAGAGAAACAGGGTGCTGTGCGTGGGGGGCTTGCAACTGCCATGGGCATTTGTAGGTCAGCCGTGTACCCTCTTCACAGGAATCTTCCTCTGTCCCCAGGTTAAATTGGTACCAAGCTGTCTGCAGCACGTCTTGGCCTCTCACGTGCTGTGCAGAGTTACTTTAGTCTGTGGAGAAATTCACAGGAACAAAATGCTGTGTTTTTCCCAAATTCTCCCTGAAAAAGTTATCCCTTCTTCTTTGGCAAGCCAGCTTGCAGACATTCTGAATCCCAAGCAGTATATCCCCCAGAGATTTGCACTTTCAGTATCGCTCCTATTCTGAGCACCCAAATGTGGAGAAACCCGAACACATTATGCAACTGCTGACCTTGATCAGGTTCAAAATTATCTTAAACATTAAACTGTAGCAAGCATGACTTTTATTGTGGGAAGTATTTTATGTGGCATTCAAGCATGATTGCTGGGGTAGTCTGGGGTCTGCGTTTGACTTTACTATGCTTTGAGTTTTCCCAGTTAATTTATCAAAATGACATGCAGCTCTGGGGGGCAGCTTTGTGGTATATGATTGACTAAATAACGCTCTGCACTTCTGAAAGGCTTTTAAAGTTACTGCTTTCACACCAGGTGTATTTGTTGTTCTAATGCAGGTCACTTCCTCTCCTAGTTGTGCTATCCTCCAAGCAGACCCCAGTAGAAATAGTTTCTAATGACATAAAGTGAATTGCAGGGCTGGACAGAAATGTCTGAAAGAACTTGTTTTCTTACCCAAATGCTATTGAGCCAGTTGTTCTGTTTCCTTTTGACACACACATCCATTTTCAGACACCATTAACAGATTAAATAGTGAATTTTGGTAAGAGGTTTGAAGGTGGCCATCATTTTGTGAAGTGGCTGTGGGCATTGTAATATCCTTCTCACTTGATTTGAAATTCACCCATTGCTTTCAGTAGAAAATGAAATAACTTTTCAGGCCTTTTAAGTATTACTCATGGCACGGTAATTTTAATTGTCAGTTCCTGGCTACTAATGAAAGAACACAAAATTTGAGTGTCCTATATATTTGTATTTCAGAACAGTGCTGAGGAGGAAGGGTTGAAGAGGAGATGGAGCCTGGGTGGTTCTGATTAACGCAGCAAAGCGAGGACGCTGATGCTGTTTCAGGATGGGGCTCATTTCTTTCCTTTCCAGGGAACATTGGCATTTCTAGTTCATTAAGTTCCAAAATAGGATTTTAGGCAGAAATTCCAGTTTTTGACAAGTCATTTGTCTTTACACCTAGGAAAAGACCGGTTTCTTATTGTGTTAGGGAATTTGGCAGGAGTCTATTCTCCTTCCCCAGTCATTCATAGTTGTTGCTGCACTTTGCTAGGTGATGATACAGTTGTATGTAGGGATTTCTTCCTTCCAAAACCTATTTTCTAATCTTTTTCTAGCAGCACACCTCAAAAGAGAATGATTATTTCAAGAACGTACCAAGGGTTAGGTAAGGACTGAAAGGAGTAAGAAAGTCAGAGAAGCATCATCTCAGGAAAAAAAGAAGAGGCATCTCAGGAGTAAAGTAGATTTTATTGGGGGAAGAAAGTGGAGAACAGGTTCAACGATGTGGAGGAGAAGTAGAGTTGCCTGAGCCACAGATGCTTTTTTTCTCTAAAGTAAAATTCAGAGCCTGGCTTAGGTCACATTGTGTGTTCTGTTGGCCAGCGCTGGCTGCGTACCTTGGAAGGTCGACACAGCTTGATGACTGGGTGAACAGCTGTATTACTGTAACCATTTCTATTTTAGAAAAGCTAATGAAGCATTTGTGAAGGCCTGAGAACAAGGTTGAGAGGAGAGGCTATTCACGCCAAGCGATGCACTGAACAATATACCCTGAACAAGCTCAGGGTATAGGGAGGGACACGCTGCTTTCAAACCTGACCCAGAGCCGAAATGAAGTGCTGAGAGGCCTTGGCACTGGAATGTGATTGTTTTGGTTTGGAGGTCTGTGGTCACGGGTAGGGTAACTTGGAAGTGAGACAAGGTGATGCAATACCATCCCTGCCTGAGTGAGTACGTCCCTCCCGTGTTTTGGAGCCTCAGCATATGTACAAACCCAGATCACTATCACTTTCAAACAAGTATGCTTGCTATAGGCAACAGAAAAATAAAAGCTCAGAAAGAACTGTGGGAGTAGCTCTTGCAGAAAGTGCATGGAGATTCAAGCTGGATCCAGCTGACATTAATAGGAGGGGTGTAGTAATTCTTGTCATCCCTTCTCTTAATTGCAGATGCTTTTTGAGATGTCTTGATAAAGATTTTTGCAAATCTTTCGAGGGTGACATCTGGTCCTGGTAGGAGGCTCCAAAATTGTAGGTTTTCTTTACTGCCACTGTGCACCGTGTGGAAACTGCTGAATCTTCCTTGCTTAGTCGAAAATTGGAGGCTTTAATTCAGTGAGTGTGGGATTGGTGATGTAATCGGAGCCATACCTTACACCAGTCACACAAATGTCTCTGACCACTTTCAAGCAAACTTTTCAATGTCTGTGCCTGTTGTAAGTCTAAAAGTCAGTGCCCTGTGACATGCTCCACTTTGGCTCCTGTGGCATTTGCACTGTCTGCAGCTGCTGTAGTAGATTAGATTGTGTGCAACTCAAGCGGGGAGTGGGGCTGATCTGACAATAAATGTGTATTTTAAGTGTAGCTGTTGCATTGCATTAATGTTGTTTATCTTGTGATGGTAGCCATGCATTGGCACATGACATGAGTGATTTTAATGATGTGGAAAAGGCAGGGCTTTTTAAGGGGCCATGCTGGTGCAAAGTCAAGTGTAGTGTAATTAGAGTAGTATCTGGTCTGCTGATACAATAAAGGCAGCTAATTGCCAACACTTTTGTGTTCTTAGTCTTTCTTACTTATCAAAGACTTTTTGCAGCTTGGTGAATGTATCCCTTTCAGGATAAGGTAACTTCTGTGAAAGCATTTGCAAGATTAATTTTCACTTACTCTCAGGAGAATTGGGGAAGATAAAACAACCATGTGCGTTCCCATTATTTTTTTGGCTACATTTTCCCTCTGGGCTCTTTCTAAGATGCGGTAGCTGTAGGTAAAAAACCATGCAGCACATTGTACAAAGCTAGCCTCTTCCCATGTACAAGGCCTATTAGGAAATTTTCAGCTATCATTTATTGAGACGGGAAGTATATTCTCCTTTTGCAGTAATTTAGTGGCTGATTTATAAAGGTTGCTAGTTAAATTAGTTGGAGTGGGAGTACTGAAAAGTGAGGATGAACAAGCAGCCAACTGAAAAGCCAGCCCTTCTCGCATGAGCCATGGTCCATACCTTTTTCCAAGCAGGAACATTAGTAAGGGTGAGTTATTTCTGTTGGTTTTCTTTCATCTTGTTGGAAGCCACATGGCTCCTGTTCCACTCCACGCACTCTGATAAGATTCCTGAATCCTCTGCTACTTAAATAAAAATTTTGAAGTCAGTTAATGTTTTAATAGGGGGGTATTGTAAGCTTGGGTTTGGAATATCTTTAGAGGGATACATTTAGTAAGCTGAAGAAATAATTATTATGTAAAGATTTGTACTGTTATGTGGATCTCCATGAATTTGTGAAGTCCATTTCTGTGGAAATAGCCTGGCATTGTTAGCATCTTCCTCAAAGATTCATGCCAATGTTCTGTTATTTATTAGATATTTTTCTTTTATTAAAAAAAAAAGATTATAAGATTTTTGCCAACCTGTATCACATATAAGTCTGTTAAATCCCCTGTATCTCTCAGACACAGAATACCAGAGGCTTGGAGGAAAGTGTTAAACCTGTGAAGCTGACGTAAAAGATAATATGGCCACAGGCTTCACCCTGAGCTCTAATAGTGAGAGACTGCCTTTCCCACAAAGGTTTACAGTTTAATATCGCTCCTGAGATGTGCTGTCATTAACCATGACTTTGGAACCAAATCCTGTGTCTTGTTCTATCTTAGGGACACTTTGAGGGCTTACAGTGTTTATAGTCTGGAAACCAGAAGTTGCATGGCATCATAGAGATTGCAGTTATTTCATTGCATTAATTCTCCTACTCTGTCAGCTGCAGTGAGATGAGGCAGAGCTCCTTCACTTGTACTGCACTGCTACTCTATGAAGCACCAGAAAGACTGAGTAGAGCCTGCTCAGGATTACTAAACTTGGGAAAAAATTACCTTACTTTTAATAGATGCTACTTAATTCGTTTCTGGAGGATGCGAAGTTTT
>WEIT01024743.1:3546-13700 GCA_013389985.1 Dryoscopus gambensis | reverse complement strand
TGATCTTCAACAAGTAATTTTTTGCCAACTAATTGGAAACATGCAGGAGGTCTTGTGCATGTAAAACATATCCATATATGATATTTTGATTCAAACAAGAGCTGTACAAGGTGAAACCCCACAATCTACAGTTTGAAAAATCATGAAAAAAACTCCCTATGTATCACTTTAAATGTACTAAAACCCAGCTATTTTGACACGTTTGACTAGAAGTCTTCCTGCTGCAACTTCTGCCTTTGATTTCTGTAATGCAATTCTCCGGCAAAGTAAAAGAGAATAACTCCTCTTTCTGTAGGCAACACATCCTACTCAGAATGATGCAGAGACATGATGACAGGACAAATAAATTTAATAGAAACATCTGTGGTAGAACATAGGGAGCAAACCTTTGCCTAGACACTTGTAAATGATGAGCAATCTCTTCCACTTTCAGAGCAGAAACATATAGTAATAATGATGATGATGATGATGATGATAATAAATGTGAAATCCTTCTTCTTGATTTATCCTTTTCTTCCTTTTTCTCCCTCACTCTTGCATGTGGGTAGGAGGCTTGTTTAGTGATTGTAAGAGAGCCTTTCTGCTCCCAGCAAGCACTTTGAACACACACTCTGCAGCCAAAGCTGTTGAAGCGAGAGAGATGAGAAGGGGCAGTGATGATGGGAGGGAAGGCACCAAGCTGAGTTTGCAGAAGAGGTTCAGCCACATAGCATCTAGTCATTAATGTCCATCAAATATTTTGGCTTGAGTCCAGCTTGCTAAGCAGAGTGGTGTCATGGAAATAAGATGAAGGCCCCTGTGCCAAAAGTTTCCATGCAGATTTCCCTTCCTCTCCACCCTCTCTAGGTTATATTAAGGATGACCTGACCAGTTGCTGATTTATATGTACTTCCTTATCTGTGCTACAGAAACATAAAGCATGTGGTTGGTGAGACATTTGGAGATTGAGATAACCAGCTCTTTGAAACCCTTCAACATAAAACATCCAGAGTGGTCACATATCCAGAACTTGACTATTAGGTCTTTGCCAAACAGCAGTGAGAGAACAAGTCTGAATATCTGAAATGCTTTCCTCTCCAAATGATGTTGACACTGATCCCAGAATAACAGGCTTATTTGTATGAATACAAATAAACTACCCTGAATGCTGCATGATGGAGCCATGAATCAGCAAGCTCAACTCCATCAAGTGCTTACAGCATTGTGCTTATTGACTGTGAGACACAGACAGGCAGCTTAAAAAAATTCTTAGATTTTATATTTATGACTCAAGGAAAGCTTTTGTGTTCTCCATTTTGTCCTAGACTCAGCACAGTCTTATTACATGATTTGGCCACAATCATGTTATGCAGTGTAAAGTCTGTTTGTTCCTGAGTACAGGGTGAAATGTGACATAACATACGTAATCTTTCCTTGAATATGTTACTTCTGGATATACCACCATTTGTTTGATTTTTTTTTTCAGGCAAATTCTGCATGATTACAATGGATTTTTTCTTGATATTATTAGGTCTACAAGTTCTAATGCATTAGTATGGAAAACACAAGCGTCTAGAATTTTCCACACTTACGGCTACACTATCTTCAAGAAAAGAACCTTCTCTACTGAAAGCACGATATGACGGGAGTTCTATATTTGCATAGAAATTGTTTGATAGTAAAGTACCCAAGGCTTCTCTTTTGACTGAAGTAAGTAAATTAAATAAAATTAAACCAAATACCCTTAAAGATGACATAAAATCATAGTACTTGTGACAGGTTTAAAAATTGGTTTCTTCTTCCTTTACCTTGATCCTGGGCAGAATTTTTAAAGCATATTTAACTAATGGGTTCATTTCATGAACTTATTTATTGCTCAGTAGCCTTTCTCTAAATATTTGTCTATTTCAATTCAAGGCATGTGTTGTCTCTGTGTAATTCTACAGAAAAACTATGCAGTCATCTTTGGTATTTTCTGCAGGATTTGAAAGGTGTAATCATATTAGCTCAGCAGATTTAAAAATAATAATAGTTGTGAAATACACTGCGTAAGCTGTTAATTGGAATAATATGTGTTCAAGATAAATCAGGTGCTTTTTTCATGGAACCCAGTCTCTCAGGAAACTCAACAATGGACGGCTATTGCATCCATTTTATTTTTACATAATGACCATAATAAATTTAAAGTAGTATTTGAGTTTGGTTATGCTGTAATCAAAGTTATTATTCAACATTACCTTTGATTTTCCTAATTAAATCAGCTGGACATAATTTCCTTTTCATATGTTTTTAAAAATTCTTGGTATTTCCCTTTGCTGTTCCATTTAAATATTCTAATATACAATTGTGTGTGTACATGCACAATAAATTAAGAATATCAATCTTCAAATTTTGTGCTCATCTTAAAGAAGGTTTTGCCAAATTTTCCTGTACTGATGTGTCCAGTATAACCCAAAATGTTATTGTATTCCATATCTATCTGTGCCCAAAGTTGTTACTCTCTTTGAGACCCAGTGGCCAGAAAAGGAACCGGAGGTCAGGGTGTGTGCTGGTCCTTTTTTAAGGTTGGGGGCATTAGGGAAAAAGTGCTCTTTCTCTTTCTCTTTTGTTCTTGCTGGGCGAGTTGAGGTAGCACGTGCTGCACCACCAAGGCAAGAAAAACAGAACAGGCCCCACTTCATATGATCATCCCAGCCCGCCAGCAGTGCCTGGTCAAAGCAGGAGGGCATTGGAGTCCAAGTCATCCACGCCTGCTGCCTGCCATTTTTGCCAAGGAGAAGGCGAAGTCCCCCCATCAGTTCCAGCTGTTGACCCAGTTCCAGCCTCCAGGGACTTGAGGTTTTCTTTCTGTTTTGTTCTTGTTCCCTGTTGGTTGTTATATGGTGGGAAGAGGGTGATTTTTAATTGCAGAGGTTCAGTTGCTGTGCTGTTTTTCTCTCTTTGTGCTCTCTCTGCACTCCAGGTCGTCTGAAGAGGGTGTATTTTGGGGGTAAGAGTTGTCTGCCATTTTCCCTTTGTCTCTCCACACATGGTCATCTATAGAGGGTGCCATCTTGAGAGAGGGTTTCTCTGCTGTTTTTGTTTTTCTTTGTGTCTGGGGAGTCCATGAGGAATCCATGAAATTCAGAAACATTATAACTACTGATTATCATGGTTATTTTTATCCTGTTCCTGTTTCATTTTTTAGTAAACTGTTATTTTTTCACTTACAACTTCTTGCATTCATCTCTCCTTATTGGTGAATAGGGAGTGGTTAAATGAAAAAGGGGGGTAACTAATTTTGGAGCATCCACCCCCTTAAATTGTCTTAAACCAAGATACAATGTTACTTTAATTTACACCACAGATGCTATCCTAGATATTATACTGTTGCTGTTCCGTTCAGTATTTCTGAAAAAGGAGAGAAAGGATCTGTACACAACATAATAAGCACTTTTATCTGCCTATTATTATTATTGCACAATTATTGTGACTCCTTGGGGAAATCTATGTTTGGCTATGTAATCACAACCTTGAACAATCAGCCCATTTTTGCGATATTTTGTCAAAGAAAACTCATCTTTTCTTCTTCCATTTGCCCCATCCTTTAAAATGACACAGCTTATGACAGCTAAGGAAATATAGAAAAAGTACCTTTATCTGAATACAGAAAGACACGGTTTATCAAAAAGAAAGAGAACAGGTTCATCTTGAAGTAATTCTTGGTCTAGAAACGGCCCAACAGGGAAGGTCATAATTCCAATGTGCATTTACAATCTTTCAGTCTACATTATGTTTTATAGAATGAAAATTAGAGGTTAACCTTAAATGTTTTGTATTTCTTATCAGTATATTTTTATGTAAGTTTTAAAAAGAAATTCTGTTTCCTGAGTAGAAATGAAGAAGCTTTTGTAGTCAGAGACAGATAAAATATACAAATATACGGAAATATTGAGATCTATTCAACGCTTCAAGGATAGCTTCAGGAAGAACAAAGTTTGATAAAATGACCTAAAAGTTAAATCATAAAAATAATAATTTGTCTTGCATCAAATATGACTTCTATTATTTCTCAGAAAAATACACAAAACATTTTCTGCATTGTTATCAGAAAAAGTCTACCTCAGAAAATTAAATGCTATGGTTTCACTACAGACTGGTGCTTATTTTAAATACTGAACAATGTGCTGGTAAAATGAAATTCATCTGGGTTCTGTAGGGTATCTTCTCAAATTACTGCTATAATAATAACAACAGTGGAACAATAATGTTTGTAGGCAAGATCTATGCTCTTGTCAAATTATTCCACATATTTATCCCCACTTTGAGAACTTGAGATTTCAATTAGGAAATAGCTGAGTCCCTCTGGTACAGAAATTCAGGCTGAACTTTTCACAGTTGTCTTCCCTACATGAAATGTGGCATTTAAACAAACACATATATATGTTTAAACACAAAACTTTTTTGAGCAAGATCCCCTGCATCCTTGCAATTCCATTAGTGCCCCCTCCATCACAGTATTGTAGATTCTCTGAGACCAGACATAAATGGTAAAAGAACCATGGGTGTAGACTTTTTTTTGCCCCCAACTCCCTATTAAAATCATCAAACTTACATTAAGAAATCAAGCGAAACAAAACAGTGACAGAAATGAAGAAAGAAGGAAACACAATCTAAGGTTTTGCTTTAAAATTTCTTTGCGACTCAGATTTGATGATTTGGCACCGCTGTGCAAAGTAGCATTTCTCAGTCAATTTATTTCTAATTACATCACTACCTCAGAGCAGTTTTATATGACACTGAGGATGATGTATTCCAGTTGAAAATGAACAGACCTGATACTTCAGGAAAGACTGACCATCAGGTCACTACAAAAGAAAAATACATTTTTAGTTTTATGCAAAAGAAGTTTTCTTCTTTCCTTCAAAGTCCTTTGCTTTTCCCCATGCTGAGCACTTGCATGTACTGGGCGCAAGTACCCTTACAGTTGCACATGAAGCAGATGCAGGTGATGCACTTTGACGCCAACCTACCATTCTGATGCCGTTCTCAAAGGCCTGACGGGCTAGAGAAGCAGGTCCATCCACAGTCTTACCGTCATCATCAGGCCCCCAGCTGGCACTGTAGATGTGGATGTGCTGGGGATTAAGGCTTAGAGACTTTGCTTCTACCATATCTGTCACATCTCCATCCAGCATCCGTACACCTTCAGAATGAAAAATACAATTAACAGTACACACTAACGCAAAATATTTCTTTTTTTTTCTCCCCCAGAGGAAATTGTTGTGTATGACATTGAATTGAGTGATGATAAGAATTTCTACTGCTGCTAAAGAAAAAAAAAGACAAAAAATCTGTTTGGGTATCTGTTTTCTCAATGGAAAGAAGTCTCTGAAGTCTCTAAAGTCTCTAAAGACTGGAAAGGAGTCTCTCTCCTTTCCCAATGGAAAGAAGTTTCTCTTTGGAAAAAATACAAAAAGATAGGAATATTTTCATCCTTCTTCAGGTTTTAAAAATTATATAAAAGTCATTTGTCCACTATACAGCCTTCAAACTTCAACAAGAAAGTTTTAAGCTAAAGAAAATTTTTAAAAATACTTGAACCTTGAGATGTTTTTAAGTGTCACTCAAAGATAACAATTGATTTTCTTTCTCCTTTTATACCGCAGTGGAACTGCAGCACCTTCCTTGAGTCATTCACAGTTCTAATCGTGTGAACAGACTTAATAACAGGATCCCTCCTGACAAATAACCTTGGTATTACTCCTTCATTGTATGAGGCTATAAGGAAGAAACTGGGTAGAACTCTTGTGTGTAGAGAACAATTACCACACACTGTAGCAAGGCAATTACAAGAGGTTATGAACAAATATGTAACATTGTTCAACCTGAAATTACAATATGGTGAACATCCTTCTCTTGCAGAAGAAGCTTTCGTGAGGTATAATCTGAAATTCTTGTGTTAAAAGAATCCATTCGTGTGGGTTTGGACAAGTCAATGTGCCAGCACTTCCAAAGTGAAAGGCCCCATGATGTTTTAAGATTACTAGACTGAATATAGTAGGCTGAAATCTGAAAACTGAGAAAATCTGGATTTTTTAACTGTAAGACTTTGTGGTTAAATCTGAGAAAACCACAAATGCCAGTTTTAACCTAAACAAGAAAAAAGACCTACATACAGCTAGTGGTCAAAGGGAGGCTAAATATTAAATAAAAATTTAATACAACAGTATGATAGAGGAATGAACATTTCCACAATTTACAAGTTAGATGCTCTTTCCCCTTTAAAAGGCCACTCCTATTTATAAGCCAAATTTACATATTTTTAATTACAGATACATTTCATTTTGCTTATGAGCTCAGATTAAAGAAACTCGTGTGTTTACCAAGACTTTAGCTTCCCTTTAACAAGCAGCATAGGGAGTGCTTTGTTGAAAGAGGACTTTTTTTTCCGTACTCTATTTGACTCAAAAATAAAAAGTGATTGTATTTCTCAGTTCACACAAAAGTTGCCTATGTTTTCTGAGATAATAAACTTCTACAAATTGTGATCTCACTATGAACTTTACTTTTTATAAGAAAGAGTCATTAAACCAACTCTGAGATGCTAGGATTTTATTTTCTTCTGCATTATCACAGAAAATTAATGATGGGTGAAAGTTGTGTGCTCAGTTCCTTTAAAGCATATTAAAGTATCTCTCTAGTTCTAAATAAAGATGATAAAGGCACACTGGTTTTGAAAGAAGGAAAATAAAGCTTTCCTCTATGACTTTGTTAGCAAGTCTAAATATTGTATTCAACCAGTGAACAATAACTCCAAATGCTGCCACTGGCACCTTGAGTAATTCACACCCGTTTTTTTGGTAACAGTGAAATGGTCTACTCAAACCAACACAGACAAGGCTGTGACTTAGCTGTTGTTCTCTCCAGCCAACAGGGGACAGACAGTGGACAGACATGCTTCAAAGCTGTTGGCCAAGGCCAACTGTGTGAGGTTCAACCAGGCCAAGTGCCGGGTTCTGCACTTTGGTCAAAACAACCCCATGCAGTGCTACAGGCTGGGGACAGAGTCACTGGAAAGTGGCCCAGGGAAAAGGACCTGGTGGTGCTGGTTGACAGCCAGCTAAACGTGAGCCATCAGTGTGGCCAGGTGGCCAAGAAGGCCAATGGCATCCTGGCTTGTGTCAAGAATAGCGGCCAGCAGGACTAGGGAAGTGATTGTTCCCCTGTACTTGGCCCTGGTGAGGCTGCACCTGGAGTTCTATTTCCAGTTCTGGGCCCCTCACTTCAAGAAAGACATCGAGGTGCTGGAATGTGCCCAGGAAAGGGCAACTGAGCTGATGAAGGGTCTAGAGGGTAAGTCCTATGGGGAGCTACTGAGGGTGCGGTGTTTGGCCTGGAGAAAAGGAGGCTCAGGGGAGACCTTATTGCTCTCTACTATTGTCTTGAAAGGAGGTCGTAGTAAGGTGGGGGTTGGCTTCAAAGACTCAAATGGCACCAGGGGAGGTTCAGGTTGGATATCAGAAAGAATTTCTTCATGGAAGAGGTTGTTTAACCAGTGGAGCAGATTGCCCATGGAGGTGGTGGAATCACATCCCTGGAGGTGTTCAAGAAATGACAGGACATGGTCTGTGCTGTGGTCTGGTTTACAAGGTGGTGGTAATCAGTCAAAGGCTGGACATGATGACTTGGTCTCATCCAACCTAAATGACTCCTTGATTCTGTTCAACATGACTTTGAACAACAGACATCTCACTGGATATTTGCAATGAAAATAATGCTCCTTCCTTCTTTCCTTCTTTCTTTCCTTCCTTCTTTTCTTCGTTCCTTCCCATCCCTCCCCAAATGTCTGCAGTGGTAAAGTCTGCTGATCACATATCCTCCAAACTGCATTTGGCACATGGTGATAGGACAACAAAAGCTGTCCAAAAGGCAATTAGCAGACTGTGTTTGCAGACTGTTCCTTCTAAGATTTTAGGGCCCTATAAACTTTTTCTAACATTTGCAGGAATTGCAAAATACAAGTGGCTTTTTACTCAGAACAAATTTTCAATGCATTACAGGAAACATGCAAAACTGAGCTGAAAGAAGTTTTCTTTTAAAATGCTTGTTTTTAATCAACATCTGACTTAAACTTAAAGAAACAGCTGAACTAATCCCTCTCAGCTGAAGACAATATACATCTGTTGTGCCATAATTCAGTGTAACTGTTTTCCATCAGGACTTGAGCCCAGCCAAGTAACTAAGCACCCAAATCCCCACAGATGTTTCACAACTTCCACAATCAGTTTGCAACAATAACAGCAAGCTAACCAACCCTTCCTATAAAAAGTCTCACAAGCTCTGTATGTGGGAATTTGTTTTGTGTGATTATTGCAGAGTGTAAATCTAAAAAAGAAAACATCTATCCCTTTGGTGCACTGGTTTGTCTTTTAGTGAAAGGGACTGTAGCTTAGCTAAGCAGAAAGTGGCATAATTTTTTATAAGAAACTTGTCACAACCTGTAAAAAACTGAAGAGATTGCAATTTTACTACAATTTTCTACAGATCACATCTCCACTTACACCATTTTAAGAGAAGGCTCAGACTTTCTGAGAAAACTGGTCATCAGAGGTTCTTAAATGTTTGGAAATGCGATAAGGTGTACAAACATATTTAGAAGAAAATTAGCATTATTGGATATCTGGTTAACAACTTTGCATCAGAAAGATCATTAACTGGATTTGTTCAGCCGCCAGTATTTGATAGTGCATTAATGTGACAGATTTTTTTCCCTTTTGCTTTATATCCTTAGTATTCCTTATGTGCCCAGAAATGCTTTTTGGTTTGATACTTAAGACACTTATCTTGGTGGAGCAAATTCAACATCACTGTCAGCAGGTGCTCCTCTATGTAAGGAGAATGTAATTGTTTTACCTTAACTCTAGTTTCTTCTCCAAGAATACCCCAGGAGGGCCTTTAAATCCCTGGGAAACAAGTGAGCTGAATACTAGTTCAGCATGAAATGATTCAAAATTTTTACACTCTATCTGACCTGTAGAGAGGGAACACAACCACTGTATATTCATATGTGTAGCTTGTGGCTGTTCTGAGGGAAAGGAGCGAGCCATGCCAAGTAGAGGTCAGCAGCAGCAAAGCTCTTAAACATATTCACCTAGTGGAAGAGGAAGCTTAACCTACCTTCCCTGGAACTTCCTCTTGACTGATTTTCTGCAGATTATTTGTTGAGCTTCCTGGAGTCTTTTTTCTAAACGCTGATCCTTTTAAAAGGTGGCATCTCAAGTGAGGTTTACACACTGTTACTAATTTCCAGCTTTCTTTTAAGATTAGGTAACAGAAAGGCACATGTATCTAGTCTTTACTGTTTCTATTATGTGCATACTGTGTCCATCTGAATCAGTTTTTACACAATATTTAGAAATGACCGTGAGTCAGCTAATATGCCTGTAGACTATTTATTATTATTGCACATTCCTAATGCTTAATAATTAATAAACTATTAAGAAGCCACTGCTGCTTCTGGAGAACTTTTCAAAGCCATGTCAAAGCTGTTGCAGCTTGCATGACTATTCCACTCAAAAATGAAATGTCTCCAGAAGCCATCTCTTATCTCCATCAGTGCACTAACTCTCTTCTGCCTCTGGTTTGACAGCTCAACAGATCTAATATCATTGCTGCTGGTACAGAGTTAAATGCCATGTTCACATGAGACAACCTGTTCATCTGTCACAAACTCCCTCACTTGACCACTTCTGACTTTCTAAACCACTCTGACAGGGTAGCTTGGTGCAGGAAGGCTCTTCACCTGAGGGGAATTTTTTTTTCTGCATCACTGTAACCTTAGCCTGGATCTGGTATTGTCTACCCTAATTTTTTTTACCCAGCAAGAAAACAGAAAGCTGAGATGAGAATGATGTTGTGTGCTTCAGCTAATTTGAAATGCATCTGTGCTCACATTTGATTTGGATCAAACTTGTACTGATCCAACAGAGAACAGATGCAGTATTTTTAATACTGGAAACATAGTCTCAACTCTGTCTGTTCATATTTTTGAACTGTCCTGTGGTGTAAAAATAGGAAACATGTTTTTGTTTTCACAGATGGGGTCTATTTTAGGCTCTGTTTCGAAAGGCAACAATTAATGAGTCTGAGCTACAAGTCTGTCAACTGAAAGCCAATATACCAATCCCATGACT
>WEIT01024742.1:26265-38013 GCA_013389985.1 Dryoscopus gambensis | reverse complement strand
CCTGCGCCGTCAGCGCCGGCAGCTGCAGCGGAGAGGACCGCTTCCTGGCGGGCCGCGGGGTGCCCATCAGCCCCCACCGCCACCACCACCACACCCCGGCCCAGCCCGCCGCCTACCAGCACCACGGGCTGGGGGTGTCCTACGCGCATCCCGGCTGCGGCCCGACCTACAGCGCGCAGGGCTTCGGACCGGCGTACGGCCCCTACCCCCTGGGGCAGGACGCGGAGCTGGGCGGCGGCTTCCCTCCCTGTGCCCCCGCCGTGTACTCGGGGAGCATCTCCTCCTCCGCCGCTGCGCAGCACCCGCTCCCGCACCAGGGCTACGCGGGGGCCCCCGCTCAGTACGTGCCTCCCCCTTACGGGCAGGAGCAGCAGAGCCTGCCTCTGGGCACCTACAATCATGCCCTGTCTCCCCTCCAAGCTGGCCACCGGGAAAACGCCCGCTCCCCCTCCACCGAGACCTCGCCGCCGGCGCAAACCTTCGACTGGATGAAAGTGAAAAGAAACCCACCCAAAACAGGTCAGTGGCCGGCGGGAGGGCCGGGGTGGGGGCCGCTCCTCTCTCTCTCCGCCGCGGGTGCAGGGAAAGAGGCGCGGCGTCCCGCGGGGCGCTGGGCAGGTAGGGCGGCCCGCACCTCTGGGAGCAGTGGCGGCTGTCTCCCCGTGGAGCTGAAAGCCAGCGCCGCTTATTCCTCACTTGCTCCTGACTCCCCCTTCTCCTCCTCTCCCGTGGTCATATTTCTCGTAATTCATAAACCACTTATCAAGTTTCCTCTGACACTAGAGGCTGACTCCGGTTTAGCACCTCGCACTCCATCACTCACCCTGCCGGGGTTTCCTTCTTATCCTAAGAAGTTCTTGCTCCCTATCGCTTAGCCGGTGTGGACATATTGATTACATCTCCTATAAATCATTTGCGCTCACTTGCTTACCGCTGCATGTTCCCTCGCAGGCAAGGCTGGCGAGTACGGCTTCGTGGGACAGCCCAACACCGTCAGAACTAACTTCACCACCAAGCAGCTCACCGAGCTGGAGAAGGAGTTTCATTTCAACAAATACCTGACCAGGGCCAGGCGGGTGGAGATCGCGGCCTCCCTCCAGCTCAACGAGACGCAGGTGAAGATCTGGTTCCAGAACCGGCGGATGAAGCAAAAGAAACGGGAGAAAGAGGGGCTGCTGCCCATCTCCCCCGCCACCCCCACGGGTTGCGAGGAGAAGGCGGAGGAGTCATCAGAGAAGTCCTGCTCCTCGCCCTGCAGCGCCTCGCCTGCCTCCTCGGCNGCTGCCGCTACTTCCACCGTCCCCGCCGCCGCCCGGCCCCGGGGGTGCCGGCTCCGCCGGGTCCCGGCGCCTTGGTGCCAGGGGATTTTCTTCCTGGCCCCCTCTTCCTTTTCTGCTGGAGGAGCTGTGTTGGCACATGCGTAAGGGTCTCGCTCCTCCACTGCAAGGACGCTCCACAGCGTTTCCCTGAGTGAAAGACAGGTTATTTAGGGTACATAACCTCACAAAGAGATGCACTTTTGCAAGTGTTTACACGACATATAGGACTTTCATCCCCTTAATTTAATGTATTCTTTGTTCGTGTCAATGAGTTTGTTGCTTGTAAATACTTTGTCCGAGAGATTTATCTTTTTACAGATTTTTCTAGAATGATGTTTCGATTATCAGGTTAAGCAGGGTGAGTGCATTCGCCAAACTGGATCCATTTTTATATTGGTAAAGTAGACGACCGTATCAAGTAAAAGTCTTAAGCTCAAGCAGATACCTCAAAAAAGTAGCGCTATTTCTTTAAATGTGACAAACAAGGCTTCAATTGCACTAGGTTTTTTAAACCTTACCCAGTGTGCTTGCTCCCTCTCCTTTTCCCTCTGCCCCGAAAGCTGTGTTGGATTATGCTCAGCTGAAGGGTACAACCATCCAAAAGACCTCGCCTCTTCCTATTTTCATATTAACCTTCCGTTAGACTCGATGTCTTTTCAAAATACTCGTGAATGTGACGAATGGCCAAATGAATGTATAATTTCTGTGGTTGGTGTCCAGACCTTTGCATGACGCACCGTGCTTTGCTGTACTGCGGGTACACTGAGTTCTATCAGTTGTCGTGTGTGAGCAAAACGTCCTCCTGATTTTTCTGTACAATCATGAAAGGCTCTGTGGTTCCACCAGTGGTGGAATCCAGGGCAGGATTTACGGGTCCTTATAATGTCTGTAATAAATATATTCCACTTTCAGGTAGCCCTCGTCTGCCTACCTCTGGGTGACGTCAGCGCTGAGTCACAGGCTGGGCTCGGCAGTTTTGTTTCTCTTATTTCCTTCTACTGGGGTCTTTTCAAGGGAAAAAGGGAATAAGAGTCTCACAACCTTACTCCTCCTGTGTTGTTTTGTCAGGCTCAGAACTCTCGCTGACCAATCTGTCTTCTTACACAAAACTTCTTCCTCTTCTATGCTCAAATGGTATTATTTTTAGAAAATATAAGGCCCTTCTCTGCATTCTCTGTAACTGGGAGGAATTTATGCTCCCAATCTATTTCTGAAGCACGAACAGGAGAGCTTCCTGGGTCAAGTGCTAACCTTTTCGCCTCGGGATGGATGCTGACACTTATATAAACAGAGCACCCTTCAAAAGCAGAAACTCTCTTCAGCCAGTCTTTCCTCACACTGCAGGCCCCTCTCCAAGGACTGCACATTTAATTAGCCCGGCCACTAAGCTTGTCCATCTTCTCTCTCCCACCCCAGGCTGATATCCCCAGCACTTGATGGGGTGTCAAGGCGGGAGATTTTGTCCCACTGTGTTTTTGGCGTTAACCCCAGCCTGTTCCCCCGTCCCTCCCCCTCATGTTTTTCCCGCCTGTGTACAAGAGCAAGCTCTCGCAGGTAAATATAATAAGTATTCCAAGAAATGTCAAGTGAACAGCAGGTCGGGAAGGGAGAGAAGCCTCTGTGGGGAGAACTTGGGTGGCAGGACAGAGCAGAGGCATGCTCAGCTGGATGTGGGGTGTCTCAAGTCACTGATGCCTCTTGAATTACAACGCAAACACGCCCAACATCTCCTTCACCCGGCCCAGCTGCGGGAAGTGCTACCGGGCTTCTCCTGGGGCTGGCCTGCCCACGCAGGCTTTGCTTTGCGGGATCTGCAGAGAGTCAATGAAATTTTCTTCACTTCGGTGTCAAAAGAGAAGCCCTGATTTGCAAGGCGCGGCGGCCATATCAAGAGCCGAGCTATCTGCAAGGGAGAAGGGCTGTCTCCAAAGGCTCCCGCCGATGCCTCTATTTCTTTCATTTCCCCGCCTGCCATATACTTTACCTTTTGTTTATTAGTGTAAAGCCACAAAGCAAAACAGATGGCCTTCTTCCAGAGTCTTGCATGTGTTAAAGTGGTATTTACATGCCAATGAGGGGATTTCAATATCGAAATCTGGATCTAAACATTGCTGAAATCCGGATCTACAACTCGATTCCACCGGTGTTGACTTAATGTGTTAGAAAGAGCGGCCATAAACTACAGCCTAAATACGAGAGACAAGACACTTGTCAGTGCATCAGTCTGCGATGAGCGATTACCGGGCAAAGAATCCCATCTCCTTCCAAGCCCAAACCCCAGGTTTATATATATATGTATATATATATACATCCATATATATATATATATTTGTTTTTTCCCCCCGCCGTCATAATGTATTTCAAGCAAAGACGCTCCAACCCTCCCGATCCTGTCTCATTTTGTTAGAGTTAATACTATTTTGATACCACCAGCCTCTGGGGTCAGGGGTGCGGGGAAGAGAAATGAAAATCTCTATCTTATAGTTTCTACCACAAAAATACCGCTAAAACCCCGCCACAGAGTTCTTTCAGTGAAGACACTAATTTACTCTTCAGGTTGTAAGGATTCTTTTTTTTTTTTTCCTTACACCTTTTAAAATTTTAAAAAAATTTTCTCTCTAGAGTCTCAGGGGGAAAAATGAGGAAAAAACCCCCCTTCTCATCAAAACCCGTCAACACAAACCGCATTCGAATGTCAAAGGGGGTTTAGTATCTTCCTATCATACTTAAGGCCATTTCTGCTGTTCACCTTTAAAGTTTACTTTTGGAGGCTATTGAGATGCTTTGGTGTTTTCCTCTGGGGCAATCAGATTGAAACCGATCAATATTTACTCAGTCTGAAAGGGCTGTTGAAAAGGCAGCTAACAACAAACTGCTTAGCTGCTCTCCCCTCTTTAATCTCAGGTTCACCGAAAGTTCAAGCAGAAATGAATTCGGTGATGGGTCACTTTAGAATAAATCCCAGTAGTTAATCTCACAGCCTTGATAAAGGCAACAATTACGGAGTCATCCCTCTCCCCCTCTCTCTCTCGCTGTCTCCCCGGCAGCGGCAACTTTCCTCTCATTTTGCCCAGCACATTTTTACTAAATTTTAACCGCTTTCAGCGGTTTTGCGGAGACAGCAAAAACTCGGCATCTTCCCCGCGCTGCATCCGACGCTCAGGCGGGTATCCCTGGCGAGAGGTACCGGAGTGCGGGAAGAAAAAAGCATCCCACAAAGGACCGGGCACTTTCAAGCGGGGGTCCGGGGGCAAAGGGAGGGGTGCTTGGGACTTTCTCCTCAGCAGTGACGGTGGGTGGAAAGGGATGGCTGGAGAGGCATCCGGCAGCTGGAGGCGCTGGTGGAGCCGTGCTCCCCTCTCCATCCTGTGTGGGAAAAGAGTAGAAATCTGGGCAAAACGCGATAGACGTCGCTGTTAATTGCTGGGACTCTTCAAAGGCCAAAGTTCACATAATCACTGCATAAATGCATGCTTGATAGGGATTTGTTAGTAACTCTCTAATGGTAGCTCACGTTTGGGCTATAGACTCGAGCGGCTTTTTACTGGCAAACTGCCTTTCAGGAGCCATGCCCCCTCCTACCCAGGAACTGCCGGGGGACCCTGGGCACGGAAGGCGATGAGCTCCCGGCCAGGCCCCGAGGATGCTCCGAACGGGGCCGGAGCTCGGGGCTGCCCGCGGGAGAGCCCGGGCGGCAGCACCGCGCTGGGGACGGCCCCAGGGGAGGCCACTCCCNAATTAGCTCTGTGAGATCACAGTAAATTTGTAACCATATAAAAGGATTACATAAATAATGAAATTAATAATATATGAATAAACAGATTTGTAACATATTTTGATAAACTAACTTTCTTTCTTTCTTTCTTTCTTTCTTTCTTTCTTTCTTTCTTTCTTCCTTCCTTCCTTCCTTCCTTCCTTCCTTCCTTCCTTTTTTCTTTCAGTCTGCCTTTCTAACTTCTTCTCTCTTTCTCTCCCTCTTTCTCTTTCCCTTTCCCCTTTCTCCTTTTCCAAGGCAAACATTCCTTTCCTCCCCCAGGCGCACTACTTGGCCGACTTTCATTGTTAACATTATTCTTTTATGGTTTATGTGTCATAAAATATTACAGGTCACGGTTACTCCTGTTTCAAGCTCGGAAAGACCAATGAAATCAATGGGCGCTCAGGGGAAAAGAAGTCTTCTCTTGTGCCTAGGCATTTGGAAGCAAAATGTGTTGATTTTGATCATGCAAGACGTCCTCTTTGACTATATAACTTCAAAAGGATTAGAAATTTCACTAATACGAGCAGGAATGGGTCCGGAGAATGCTTCTGGGCTAGTTTTTATGGGGCAGTGACACATTTTAAGCCTTTGTTCCACACGGAGAATGTTTCAACTGTTACTTTTACCGTTATTTTGGCTTTCCAATCTATTTTCCTTGAAAATGTATATCTCACAAAGTTAAATCGGGACTACTGACTGATAAAAATGTGGGCGAATAATGATCAGCCTCGACTACGATGAAACCAATGGCCAGTTGATGGCTTCCGAGTGCCCAGTTTATAAACACAAACTCAAAGTATTGCAAAACTTCTCCCGCTCAAGAAAGTAAAAGTAGCAAAAGGAAAAAAAAACCCAACAAATAACCCCAAATACAAGGGGGACAGCGGGAGGTACGAAGCCAATCTCAGCCACAAACTCTCGTGCCTGTGTTCACATCGGTCTCAGATGTGGTGCAGCCAGCGGGAGGCGGAGGGATTAGGAATATACAGGGACTCATGGAGCGTTTTGCTCGCCAGAGTTGTAGATAGTGTCCGAGAGGTCGAGAGCCAGGGTACGTGCGCGCCCTGCCCCGGTGCTTGCTCCGGTGCCTGTCTCGATGCCCGCCCGGCGTATCGGCGCTGCGCAGCGGTTCTTGTTTGCATCCGATAAGTCTGGCTTTGCCAAGGTTCTTCTGCAGTTTCTAGTTCTTCCCCATGCGGGGTTGTAACTCTTCGGCAGGAAAAAAGAAAAAGGAAAAGAAAAGGAAAATAAAAAAATAGCAATATGCTATCGACTACTATACATTAAAAAAAAAAAAGAACAAGGAAATATCTATTTTAACTGAACACTTCGCTAACACATTTTGTAGGGATCGATTTCATTCGCAGCTGTACTCGTATTTGATCCTCGGGAAATTACTGATACGAGGAAAATTCGTTGTGTGAATTGTTATAACAGCGGAGCGGGGCTGCGACCGCCGGGCCGCTCCGCTCGGCGCCCAGCCCGGAGGCGGCGGGGGAGCGGTACGCGGCGGCCGCGCTCCTCCGCACCCAGCTCAGCCGGTCTCTCCCTCAGGACCCGACTGCGGGAACGGCAAAAGTCAGGCTCATCCGAGAGATGCCCCGGCGCCTACCCCATCTCTGCGGGCGGGAGGCTGCGGGCCGGCTGGCCGAGCCTGAGGTGGCACCGCAGTGCTGAGCCGGGGATATCGCTTCTGATGTCCTTTGTCTATTAATACAGCCATCACCAAATCCCGGATAACCTTCCTTTCCCTCTGTCAACACCCCTCCGCTCCAGCCCGTGCTGGGGGAAGAGGGATGGGACCTGCCATCGGGGTCCTGTAGCAAGGGGGTGCCCCTTTTAGGGGTAACTTGGTGACAGATGTTGACGTTTCTAGGGAGCTCGGTAAACAGAAAGTTGGACTGGACTTTTTCATAGCCCATGTGTTTTTCATCATTCCCCGTCAGGCTCAGACCAAAGGCAGAAGCTTCCCTCTTCACACTCCTCATCCCCTCTCATCTTCAGCAGTCACTCAGCCCCGGTGACAAGCAATAAAGAGCAGAGAAAACACAGGAGACCAGCTTCGTTAAGTAATGAAAAGAGATGGGGGTGAGGATGAGGCTGGTGGTGGAAGTAGGGGGCCTCCTCCTCTGCACTCCAGCAAACCCTCAGGTGCAAAGCACACCTGTATAAATCACAGACCGCTTCTGGCAGTACTGGGGGCATATTGGAGAAGTCTTGGAGAAAAACCACTTGTCCAAACTTCCCACTGCCTTCACAGGAAGGTGAAGGTCATGGAAGGGGCTAAGCCATAGAAGTGGGAATTTCTACAGTTTTATCAAAACTCTTCTGTTCCAATAAAACCAAGCTTTTTCTTTACTTTTACAACTGGTCTATTATCTCAAATAACTCTTGTGAAAAGCATCAGTTGCAGTGGAAATGTCATCCACACCTCAATTTATTTTCTTAGCATAGTTGTAAAATATGCTGGCATATTTTACACTAGCACCCAGCAAAGGTAGACACTTGGACCAGATTACTCTATTTTGCAAGAAATAAAATCCCTGCAGCACTGCTTTGCACTATCAGTGGATTTAAAATCCTTGCATAGTTCTGTGGACAGATGGGTCATAAAATAAAAGGCATTGGTGGGGTAGTGTTGTGTTCTTCATGCTGTGATGAGGAAAAAAAGGGTAAAAAAAATAACACTGTCTAGAAACTGAAAGGTGATCCCATCTGAGCTGAGCCATCTGAGAGCCATGCATATTTCACTGCACAAAAATGTTATCTTGGAGGAACACTCCTACCAGCAAACAGTATTAACATGAACAATATGTTTAGACATAGAAGTGGGTATTGCAGACAGGCAGGACCCCATGGGGCTTTGCAGTTCATTACATATATTTTATTTTCTGTATTTCTGACAGTGCTATGAGGCAAGGCAGTGATCATGGAAACAAAAGGTGAGGCACAAAAGGGTCTGAGAAGACCTGTCTTCAATGACACAGCTCAGACCCCACTGCACAGGAAACATGCAGTGTTTTTCTATATCCATAGGAGCATGTATGTCCCCCAGAACTAAGATTCATGGAAAAAGACACTGCCCAAGCTTCTTTCAAGTCAGCTCACAAACTGAAAGATTCAAATGTCAGCAGAGGCTTGTACCTGATACATATCCTGGCTCTGAGTGGAACCTAGTGTGGCTCATTGCTCAGGGAGACTCAGCTCACCTGAGACCCACAAGTCTGCAAATCTAAAAATTAGCCTCACTGAGCCTGGTAATCCACCAGTAAAGATAAATTCTCTCTCTTCAGATCACATCTTTCTCACCCCAGGGTTTGAACAGCATTTGTATGGTAAAGTTTATAAGGAAGACAGCCAAACCCACTGAAAATTCTGCTGAGGACCCTCTAACAAGACAGTTTGCTGGTAAATCAGATGAGAGACTCTAGAAATCCAGATAATCTCTATGTAATCCCCTTTTTGAGCATCATGTTGTGTTTTGAGCCTGGTCAACCATACAGGGTGACTCCCACTTTTGTTGGAACTGAAGGAGAAGAAGACATAACTATTACCTTGGGCTTTGGATCAGACCCTAACTGCAAACTCCATATTCAACAATGGGCAAAAATTTCCACTTTGCTTTTCACTGAGAAGACAGCAGGGCAGACTGTGCACTGAAAGCAGTGAAAATCTAGTAAGAAATCTTCTGATCACAGGTTCAGGGGTTTTTTTTGTATCCTATATATAAGCAACCACAGATGAATTCTGACTGCGGAAGGGGAAGGTGATGCATTTAAATATTTGCTATTTTTCTGCTATCAGAAAGAACAATTTTTCTCACCCTGTCCTGCAGGGGGGAATCAAAACAAATGCAAATCTCCAAAGTTTGAATACAAATCTTAGCTGCAACCTGAACTATGATATTGTTCAAAATACGGAAATAGAGGAGATCCTCTAGTAACCAGTCTTAACCAGGATAAAATACAGAACAATTAATGTGACCTTCTTCTACAGATCTTTTTCATTAAAATTAGTGGAGTATTGCCTTTGAAAATACTCCAGACAGGACATTTTAGCCACTAAACACTTTTCAATGTGACATTTTATAAATTAAAATAAGAAATGAAAATTAGTTACCACAAATGCAGCATTTAAAGCAACGGTGAGCCCATGTTAACATTGATTTCTCTCTCTGTGTCTCCTGTCTTTCTTTATAAAACTTATGTACTCTGTCGATAAAATACCATCCTCTTTGATAATAAATCTGTTGTTTCAAGCTAGGATGCTACCGTTTCCTTTCCCATGTAATTTATAGTTGTATTGATTCTAAAGCTGTGGTTCTCTATTTCCTGCCTGTTGTATTAAAAATGAGTTCTAATTGTGAGGCAGATAATCTTTGGTCGAAGGACCTCACAGAGTATTTTAACTGTAGCTAAGGAGATTTAATTTGATTAATAGAGAAATGAAAGCCTTGAATATTTAAAATGATAATTTTCAGTTTAGGAAAGAAAGAGAGACAGACAAAGAAGGGAGGTTAATGGATCCAGGAAAAGCATGCATAGATCAGCACGAGCAGATGCTCTTTTACTTTTCTGTCACCGTTTCTGGTTTGTTGTGCATACAGAAAAACAAGCTTTTCAACTCTCACCGTGATTTCAGCCTGTTGCCAGCTTTGCTTGCCTGCAGGATATCTGCTTATCTCTCACGGGAGCAGGATCAGGCCTCTTCCCCTTCGGTCTAAAAGCAAAGCAACTTTTCACATGGGCTACAAAGTTTGTCACACTCCCTACCCCCCACTCCTTTGCACACACATTTTCATCCCTTAGATCTTTATTTCATAAAATTCCTTTCCTCTTAGAGACCTAAATACTAGCCAGGAGATGAATGGAAGAGCTGAACAATATTAACTGCATTCAGGTGTGTGTTGGCTGAGATGAACCTGGCCCCCTTCCTTGAGGGCAGGATGCATGTTCAGCCACGTGGGACAGCGATCCCCATGCAGCTGTACAGGGTCCCCTGTACCCCTGGTGTCTACACTCAGCACGTAACCTCAGGGTGAGAAGGGTGCTGTTACTACATATAGGAAATTCCAATAGCCATTTTCCTTGGTGAAGCACCTTTGAGAGCTGCCCCATGTGCTGACATGTCTGAAGTGTCCATGTTGAAGGAAAAGACTGATCTAAGGGTATATGGGTGTGCCCTTTAGGATTCATGAGAATGAGGCATGCTATTTCATGTTTTTAATCCTTAAAGCAGGTATTTTGTTTAGTCCAATTCCATATTAGTTTGGAGCAGCAGCACTAAAAGTGATGGAGTCCAGCCTGAGCTTAAAATTAGGTTTGTTTGTCTCTAAATATTCTCCAGGGCAAGGAATATATATCAGTCTTCGGAAAAAACAATCTGCATTTAAGTGAAGATTAAATAATCTAAGATATATTGTTCACGTCTCAGAGGGTAGGACTTTTTTTTTTATTGTAGTAAAATATTTAGAGTAAAAATTGCCAGCAGGCATCAAATAGAAGATCTCCTTTCACCACAAAAGGTTAACTCCTGCTGTATTTGTGCTATATAAAAATGCCTAGTAGATTCAATGGGGAGCTTCTCAGAAAAAGGACTGTGGAAGCAGCCCCAAAAGTCGCACTACTCATGAGGTGAACACAGTCTGAGCTCGAAAGAAGAGGGAGAAAGGAATGAAGTCCGTCAGCAGCACTGTCTTGGGACATACCTGCTTAATGTGAGTTTGTCCGAAGGCAGGCACTGTGCCCTGCTCCAGACATCCTGTCAGCTGGATCTGAAGGACATTCCTTGAGCTGTCATGTGAGAACATCCCTTTAATTGTGAGCATGAGTATGTGTGCTTAGCCAGAATGCCACTACTGAAAAATACTGCTTTTTCTTGACCAGCAAAATGAACTCTAGACACACTCAAAAGCTGAAGAGTGGCAAAATTTCTTTTTAGGAAATGGAGGAAATGAATTCCTCCTTGCATCCATTGTACTCTCCTACTTAAAAGAATATTAAAAATAAACCTTTGTCTAGATGTTTCCCAGATGCTTATCCACAGCTACGAGACAAGCTCTTTCTCATCTGTTCACTGGCGATCCAAGTCTTTCCAGTTTTCCAGACTTCATGAGCTTACGTTCTCCAGCCTTTGGTGCAGTTCTTCCATTGCTATAACCTAGGTTAGGATGAAGATGATCAAAAGGGCAAGGCTTGTGTGAGCAAGGCAGATGGACAACTGTGTAGATGCTCTGTTGGACACGGCTGCCACTGCCCCCAAGGATATTGGCTACAGAGCAGTGGGGTAGCTGAAAGGAGAGACTGTTGCCCAAGAGTAGGGGCAGGAGTAGGTGCACAGCATAGAGAGGGGAGTCCTCAGTGGTGAGGACTTGTCCTTTCCCAAGCACAGTGTGAAATTTCTGCATTACAGAGAGAGGCAGTTCAAGTTGCTCTTCACATGACCATCCAACAGGATTGCTGTTCTTTAATGCATTTTTAATTCCTCAACCTTTTTTCTTCCAGGTTTTTGCGCTCTTTAGCTCAGCTACCATCATCCATGGTTTTACGCTTTTCATAGAGCATAAAAGCTTGCTTTTCTTTAAAAGGCATGTAGTTCACACAATAGAAGATGAATGACTTAAACATTTTTTAATACCTTTTTCACAGAAGATTCCTTCCTTCCTTCCTT
>WEIT01024742.1:0-26244 GCA_013389985.1 Dryoscopus gambensis | reverse complement strand
CAATCTGAAAATATTTCCCTTGTCATCCAGGTGTGACTGTGAGATATATGTACCTCCATCTCCCTTCTGGAATGCCCTGCCAGGTTTATACTGGGGTGTGCGGGAAGGAAAGGAGTATGTACAGTTTTCTTCTCAGTGTGAGGTTTGAAAGTGAGGCTTTGATCTGAACATTGATAACTCTGCTGAGGGTAAGGGTGGTGTTTTATTGTCGCTGGATGCTTGTTTGTTGTTTGCAGTTGATTTCATGTCTTCCCCCAATTTCTTCAGTCTGGAATTCACAGACTCAGACTTCTGCTGCAGGGAAAACATGGAAATTGTTTTTTCCCTTGTCACAATGTGTTCTTTAATAGTTGCCTCCTCTTCTGCCGTCTTTTCTCCTGCTTTAATATCTTTAATAAGTGTTACCATCTGCTTCGGTGCTGGGTACTACACATTGTGAACAAGGGCAAGAGTTTCTGAGGGGTTGGAACAGTGTTGTTTACTATTAGGCATGATGGAGATTATTGTCTTTGCCTGGGGCAGGTGTGCTGTGGGTGGAACTGACATAGAAATGCAGAACATGTGCTGGAGTTCAGCTACCTACAGTTTTCTTAAAAGGAGGTTTGGCTGTTGATCTGTTGGTGTTTACTTAATATGCAGGGACTCTTTTCTCCTGCCATTCTCTGGCCCCTAATGTGCTTAACCTTAGAAAGGCACAACACATTGTAGTGCTACTAACTGGTCAAAAGGCACTATTAGTTTTAGATGAGATAGGTACATGTCAGAATCAGCATTATTAACTGGAATGACAATCCTGTTAAATGTGTTTATGCCATTGCACCAGTAATAAAGCATGTATAAATTTACAATTAAGGCCTGTCTTTCTTCTATACCTTGGAGACTAGTGACAAACATTAGGAAGCTGTATAGCTGCAGAAGCTGAAGAGAGGTATTTATCACAATAAAAACATTAGGTGATGCATTTCCCAGATTATCTGTCCTTCTTATGCAAATACTCTTTTTGCTGGAAATTTCAGGCTAAGTAATAATTATATTTCTGATCTGAAGGGTGATATTTCACCCCCTGAATTACTGTTTTTCATTTGCAAGATGGATGAGAACCATATTGTTAACTACCTTGCATAAAGGTATTTGAAATAGTTCTCATTTTACACTATGCATCAAGCTCCACTTTCTTTATGTTGAGTGCCCTGCACATTGCAGATCCACAGAGAAATTTTCAGGGATGCTGTAAAACGTTTCCCTACATTGTACATAGATGCTACAGCTCCTGCTACAGTGATGGCTGGAAAGCATCAGCACAAGTAAGATAAAGGTGATTTAAAGTTCGTCTGTGAGTCAGGCAGAGAACTGACAGCCATCTTTAACCAGCCTGACCCTGGGATGACCCTGAGCTCAGCTGGTTGTGAGATAGTTGGGTCTATTATGGGACAAAGGATCATATGTCTGACAGGATGCAGAGAACACATTACAGGATCACAGCTGAGTAACAGTGCAAGACATAATGTACATTTATTTGACGAACAACACAAGCAAATCTTGCCAAGAAAATTTAATTTCAACTATTTTGTTTATTTCAAGTCAATCTCTTTCTGCTGCCTATTTCAAGAAATTAATATAGCTTTTTCTCTTCTAGGAATGAAATAGATGATCATGCGAGTGAAATTTATAAAGCATGCAGAATGTACTCTGATAAATTGTTATAATGGGGTTCCACATATCCACTGTATTTCCTTCCCATGTGGGCTCAATCTGCGTCTATTCAACATTAAATTTCAAACGTCTTTGCTTACAATCACATATAATTTCGTCAAGTGAGACTGGAAATGGCAGAGCTAGTGCAGCAGCGGCTAGAGAGAGAGCCATGGACTTGAAACCGCATATGGCCTTGTAAGTGAGTATCTGCGCTCCTGTGAAAAGCGCCAGGAACTCAAAATTTTGGCATGACAGCCTTCTCAAGAAGGGAGAGAAATACCCAAGTACACTGATAGGCTGAACTTCCTTCACTTCTAGTTTCAGAGATAATACTGTGGCAAGGGATCTGATATCCTCAATTTCAGCACTGGGAAAAGGGCTGACAGAGCTATGGAGAATCTGTATAACCTTGCACACAAAAAATTAGATCAGCTCTAGCCTCTCCACTGCAGAGCTCATCATTTGCCATGGGAGGGAATGATTGCTGAAGATATGGAAGGCAAGGCTGGGGATTGCTGGGGCTTGCCTGGTTGGTTGATCAGGCATTGTCCAACATGCCCTGATCCTGTCGCTGACCGCACCAGGTCTCTGTTGTGAAGGAAAGGGAGGGTGGGTATCTCATTGCTAGTGTGTCAAGCAAGAGAGGTGGAGTGATGGAGAAGGAGGTCAGTACGTCTGTCAAATGACAAGACTCTTGTCCCCCTGTGAGGGAGGCAGGACCACATCTGCCACAACTCCTGGCAGTGCTGTGCCCCTCTCCCTCTGCTGCCCCAAAGCTGCCATCCGGCATCACCAGGCAGGAGGCAAAAGCTTCAATCAGCAGAAGGAAAATTTGGAGTTAACCCCCTGCCCTTCCCGCGACCCCCACCACCGATGTGGAGGGGTGATGAGAGAGGGGGGATGAAGAGCGGCACCACAGGCAAAGCCGAGAGCAGCGCTTTACCTCAGCCAGCTTTCACGGGGACGGGGGGTTAATCTGCTTCCCAGGCCCTGTTGTCAGTAGCCACACGTCCTATTGCTCCAGGCAGGCTTGGATCTGGCTCCGAGTCCTATACAAACAGCTCACTCTTTACAGAGCTACCGCGCTGGGTGACCTCTTCTAATGTATTACTGGTTTATATTTGCACTGATTGCTTCCAAAGGGGAAATGACATGAAGTGAATCAGTGTGACCTCATTAGCGTGGCTCACACTGGTAAATGGATGACCACCATTAGGAAGGCTCTGTTGTGGCAGTGCTTCCATCGTGTTACCTGTGGATAGTATCATCATCTTGCTATAACCTGCTGCAAAGATTTATGCACTATGCTAACTTGTGTGCTGCAGCTGCTTTCTGTCTTATAAATATTGACTTCTGTGCCAAAAACAACAACTTGATACAACAGGAATTAATCTTCTGCTTGACTGATGCATCTTTACAGACCAGTTTGTCTTTAGAAAATAGAGCTCAAGAGAGTTTTATGATTTAGAAAAATACTTTGTAAGTTGATTTAAAATACAGGCTGTGATAAGCAGAAGCATCATTAAAGTGACATGGGGGCTATATTTTGCCTTCTAGATTTTCCTAACTGTGCCATCTGTTTGTCATCTTGACTTGTGTGAAATTTTAAAGAAATTGCCAGACTCTGGGTCCTGAATCTTTTCTTTATGTTGCAGTTTCTCAGACAATTTATCTATCACACTATTAAAATGGTTTTAATTCACTTGATTTTTTTATTTAAAACAAACAAACAAACAACCCAAAAAACTTTAGGCAATTTGATTTATCAGAAGACTTCCAGATGTCCTCCACTGACAGAGGACACCTTTTGTCCTCAGTAATAGCATCACGGTGCCGGGGGAGCAAAGCACATCTCCCACATGATGTTAGACACTTGGATGAGGTCACAACATTGCAGAATTCTGGAGCTGATAGCAAATAACAACACACAGAGTCAGAGTTCTAAAAGATTAAAAGACAGGACATCACTTTATCGTAACCAAGATCCTTCGAGAAGACTTGTGCCCTCTAATGCCTAAACAAAGATATTTTACTGCGCAAAAAAACCATTGAGGATATTTGATCTGAAGGTGAACTTACAGTATTTTGACAATTGCCCTCTGTTGAAGTTCAGGTGTTCAAGGCTCCAATTACAGGCATTTTCTGTAAGCCTGTCAATACTACGCACGACGGTGAGAGAAAGTGAGTACTCCCTACTGCAACAGAATTTCTGACTTGATTATGCTCTTATGGATCATGTGAAAATTAGAAAGATGGTCTGGTTTAGAACAGTATTGACTCTGATATGCTGCCGTGGATTATGGTATTATCCTCCATAGGCCAGATCTGATGGACTTGCAACTGAATTTTTGTTTGGATGGAGACTTCAGTGCTGGCTCTCTAAGGGTTTTCATAAAGCTCACTGCTGTGCATCGCTGAATAAGCAGGCTGGTGGCAGTAGCTCCACTCCTGGGGTGTTTTTTTATCTCCAAAATGGAGCCAGTCACTGGGTTTTCTCACAGTCCTCACCCAGGCAGCTGTTTGATTTGTGTAATGTCACGATGATGCTTTCAGAGCTACTAGCTTATGCTCTCCACACTGAAATACACCTTTAGGTCAGTAAAATTTGTGGTAAAATACCAGTAAACCACTGTGGGGTGGAACCATGAACAGAGAGCTGATCTGGCTGAGGCTGTCACTGGTATGAGGTTTGAGAAATCCTACACCACAACCCCTCTGAAGGCTGAAGTAATCTGAATGGCCCATGTTATTCCACACCAATGGTTATTTTTGCCATTAAGTCTAAGGTTTATATACCTCAGGAAAAAAGAACAATGAGAAACGCTACAGGTGCATGATATCAACAAATTAATAATCTTTTAGAAAGCTTACTTGTTATGTACTGATAGTAAGGATTTGGGTTTTACATTTGATAAGGTAGAAGATTTTCTTTTATAGCTGATTCCTGTGCTTGCTCAGTGTTTAAGAATTCAAGCAGGTGGATGTTTGCACTGGCTGAGCTGTTTGGCAGTCTCAGAAATGGACTTTTACAAATTTTCTGACGCCTTATCTGTTGGAGATGGATATCCACATGCATTTAAAATTATGGTACTGAATGTCTTCAAAAGAAGAGTTGTTCTTCCCTTCAGAGGAGACAGCTAGACAAAGTAAACCAACACTGAATTTTAAGCTTCATCCCTGTATGGGTCCTAGTAATGCAAATATTCTCATATGGGAAAAGAGTATTTATTTTGTGGTCAATCCTCTAAAAAAACAACTGAACTGATTAAAATCACTTTCAATCAATAGGAATTGTAATCAGTGGGAATTTTCATCAATAGGACTTTGAAATTGTTAACTGAGAATTCAATTTCTGTTGTGATAATAAGCTTCACATCTATTTAATTACTTCAGGTGCAATGCTGTTACTAGGAAAAGATTGATTCACAGTAAAAGACATATAATGGAAGCATTTTAATATATAGTTTCAAATCGTGGCAGTGATTAGTTTACCAAAAAAAATCTTCTATAAGTGACTGATAAACTGTGAATCTAATTATAAATATGCCAAAGCACAGATGGGATCTTCAGTAAATACAAGTTCATACAGCACATTAAGGGAGTCGTATTAAGCAAATGAACATATTTTGAACTCTAGGAATGATTAATGTATGGAAAGTAACATAAAACTGTAGTTTAGATCTGTTAAATCGCAGACTTCAGACTCCAATATAGGAAACCTTATGATAGCTTAGTCTTAATTCCAAAGTCAAACCTATAAAGCAAAGGGTCCTCAGTTCATTTTTCAACACCTTCCACAAATGGGATACTGATCAACAGGAGAGTAGTAATTGCTACTGTTTTTCATTTACAGAAAGCAAACCCAGACACTGGCACTTGGGCAGCACTCTCGATGTGTAGTATAGGGCTCATCAGCAGGAGCTGTGACTGACGGCCCAGAACTAGCCAAGATCATGTGAATCCTCACCTCATCTACAAAAGTTGCCTGCTCTGTCAGTGTAGCTGTCTGTGGTCTTGAGGGCTGGGTTGCCCTGACAGTTTATGTTATTTCAGGAAATGATGATTTTATTACACACAGGGCTCAATGATATCTTTGTTTCTGAGAAGGTGAAGGTTTTGTGGAAAGGGTTTTCTTCCTTATCCAACTTTAATCTTGAGATCTTAATCAAACAAGCAGATCAGAGTCAGTGATATATGGACAATGTTTTGTGTTTTCACGGCTCTCTTTAGGCATAGTCCACTAATATTTCAATCCCTGACAGCACTGGTAGTTTTTGGTGAGTGTGCGTGCTACTTGATATTACTGATTTGCTTAGGCTCTGATGTTGCATGCACTTGTGATTCTGTCCCAGAGGTATGAAGCCAAGCACAGGCATTTATCTGGATTCCTGGATTAAAGAAAAGCTATGAACAGGTATCCTACTGCTTCAGTCACAGCTGAGTCTTCAGGTGGCAGCTGAGCCCAGCTCTGTGCCAGTACCACTGCAAGAGAAAAAGACTTCAGACAGACTCTGTCTGCACAAGGTGTGCAACCCTCAAGTTGCCTGAAAAATCTTCTGGGACTTTGAGTTGTCCATCAGAGTGGATGAGGTGAGCATTTCTGTGTTGGAGGTTTAGCATGGCCATTCATTTATATTTAGGAGAGGAAGGAGAGATCTTTCCTATTCCCATGTCTCCCTCCTCACTTTCCCTCTGCTGTGTTAAGGTGAACCTGAATGAGACTGCTAGCAGAAAGAAAGCAAAAAGTGAGTGGAAGACCTAGCCTTGAGCCCTACTCATGTTGCTCTGAAAAAGTTGAAATTTGTTTTAACCGGAGGCCATGGCAGGGGGAAAGGCAGGAGCAGCATTTCTCCAGGTGTCAGGGAAGTCACTCTTGGCATGAATTGTTTTTTTTCCCCCCTCAATTTCAAATACTTATAAATTTCTCCCAAGCTTCTTTAGGGCTGAAAACTTTGATGCTTGATCTCAGCTCATAAAAGACATTTTTTTTTGTAGTAAAATTTGGAGGAAAATTCTTTGATCAAACTTTGAATCACAGAAGAGTGAGACAGTGAACCTTCTTACAGGCTATAACTTAAAAACAAGCAAGCAAGCAAGCAGAGATACCCCAGAGAAAATGATATGTCATTTTGACATCTGGATGTTCTTTTGTAAAGGCTAACCTCCTAGCCCAGATGCACAAAATTCAAGAAATGCCATGCACAGAAGAATCCCATGTAAAATCTCAAGTTTGTAAAACAGTGTTGAGAAACAACTTCTAAGTGTGCATGGGAAAAGTATTCCTTTGAGAAACACAAAGAAGAACCCTCTAGTGTGACAGCCTGGGACTTGGAAAAGCACTGTCTGTTCCATTTGGCTGAATGCCACACTGGGACCAGAGTGCTGTGAGGGATTTGGAAATGCCTTCAGATGGACTCATCTCAGCCTAGTGAGGACTTGCTCATCCCACGTAACTAATGGCTTTTTTGGAAACCAGATCAAGCCCTGAATTTTCAGAACTGCCTTATGCACTGAGAGTGATCCAAGCAATGCATTTGCTACTAGTGTTTGTTCCATTCAAGCAGTAAGTTTGCAGCAAATATCCTACTGTTGCATTTCATATTTATTTTAAAATATCTTGATAATGGTCTTAAAATCTGTTTAAATTTTCTAACGATTTGAAGTGATGGTTGAATGAGGAGATGGCAGGAGAATATCTCAGTTGTCAGTATGGATCCATAGACAGGGATGATATGGGCTTTGCACTGGTAATCACTTCTCTCCGATCCAGTAGTGAGTGTGGATGCCTGCTTAACTGGACTATGGGATGTCCAAGCATACAAAGGTGCTGTTAGCCACAACATTCCCTCGTGTCTTATTTGCTGCAGAAATTCAGTGAGCTTTAACCTTTTTCATCTGATGGGCCATCAAGACCTGGGCAGATATTTATATGGATACACAGATTCTATTTGAATTTCAAGCACTTGCCTTTCATAAATCACCACGTTGATTTTGTTGTTTTTTTTTTTAAGCTATGAGGTTCTAAGCATGTTCTGATGGTCTGATTTAATATGATGCCAAATAAAAGCCGGTAAAAGAGCTGATGCTGTAAAATAACACCAGCAGGAATATGTAATGAAAGCAAAGTAATAGTGTTTACAAAATCAAGGCTTATCATGCTGTGTAAAGCAAGGCTCTTATTTCAGTTGTATTCAAATCTGGACTCTTCTCACTGGTTTTGTCTTAATAAAGAAAACCCATCTCATACTGGCAAATAGAGCAATCCCTATTGAGAATAAAATGCCTGTTGTTGTCATAATGGATCTCCATTGACACATTTAACAGCTTGAATGTATACATTTCAGACACTATAACTTACACTAATTAATCTTTACTACATCGTTAGTGCCTTGTAAAAAGAAAAATCAACAAGCAGAACCTCTGCAAGAAGGCATCATTGACATTAAAGTATAAGCCTGCCTGATGGTACTAAAGTTAAACTTTATTTTGGAAGCAAGATGCTCTAAGAACCTTATGCAGTGACTGGATAAACCCAGCCAAATGAAATGCTGTCCTCCATCCTTCAGAGTATAAACGCAACATATTCTTATCTGATGATGAGTTACGGGTTTCTGTGTTTAGAATTCAGAGGATTACTAAAGAGATTATCTGATCTGTCAATCAAACTGATATCTTGATGACTTGGAATACTGCAACAGATTTAGCAAAGTGTCTTTGCTCTAATGCTCATTCTGGATGTCACGGTTAACCAACATCTTAATTACATACAGTGAATAATCTCTCCAATGGCTTATTACACTAATACAAGTCTCAGGAGTGACATATAAGCATAGTACATAGCTGAGTCACTTAAAACTTCAGGGGCCCACAGAAGGACTGCTATAATAAAGAATTCAGTAAGCCTTATGCATACTTAGTTGAATGAATTTGATTATGCCATCCTTTGGAAACTAAGCACCTTTCAGCCAGTCCAGGGGACTCAGATGACCGTAAAGGAAGTCCAGGTACAGCAAGCACATGGCCAAATACTTGGCCTCAAAAACTAGATAACTGAAGTTGAAATAATCTGCTCATATCTACTGCTTCTACTATACAGATGCACATGGTGAAGAGAAAAAGCCACAGCACAGTCAGCTGAAAGAAATTTTTCTCATTAAGTACTGGCCTGCTTCCAGATGTCTAGTAGGGTCTGGAGGATTTGCAATGCCCTATTGTCCTCTGGGCTAATAGACTAATGAATTGGCAAGCTCACCTGTCTTCTTTACCTCACCCTCTCTGCTTTCCTGGATCAACTTTTTGTTCTCATCCCTCCATCTGTCTGCTATCTCACGTAAGAGGAGGGACATTTTAATGTGGAAAAGAGGATTTCCCAGGTAGTGATGGACACACATCCGCATGCTACCTGAGCACTGATGGTGTGGAATAAACGGTATTTTGCACTCACAGGTGTGTAATATTGTTTGAGAAAAGGGCTGGGAGGGGCACAGACACATAAAAATGCCATACAGAAGAGAAAGAATGTACAGATACTCTCCGAAATCCAGTGAAAAAAACCCTAATAAGCAGGAACTGTTTCGGCACAGCACTTCTTAATTTACCTGCCTTAGACCTGTCAGGCATATTATCTGTGTTATTTACGCAGCCCTGGGTATAACTGCTGAATAATCCAACATGATTTAAACATGAAAGCTTATCCTGGCCACAGCTGACAGGGCTGACTGCTCTCCATCACAGCCTAATACAGAACTGCAGCAGAATAGAGAATGTGGGCTATCACTGCCCCCTCTGCAGAGGAAGGGAATGTTGCTAACATAGCTGGATCCCTTAAAACAGGGCATTGCTGAAGGAAGTTTGTTTCACTGAAAATTCTTGTAGAAAAGAGCTACATCTTCAAGCTCTTGTCTTTACAGGAGGCCAGGGATTATTTTCAGAGATGCTCTAAAATGGCTGAGTGCTTATTCTCACAATCATGCAAACTCATCTGTGCTGTGCAGTGCACCCTCATCTAAAATGCTGATCCCTAAAAATCAATGAAATTAATTCTCTGTCTGGGTAGTGAAAACAAACACAGCAGTTACAGTGGTTAATAGATATGACACATTCCTCCAATTAGTATTGGACATGTTTTCTGTGATGTTCTGCCATAGCTAAACATAGGCAGTACAAAAAGAACCAGATTCTCAAGTGGAGCAAGCTGATATGGTGCCCCAAACTCATAGCTAGGTTAGCTGGTGGGAGATCAAACATTTCTTTCGAGAACATCTAGGAAAAAGGCTCAAAGGATGAACAAATGTGAATCCCTGTAATTGCATTTTCTTTATCTGGCTCTATTTATAGCCATTTTCCGTGGAAGTTCTTGCGTTCCTCTTTCTAGATACAACTATCCATGTGAAGTATATTTGAGTATTTGCTTCAGGATTGCTCACATGCTTATACCAGCAGGAAATGGAAACCATCTGAAATGACATAGCTGCATGGCCTAATGTAAGAATAGCAAGAACAGCCAGGCAATGGAAAAGTTGATCAGTGATTAGGTGATTAAGAGTTAGAAGGAAATATGATCAAAATGAATCAAATTATTCACACTCAGCATTAAATTAAAGTTTTGGTGCATTGTTATAGGGTACGTTAATGTTTGTCTAATTGAAGTGTAGCCAGCTGTGCCTGGTATGTGTAACAGGTCCTCTGTAACTAATACAGAAAGAAATGATCTGCAAATTCTAACTGTGCCCTATAGCAGTTATGACTTAAATGTGCAGAATAGACGAGAGAGCTACAAAGTTTTTTTACTGGTAAAAGCTGCATGATCCTTATGGTGGGGTGGGCCACTTTAAATTACCATTTGCATGTCAAGACAGATCCTTTGCTACCATAGGGTCAGTGATTTCCACATAGCAATAGACACTCCCTAACTGGAGAGAAAAAATCTCCCATGTTTCTTACTTTGGGCTCAGTAGCATCAAATGAACAAATTGACCTTGCATAGACATTACCCAAAATGATGTGCATGCCGTGTTGCTCCCAGTTCAAAGAAACAACACACTGCTTTAAAAATAAAATGGTAGAAATTGGTAATTTAACGGCGTGTCGCAAGCAGTTTTCAGCTTTCCCTGCTGTGAATCAAGACCATGCCTTTCTGTCTTAATCAGAATTTTATTTAAATAAGTTTCATTGTACCGCAAGAAACAAAACTGTCAAGTCAATCTCTTGCAGTGAGCTGTGTTGTCTGCAGGGCCAGCTCAAAGCTTTCAGCAGTGCTAGCAGGGTTGAATTTTGCAGTCCCAAGGACTGGGCTTGTCCTGCTGCTGGACGGGGAAGGACAAAAGAAGGGCTGGAATGGAGGCGAGTCCTGGAGAGCAAGGCTTGCTACTCCTGTGCCACTGGGGTGGGACATCTGCCACATCCCCTTACTTGACTTTCCAGGGCTCTGCTGGTAGGTAATGCAAAAGCTCTCTTGCCCGTTTCTATCAGTCATCTGCTCGAGGTAACTGCTGACTTCGCCAGCGGCAGTGCCAGCTGTGGTTATTAGCTTGTCACGTTGAATGCTCTGTGGAAGGCAGAGCAAATACTGGGGCCACTGAGCCACAGTGGGAGAGAGGTTTCAACTGGCAATGTGCCTGTAAAACTGCCTTTCCCCCAGTGAAAGTCTGGCTGCTCTTGTTCACTTCTTTATGGAGGTATTATTTCCATCTCCCACAGAACTGCTATGAAATGTGTGTCCTGCCTTTGAACTCAAAGATCAGGATGAATTCTCCCCTTAACCAGTGTTTGACTTTGGTTGGGCAGGGTGAAAGGAAGAGAGGCAACATTAATTTGATCCTGGATGTAATTTAGATTTATTGAGAAATGTTAAATCCTGAGTCTGTCCCGCCTTCTCCTCAACAATTGGCATTCCTAGTGCACCAGTGCCAGCCCTGCCTCCTTCATCTCTGCTCTCTGCTTGCCTGCAGGATTCTTCCTTGGAGGGAACTCTCAATTGTCCAGTGTGCAGCATAAATGGTGTCACCTCAAGGATGCAAAGAATTGCAATTCAGCGAGTTACCTAATTTTTCTCAACTTGAGGAACACGGGATCATGTAATCTTTTATTGGTTGTAATTCCTGCAACTTGCTGTTTTCAGGCATCAGGAACAAAAACTTTTCTTGGTCCTGAACAGATTGAAGAGGCTTTATTAGGATAGAACTACACTGGCTTAACAAACAAGATGACCTAATATTAAATCTAATTATAAATTCCTAACTGAAACGCAGAAACTGCAGTAACTTTGAAGCCAGATGTACCTGTGTTACCAGAGAGGGGCAACATGACATTCTTGGGGCCAACCCAGCCTGCATATACAGGTGCTTCTGGGCCATCCCCTCTGGGAGATGTTTTGAGTGCTTTGGGTTAGTCTCTGGGCTCCAGCTATCCTATCAGCCCTGCCTGGAGTGATTAGGGCAAGAAGGATGAATCAAGGTTGGTCTTGCACAGGGGTCCTTCTGACCTCTGATACCACTTGCAACCAGCACAGACAAGATACAGGCTGCCTACCCTTTGTCTTGTGAGTGTCTGGTTGTGTCTTAGGAGCAAACTGAGAGTCCCAACATTTTTTGGAGCACCGTCTCTGGGATTGCTGCTGCTCTAGATACACTCCATGAGCACTTCTCCCACTCATAAGGTATCCTGTGACGAATATTTGAAACACTTAGTTAAGGCCTTAAATACTTAGTTAAAGTAGTAATTGTAGCTAATCACTGAAGGGAATAATGAGACACTTCTAGATATCAGATGACCTTACCACAGTAATACCTGTCTTGTCACGTTTTATTGTCTAGTGACATGATGAAGGTTTGGAAGATAATTGAATAGCAGGCATTCATGAGTGCAGCAGTGATTAAAGGAGCAAATAGCCTAACAAGCATGGTCAGGTACTGCATGTGTTTCAGCTGTTCATTTTGCTGAAGGCCAACAATTTATGCTATGCCCAGTGGCTACTGACTCTCTTCAGGCCAGGTACATGCAATAAAAGTGGAATGTTAATTGGGGCAGAATGCAACGCCTTAAAGGGACAGTGTTCTAGCAGGTACTGGTGATACCTTATTCCAAGTTGTTTTGCTCTTGACTTTTAATTTACACCATGGTCATTGAAATGCTTATGGGAAGGAATTAATAAAAGAGGCAGCATGTTTGGACACATATTGGGCATCCTCATTTCAAAGTGAAATCCAGGGTTCATTTTTTTCCTGCAGATGAGAAGACATAGCAAATGTTTTCAAGTAATGCTAGTGGTATATGAGAGAGGCACTGTACTAATAAATGTGGAAAAATGCCAGTGTTGTGGAATTATTGACAAGTCTGACATAAAAATTCAGTTTCTCCAACACCATTCCATCTAAACAGAATTAATGGTATATTAGACTACCAGTCTGTGACTACAGGTATATCACTTACTAAACAGTTTCCTAGCTATGCAGCTATGGGAGAAAGGCCAATGTTACTCTTAAAAGTGTAAGCCTGTCAGTACTTTTTCTACAGCAGGTTGCTGCCTTGCTGCTCGCAGGATTACTGACTCACTGTGGAAATAGTTATGATCTGTTCCCCACACAGTTCAAGCTTTATAACAGATGTGGGGATTTTTGAAACTTGGGAACAGCTTGAGAAAGAACTCCTCAGGAGATAGTTTAAATGTTAAGTGTCCAGGCTCAGTTTCACAAAGGTGTTTAAGGTTTAACCCTCCAGAGACTAAATTCCCACTAAGACCAGGGGGAAGTACCCCCGCAGGTTTTAGTTTTTCAGATATCATTGTGAATTTGACCTCTAGCATCTATAAAGCCTCCTGTTGAGTGGCATAAAATGTTTCCACTCTCCAGAGATTAGGCATATTGGTTAGCTACACTAATCCCCATCTGTCACGGAAAAAAAAAAAAAGAAAAAAAAAAGTAACTGAGATCAGTAGCTGGAAAGCAACTGTCTCTCCCATGCTATACTAACTTGCTGGCCTGCCAGACCATCAAACCAAGCTATGCTCGGAGGTTTGCCACATCTTCTATTTTCTCATGAATGGGACACTGACAGCAGTTGAGATCCTTATATTGCCCAAGCTTTCTTGACATGAGAATTGTGCAGTGATTACAGATGGAGGGTGTTGGTTACATCTGTTTCAGGGCTGCTCCTCTCTCTCTGCTAACAAGCTGAACTGCCTCAGGCCAGTTCCCTGTTGTTTGTGGCACTCCTACCTTTTCTCACACTTGCTCATGAGGCAATGCACTGATATTTGTTCTATGTGGAGCTTGGCTGCCAAGCATGTCCTTATCAGCTCATGTCACCGGCTGGATCAGCTGGACAGCAGTCTAGAAGGGGGAGATATAGTTGTGGTGCGCTTTGAATGCTATTAAATGCACAAAGGGTTAGAAGGTTTTAGCTTTGCAGTTTTAAAGATCACATGTCTTGTAAAGGTATAATGATTCCTTCTTAAGGAATTTTCCACATATTTCCTCTTTGAAGAACTGGGTATATTCTACCCTCTGGGAGAGTGCTATATTCTCTCTCTCTGGGTGGAAATGCTATACCATGTTTTAATAGTTTTCGCTTAGATTTTTAGACTGTCTTGAAGTGATAGGTTTATATTTTCACTCAAATGCCACAGATTTCTTGTACATAACCCCCTTTTAAAATTCAAATCAATAAAGAGGGATCAAAAGTCTACACCCCCAGTCTTACTGAATAAGGCCATAGACAAAAACCAGAATGATAAGTGAATGCCATTTAGAAAAAAAATGAGAGCAGAAATAATATGTGAAAGTATGGAGAAAACTCATTTATGGAACATAGTCATAAGCATCTTGACTTATATGATCCACTTTACCTTTTTAGATAATTTTTTTTTAATTTTAGGGAAGAAAAAGTTTCATCTTGTGCCACACTTCAAAGGAGACATGAGCCTGGGGAGCTGCTGAGCTGCTGGGATCTTTGGTTCTCATAAATGGCCAGTCTTGGGGCTCCAGTAAGGTTTTGATGTTGTGTCAGCTCCTTTCTGTCTCCTTCTGTTGTGTTTGCATAGCACCTCCTGCAGAGAGGGGAAAGCATGCTAGTCCAGGAGGTGGTCACATGCCTCATGTAAGCCTCAGTTCCTCAGAGTACATTGTCCTTGTGGGCCATTTGTCACCTAGCCTTACATTTGGGATAATAGAAATGAGCCTTTCAAGTGAACTTTCCCATCTTTTCAACTGTCACTTTATTCCCAGCCATCACAGTCAGGCAATATTGAGTTCTACAGTCCAGAATGCAGTCTTCAGCAATCTCTGGTTTGACGGCAGGGCCAGGGTACCTCAGTTAGGTCTTAATTTTAACTTTTAGGACCTCACTAGGTCCCATCTTATTTTATCCTTGTTTTCTTCTGCGTGGGATTAGAGTGCCTTGGCTGTCAAAATTACTAATAGACCCCTGAGGCAGAAAATGTTTCTTCTGTAATGATACGTACTGTGCTACTTCACATCTGGAGTGCTGCAGGGCCACTATTTTGGCTACCTCTCACTTTGCTGGGGAGTGAGATGGAAAAATGACTGTCTTTCCTGGTATACCTTTAACATACTTTAGTTCAGTTTACATTAAATACCCAGGAGTGAGGACAGAATGACAGCTACTGTACTGTGTGAGCTGCCCAAAGGTAGACTCTGTTAATACAGAAGTTAGACAGTGTGACAGATAGATGGGAGATAAGCAAAAGGCTATTATCCCAAGGTAAAGTTATTTCAACATACTGCCAATAACCCCTACTTATAATTTGGATGAGAGGTGGGAGAGGCATGATTTCAGCTGAGATCTTTTGACTGCCATCTACACCTTTCAGTGAGGCTCTGACACTTTATCATAGAAAGGGGAAAAAAAAGAAAGATCAGTCTTTATATTCTGGGCAGATGTCCAATAAGAAACGCCAGCAGAAGATTAAAGTCTTTAACATGAAAGGGAGATCTAGTGCAATGTGTAATATCCAGCAGTTCTAAAAATAAGCATGTTTGTCAAGCCTGCAACAATCAGGCTGATTGCTAGCCTTGACAGCATGACATACAGCTCACAATCTGGCACAGGGGAAAAATGTTATTCAAGTATCTTCACAGACAAGCTGGCCTTTGCATTTACAGGAGAGGGACTGCACAATAGCTCTGGCCCAGCATGCCTAGTGTTTCTCCCCAGCTGTGACACCCCATTCCTGAGGAGCATGGGAGGAGCTGGAAGACAGTTTCTGAGGGGGATTCAACAAAGAGAGATGCCTGATGTTGTAGGTCTGACCAGACCCTTCTAAGAGTCATCAGAGAGTGTCCTTGGCATGTCTGCTCGAGTGCCACATGCTGGCAGCTAAGTTGTTCAGACTGCCATCAGGAGAAGAGAAAAGGTAAGCCAAGAGAGGTGATGACTTTTTAGCAATCAGTGGCTGAGCAAGGGGTACGACCATTCTCCACCCTGAAGCACAAAACACATAACTGACCAGAGAAAGGGCTGTACACAGCAAATAACTGCTTGTGTGCTGATTGATTTCACAGTTTACTTCCTTTCGAAGGCCAAGTTGTCCCCTGGGAGCAGGAAAGGAGCAGTACACCAGATCCAACAATGGGGGTGGATTTTGGGGGTGGAAAAGACATGTAACTTGACCGTAGCTATAAAGGAAGCTGAAGTTCAGAGTAAGATTCACATATGGAATTGCTATCTTCCTGCTTCTAAGCATGCTGAAGGAGCATTAAATAGATGCTCAGGATGTGGGCAAACTGCTAGTCCATGCTCCGAAAGCTTCCTGATATTTATGACCAGAAATCTGAACAGTGGCACACAGAGGAATTCAGTTTGCTTCCTGGGAAGGAGCTGCTGTCTTTGGGCTGCAAGTGGTGTCTCTGTAGCAGTGCTCTGCTCCTGGGCTGACCCCTGCTTCTCTGGGGGAGGCATCAATGCACAGGCAGCCCTCTTGCAGGCACTGAGCTCCAGTCAGAATTTAACTGGGACCAAGAGCAAAGTATATGCCCTAATAAAGAAGTCCCCAGACAGTAAGCATTTGTTCTTTCTAAGAAGTATGATTGACCCGGTTTTCTCTTGAAGGGAAAAAAGTTTTAAAGATTCACTTCAGTTTTCAGTTCTTCCTAGCTGGGAATGTAATAGGACATTTCAGTGCTTTCTGTTAGTCTGAGACCTGCAGTGAAGTCTCTGGGTATGAAAGTCTAACACCGGGTTCCTTGTCTTTCCTGGCTAGCCTTACTCATCACTCCATGAGTTCCACAATTGCAAATCACTCCTCTCATTTCCAAGTGTCCTTCCGATCCCCTTCGAGGCGTAGGATTTCTTTTACTTATTTTTACTTTCCAGTGAGCCAAAAACTAAAATCTAAACGTCAACACGGTGTTAACCTTGCTATGCCCTGTTACAGGCCAAAAGAACAGCCACATGAACTGCATAGCTAATGTTCTTCAGAACCTCATTAAAATCCAGGACAGCTGAATGCAGATGCTCACATGACCAGAACTGCAGGCATTTGCAACCCTTCACATTAACAAAATTCCAGAGTACTTTATTAAAACATTGCAACTCCACCCACTCACCAACACACCTCTGGAGCTTGTGAGCCTGAGGAAAGAAAGCATCAGGCAACAGAACTATTTCTGGTTCTGGCAGACGTCCTCTGTTCCCAGATGAAGTCTTTGATTGCTGTAGCTTTTTTTCTTCTTTTAAATGCAGAACTTATGACTTCATACTTTCTTCCTGGGGCTAAGCAGTGCTGGTTCATACCCGTTACTGTACATCACCTTCTGGAGTAAATAACTCCTCTTGTGAAAATAAAATACAAGCTCCTGACTCCTGTCATCTGGGACAGGTCCTGTTTTTATGGCAATTCACTATTTTTGGAAAAATATAAACATTTTAGGAAAATACAGCCACAAATAGCTGGCTTAGTGTCTCACAGTTTGTCCCCAGGGCTGGACTGGATGGGGAACACCCAGTTTCTCTTACTAGAGGTTGAACCGGAGTTCATTGCTTTTTAACTCTTCCTATGCCTGTCCATAAGGCTGTTATCTATGCTGTTGAGAGCCTACTACATCTCTGAGGGATCCTAAGGGAATTGTTCTATCCTTGCTATAGAGACATTGGATATACTGGGCCCATTAAATAATTTGAAATAGTTCAGAAAGTTTAAGTAATGAGAAATGACCTTCTGGCAGTGTTTTGAGTGAGGACTGGGAAAGTGCCCCCATATACAAATATGTCCAAAATGTTGCTGTTTTCTGGGAAAGCCTTGTCCAATTTATCTTTGTAAGGTAAGCAATTAGTTAAATACTATAATTTATGTGCTTACTCACCCATAAGTGTGAATTGCAATTCCTTGCTGCTTTGACCCTAAAAAGATATGTCTGGGTTTAATGACTCTAATTCAGCTGGTATTTTACCCACAGACACTTGGCAGCATCAGCATTTCTTGCATGACAGGGTAAGGGTTCATTACCCTGGGAAAGCAAATCCAAACCCATACCTAGGAACAGATCCAACACTACTCTAGCCATGCTCCAGCAGCCCATGTCTGAGTATCTAACAACCTGAGCACTGCTGATCGAATCTACCATCAGCAATGTGTTTTTTGAGATCCCAGCTGTTACCTTGGGCTCATTAGGAGGACTGGCATGCAAAGCTTTCAGGAGGGAAAGAAAGATCCTGTTTTCTGCCAGTTTCAACACTACCGCATGATGTGTAGGAGGCAGAAAAGCATGTCCAGAAACCAGCTAAGCTGGAAGAACAGCCAAATCTTTTGTGAGTGAGGTTCCCACTTTCAGCTGAGCAAAGGCACTAATGTTTCCTGAATGCATTATTTCTGACATTTAAAAGTGCCTGTCTTTAAAAAAGTTCAGGAAAACTTGGCTCTATGACTGTTAGTATGAACTTTATAATTGATTTCAGCAGAGCTAGTATTTTATACAGACCCACAAATCAACTGTAAAAATCCACTTATTTAAGCTTAGTCCAAAATGTTTTTATATTCAGGTTTATGATAGAAGATGGAAGACCACACCGCCGGTTTAGGTTGAGTCAGATGCTGAAAGCTCTTTTACATTTAAGACATGATACTTGGGAATAGGATGACAGCCGATACCATTTCACTCTTTAGTAGCACATAATAAAGCAAGTGCCGCCTGTTGCAAAAGCTGTCAGTGCTCTTTCGTGGAAGGGTGATCGAACAATGAAAAACGCTTCTCTCATCCAGTCAGGATTTATGATTACATACTGCTGAGCACTTTTTGGGGTTTAACTGTAAGAAAATGTACAAACATGAATGCATCTGTCTACATAACTGACCTTTGCCCCTGAGCTGGCAAATTTATTTATTCCTTCTTTTGCCTGTGAAATATTTTGCTTGCAAATATTTTGTTCCATATCTCCTAACAAAGTTTCTTCTTCCATAACATTTCTTTTGATCACCTCTTTCATATACCCCGTTATTGAGTTATCCCAAATCGACATGAAACAAAATGTGCCCAAACTCACCAGGAAGTAATTAGATTTTTTTTTCCCAGTTATTCCTCTCCTCCTCTGTTGCTTAAGATTAGGAGAACCAGTTTCCAACCAAGCTGTGTGGGCAGGAGATTTGGTAGGGAATGGAGGCCATTTCTTTTTGCAGAAGTGCCTAGGAGGATCATGCTCTGTTTAAACAGGCCTTCTTGCCATCATAAAAAGGATGCATATGATTGGCTTCTGTTATTCTATTAAGGAGAATATTTTTTCTCTCACTCGTAAATAAATTTTGCAAGTCCCCTGAAGGCTTTGGGTGAGCTGTGCCGGATGAACCTTGTTTTTTAGGATACTTAGCACAATTACCATCGAACACTTGTTTTGTTATCACAACATTTTGCATACGTACAGTCAATTCACTGTAGTCATCCAGAGCCTGAGGACTTCGCTCTTTGCTTAAGGTTTGTTTCTGTTTGTTTAAATAAGCATTTTAGGCAAAGCAGAATGGAAGCTTCGAGATCTGATCAGGTTCTGGCATATAGCTCAGGGAGTTGTGTGGCAAACCAAGGAGGAGACTGCAGAGGTGCATTTCTACCCCATCACTGTCATGCTTGGAGAAATGAGGATGGTTAAAATGAAGGTGATAGGAGAAACTACTGTTCAAGGACTTTGAAGCAGGTGAGCTCTTAGGGTTATCTAGGCTCTCCCCAGTGTCCTTAGCTATCCCCACGATTGCAGGAATTGAGTGAATGAGGTGCTTCTTGCAGGATCAAGATGAAGCTGATGCCAGCTTATCGATATCTCTCTTGTATTAGGTGATCCAGCATGGAACTTCATGTGTCTGGGATGAAGACAGAAAAGCATCAGAAACAATAATATCTCCTGCATTGAGTTTTATTTTGTGCCTAATCACAAGTACAGGGAAGTTTTGCCTCACTTCCAGCTTTGTGAAAATGTCACAAAATAAAATTTTAAAGGAGATTTTATTTGTTACTAACTTTTGGATTTCAGAAATACTAGATTTTATACAGAGTTAGGAAGTACATATATGTAGTATCAAAGCACTTAAACCAGATCGAGTACTATTGCTATTTTGTAACATTTTCTTTTATATTAGTTGGGTTTGCAATTTATAGGTCTACAAAATCTACCTTTAAAAAAAAATCAGAATACAAAAGCTTCAAAGTTATTTTCAAGATTTATTTTTTAAAAGATTGTTGAGTCACTGTGGAAAACTCTATCAAACTGCCAGATTTCAGCACACAGTTATTTCACCATTATGAAAAACTGCTCACATTAGAAGATGAGCCAGTTAAAAAGTTTATGAAGCTGAAGCAGTTGTTATATTAATGTTGAATTTTCTATGGGGTGAATTCTTATTTGATAGAAACTGGCATGCCAACAGGCCACCAACTGCAGCTGACAATCTCATTCTGAATGCAGTCTCCTAACTTGAAAAAGTATAAATGCATTCCAAAAACAATTAGAAAAAAAATCATGCATAAAAGATCATCAAGAACAAGTCCATAAAAAAGATGTAAGTTCTTAGGGTGTCCTTATAGCATGGATTTCTAGGTACTAAGAGGTTTTACCGAATAAAAATATGCTTGTCCGGTTCTGGTAACATTCTCTAATCATTAAGGGCCAGACACCGAGCAAGCCTGGACTGAGCTATGTGGAGCCTTGGTCTGGCACAGTTCTGTCACTCTGATTTGTTTTACTTCTTCAAAACCAACAACATGCTAGCTGTCATCAGCTACACCGTTCTCCTTTATATAGTTGAGACTGCTGTACTTCTCAGATTTTCAAATGAAGACGTTTAACTTTATCTACATATATTGTGCGAAACATAAAATGTGTGGTGCAAAATATTGCTGTGCTTTATTTCTGTAAAATAAGCATTTAAGACACCCCAACTGACTTCAGTCACCGAGAAAAATGCATTTAAAATGTCTATGCTCTGACTTGCTTTTGCACAAAAAATCACATGCCACAGATGCACATTTTGTTTCCAACTACAGATTTCAGACTTTTTTTCTCCCTGCGAGGCATACTGAGCTACCACTGCTGAGTGATGCAGAGGATTTAGCAGGCACAGTTAGAAAAGAACCCCCTGGAAATCCCATCAGTGTGTCAAGACTGATGTTATTGATGTATATGGGGAGCCTTCTCATTCCAACCCCTGCTGCTCCTTTAGAAACCCAGAGGATTGTTAACATGGTTAGAAAGAGTTCATGAACTTTGCTCTGTATGAATGCAAAGTATCTGGAACATTGATATGGAAGTGAAGACTCTCCTGCCTTTGTTTCTATTCATGTTCCTTTACATAATATTTTAATGATTAAGAACCAGGTTTAGCCCTCTGATATGTCTGCTGATTCCTCTGAAGTCACCTAATTGTTACCAAACACAGAATTTAGTCCTGAATTTTGTAAAAATAAAGTGATAAAATTCTCACCTCTTCCAACTTCATAGAACTTTCAAATAGAACCTTCTCCTTTGGCTGCTGACATATATTGTTGATTCTACTAGAAAGGAAAAGAGAAAAGGAAGCTTAGAAGACACAGCACAATCCTGTGGATGAGACTTTTTCTCTGGAGGCATAAATACAGAGTAAGTTCCTTGCAGGGCACTTTTAACAGTGTTGCACAGTCCACCAGGCAGGTGAAAGGCCTGATCCCTTCCAGCACCCCCCGAGTGCAGGGTGTACCACTGAGGGGACCGTGAGCTAAATAACACGAAGCAGGGAATTAATTACAGCAGCAGTTCATTAATTTACACACCCAAGCCTCACTCAAGAAAACTTAAGGTTTTTGCTGGACTAGGTCTAGCTCCTTCCTGGATGCCAGTTTGCTGCCAGCTTCCTCCATTGCCTTCCCTCCCTCTCCTGCAGAGGGTCGGAAGATCTTGTTAGACTGAGTCCCATTCCTCACCTGTGAAGTGCTCTCACATCATGAGCGGGCACCAAGTATTGCTGGAGAGCTTCTGGAAGGAAGGAAGGAAGCTCTATGCTAGATGGTCACAGACACTTCTTGAACTACCTGTTTATCTATTTGCAGGCATANTTCTCTTTTTGACAGCTTGGACTCTTGTATATTCAGTGGGTCAAATTCTAAGGAGTATAAAATTGATTTAGCTTGCATACAAAAGGTCATCTTATGCTGTGCTCTGAATTTCAATTTCTTGGTACTTCAGAGTTACAGGATGAGTTATGAAATGTACAATAGCTACTAAATAATTTTAAACACCTTTTAGCTATAACCAATACAATACTTACAACTAGCATGCAATTAAGAAAACTGGTTGACACAGCTCTAGGCTGGTAGGTCACTTTGGGAGAGTAAATATATGCTGCATCAGGAGCCTGTTTTTTACCAGGGTTCTGTTCAGAGTAATAGCTGGGGCAGTCACCTAATTTTCACAGCTATCATAATGATTAACTTCTGAAAGATGATGAGATGGAGCTCAGACATGTAGAAAAGAGGCCTTCTTGACTGTCCTCTCTACCTTACCTTCTCATTTTGTTGGCTTACTTCATGTGTTTAGGTATGGGGAAATTTAAATAAAAGGTTTTAGCCTGAGACTGTAACAAAATACAGTGATTTTAGATGTGATGGATGGTAAACATGGTGTTTGATGTAACCTGATACCACATTTTCTCTGTAGTAAAGAAAATAAGTAAGAGATTTTTATTGACAGTGGCTTATGGACAGGGCAATTTGTTCAAACCAAATGCTAAAACAACAAGAAGCCTTCTACTGCTGCCACCACTGAAGCCACAAGCAAACAGCTCTTATCTTGAGACTGAAGTCTAACTAAACACACTGCCTCTCTGCATCTAGAGAGTGTGTGGCCAGAAGAATGCTGAGCAATATTGCCATTTCTGGTTAGCTTTGCCTAACGATAGCCACAATGTTTTTATTCTTTTTTTCAGTAGACATGTATCCAATTGCACACTCTCTTGGAGTGTAAACTTCAACAGAAATAAACCACATTTCAACCAGCTACATTTTGCCACTAAACATAACATTTCTCTGCTTATACTGTCAATGATCCTGTCATTTTTTCCCAGAGTGTTGTATGATATTGTGCTTCTGGGTCCTGCTATAACAAATGAAGTCAGGAATTCCCTTCCCAGAGTGAAGCCTTCATTGCTGATGGCTGTATTGACATGGAGATGATGGTTGAAAGTAATATGTATTGAAGGCACATCAGTTTGTTGAGATTGGTGATAGCCATTCCTGAAATGCTAAAAGTAATCCTAAATTTTTCAACATTTTCTCATGTTAGGACATGCTTCATTGGAAGGTATCATAATTTAAAGAATTCAGGTCTGACTCTAGCTTTGTTTTATATGCCTTTTAGATATGGGAGCACACGTGCAGACTCCTGAGATTTTTCCTTGTGTCCAGGTCTTTTTACTTGGTGAAGTAGGTGCAAAAGGCACCAGAGTCAGATGTGACTGTAGGCTGTGTGGGATTTCTATTCTTAGCAGTGCCAGTACACTTGGATGTGGGTTCCTGGCATGCAAGTCTGCAGCAAAGCCCAAGCTCAGCTTTCCTAGTATTTAAAAGGCTTCATTAGTCTCCAAGAAGGAAGAACCTACTGCTTCTGACTGCCCAGGTAGACAGCTAAAAAGGACAGATAAGCTATCATAAGAAGGATGTAGATTCATTCAGGATGTGGTTTCATTATCTTTGCCAGCAGGAACATGAAACAGAAACCTCAGCTGTGCAGAAGGCTGTGAGTGCAGAGAGACACTGGAAAGGACCTTGGCCTCTGTTTCTCCTTCATCTAAAGGTGAAAGGACCACTGAGATCAGTGGCTTATGATTGAAGATTGTTACTATCCCTTATCATTAAGAATGTGAGATCTTCATTTATATTTTGTAACACTCCTGGCTGTAGTGCAATTTTGGGGACCGGATGCAAAGTAATAGTCCATTTAGAGGACACTGTTGGTTCCTGTGTATCCTCTTCACATCTCAGGGAGCAAATCTTGCATTTGCTCATCAAGTAGGAATATAAACGATCATTTCTGCTGATGATGCGTAAATTAGAACAGATCCCAGGTTGTTCATCAATTGTTCTAGAGCAATTCTTACATGTAGCAACATGCATTCACCCACGTCTCTTGCTTGCTACCTGGACAGGAATCATCCCTTCAGTACACTTCATGCTGAATGTCCCAGATACTTCTTTTACCAGCTTCTAGATATTTAGTGGTCAGCAAAACAAGGGTTAAAAAAAGGGTTTAGCTGTTTTATTGATGAATATATGATTGCTAACTTGCAAAATTAAATTACATAGTGAAAGGTTCAGTGGTTTGGAACTTTGAAATATAAATTTTATGCAAGTCTTTATTTCACTTTCTGATCAATAATCCTCAGAAGATGGCTTCATTTTTATTGCCAAGAGCTGTGTTTTTATGAAGCGTATTTTCTTCAAAATAACCAGTGGTTCAGGTGATTTATATCTATTTTTAAACACAATGTCTTAGTATGCATTTTACTGTATTATGGATGTCTGTCACTCATGCTTCAGTCCAGTGGAATTACTGGTGAAACTATGACTAATAAAATTGGTTGTGAACAAAAATTCAATAACAGCAAAGTTAATTACGTGTTTACAAGAGTATAAACTTACAGTTTGATCAATATGTAAATTCTGACCTTCAATGGTCTTTTCAGCCTTCTTTTAAGCTTTTAGTCTTGCAAAGATTAACTTAACTGCCTAGAACTTCCTTTTATGAAGTTACCAGAATACGAGAATGAAGAACTTAAAATGGCGACTTCATATTTTCCAAAAATTTTAAAAAATACTGTTGATGCTGTTTAAACACTCATCCATCTTACTAAATAGAAGCATTAAACCGATATATATATACTAACAAGAAAATCTACTTAACATTTTTAATATTTCTTTTTATATAAATGATGTGATTAGGTACATTAACACAGCATTCTTGAAACACACTGTTCGAGACTCCTGTCAAAAGTGAAGAGTTCTGTATAAAGGACGGTTGTTGAATTAAAGCATTTTTGAAGTTGTTTCCCAGGGTCTGCCAGATCAGTCTTTATAGATTGATGCTCATCTTTCCCTGACCAAATGACAATTTTTTATCTATCTTCCCTGAAGAGCATCTAAAGACCCCAGTGCACTTGATTTTATGCTGCTTCTCCTAGGGAACCCATTTCTCTTGTGGATGAAGCAGGCATATCATTCCCTATTTAACATTACCATGGATAGTAGTAAGCTTGGTGCATAGAAGCTTTATTCAGGCCAGTCAAGAATATATGTTTTTGGGCAGATAACTTTCTGGTTAAGCTCTAATCTGACTTTGGAATGACATGTTTTTGGAGGGAACAATTTGCAGAATATTGCCAGCTGCACCACAAAAATTCTCTGAGAAGGACGTTGTTTCTATCTAGACATTCATCATTTGTATGTTTGCTTGTCTGGTTTTGTGTGCTACGTTTCTGTCCTCAGAGCCAGCAGGGAATTGCAGTGGGACAGAAACTAGATCAGACATGAATATATCCTATTGTGTAATATGAAGCTGTTATTTTTCTGAAGGATTTGTGGTTACAAAGCAAACCACAAGACCAAAGCAATAAGATGCTTTCTAGCATGTCCAGACTAAATGGCTTCTACAGTAGCACATGTGCTCTGGTTCAGCACTTAGGCAGCTCTTAGACACTGAAGTAGGTTCCTTGACTTACTTTAAAATAACCTGCAGAATTTCATTCAATATTTTAAAATGTTTATTCCCTCAGGAAAATTATATCTCTGATTTGTTGTAACAGAGAGAACTCTGGGAGGTGTGAAATGTTATGGCTTACCCAGCTTGTAACTTCTGCAGCTTCCTTCCATGTCCTACCATCCCATCATGCCCATCATGGACCCATCAAAAGTCGTAAATGTTCCTTCTCTCCTTTGTGGCAGGCTTTGTCAGTGTGTTAGAGAAGAAGTGCTGGCCCAGGAATGTTTACTACTTCATTTTAAATAGCTATGAGAAAATAGTTTTTCTCTTGGTTTAAACTGATATCCTCTGATACTGTCAGTGTTATCTCTGATACTGTCAGTGTTA
>WEIT01024741.1:0-16437 GCA_013389985.1 Dryoscopus gambensis | reverse complement strand
TTTCCGATTCCTTCTTCTTGGTGGCGTGAGAAGAGGGAATGGGAATAACTTTGGCGATGGTATGATGGGCTGGGAGAAAGAAGGGAGGATGGACACACCGTGCGAGGAGAGTGAAACGCTGCTGCTTAGATGAAATGATGCGTGGCAGCACTTCAATCTCACAAGGGGTGCTGTCAATAGTCCCAACAACAAGATACTCACTGTCCATATCCAATTGAAAATTTGTCGCATCAGGAAAAATGTGAAACCACTCCTTGGAAATGAAATGACAAGGTGAACTTAAAATAAGAAAAGGGTGGCTCACGTATATGGTCCCAAAAAGGTAGTCGTCCTGAAGGGCCTCAACCGCGGAGGAAGGGATGTCGTTGACACAGGCCCTATTTGTGTCCTCACGCGGGGTCTGGGCGCGTTTCACTGCGCGTTTTTTGCAGCTGCTGAAGTAGAGGGAGCTGCGGAGGAAGAAGAAGTATTATTAGAGCGTGAAAACTGTTTTCGCAGAAGTGGGCACCACCTCCATGTGTGTCCCTTGTTTTTACAGTTCTCGCACACATGTTCGTCCACCCATTCTGGCTTTGGACATGGAGTCCAGTGGCTCTGGCCACTGGCGGCTGCTGGTGTGACAACTGGTGGCTTCACTGATCTCTTCTGGGTCCCCATTTGGCTGATATCAGTCGCTTGTTCCTGTCCTGCTTTCACCGCGCACGCCTCCATGATGTCACTTAGTGTCGGCGGTGGATGCAGGGGCATGCTAGAAATGATACACTTGCAAATAGAGTTAGCATTATTTTTAGCGACATCTAATATTACTTGTTCTTGTACACGACTGTCTGGAACCTGCTGCTGCACACTTTCGGAAAGCCTATCTACAAAATCAACAAATGACTCATTATCAGATTGCTTTATATTTAAATACATGGGGGTCACCTCCCGGGCAGGCATGATCTCAAATGCCTGTTTTGCCGCTCCCTGAACCCTTTGCAGCACGGCGCGAGGGATTTCTCGCGCCTGCTTGCTTGGTGTTTCCCAATCACTGGTACCCTGTAGGTGGTCCATAGTTATTAAATCTTCGTTTTCATCATGGGAAGTATCAGAGTCGCGTAAAAGCTCAGTCAATAATTTACTTAGGAGCCTTTTCCATGTATTCTCCCAAAGGCGGTATTCACCTTTGGTGAGAATACATTTAAATAAATCTTTTAGGTCTCCTGGTGTAAGTAATTTAGAGTCAAAAACAGCCGTAAATAGGCCCTGGAAATATTCACTTTTGCGGCCAAAATCTTTCTGAGCTTTAGATGGCTCCTTCTTCTCCGCAAGGGGGAGAGGTTCCCATTCCGGACTATGGCCCCTATAATTATATGTAACTGGGTTTACCAGTAGATTGGGTCCCGGTTCCTGGTTCCAGCTCCGTATGCTCCCCGTTCCGGCTTCCGGATGGTGGGAACCGGAAGGGGGGGCGTGGGAACTGGGAGCAGGAAGGGGAGGGGTTTCAGGGAGCGTGGGAAAATTTCCCGGAAGGAGGGGCTGAGGGAGGCGTGGGAAAGTGGGAGGTACTAGGGGTGGGGTTAGGGGTGTGTGAAAAGGATGAAGTCACAGGGGGCGGAGTATGGGTGTGGAAAGGAGGAGGGTTTAGGGCAGTGCTGAGGGAGGGGTGTAGGCGGGGAGAAGGGAGGGGTTTGGGGGCAGGATGTAGGGAAGGGGAGTGTCTGGGGTGGAGAGATGGAGGGGGTGGGAAGAAAAGAATGTGGGGTTTTGGGATTTGGAGTCCCGACAAGATGAGGACTTTCATCCGCCATCTTGTCGTGACTCTGTGAGGGGAGAGACGCCCTTTTGAGGAATATTAAAACGAACAGTTTTATTCTTCAAACAGGGTTTGGGGGAAAAACCGTTGACCGACAAGAACCGGGGAGAGGGAAAAGGGGAAGGGGGACACGGGGAAGGGTCCCTGCTAGCCTGGCCACGACTAGCGGGATGGGGAGATGCCGGCTGAGGCGGCTCAGAGGGTTTTACACCCTCGCACAAACCCTTATCTCCCGGGGACACGGGGTTGGGATTAGGGGGACGGGAGGGTTTTAAACTGGGGTTTTTACTCTTCGACCCCCGAGCATGCAGTTTTTTCATTACTGATTTAACTTGTAAGAAAATCGGATATAACTTGTCCGCTTTTTTATCCTTTTTTAAGATGTTTTCATTTAGTTTTTTTCCAATTTCATCCCAATATCGGGGGGATTTTGCATGCTCGGGGGTGGTCTTTGGAAAATAAAGAAGTGCCCTTTTAACCAGTTTCTCTAACTTCTTATTTTCAAACTCCAATTTTGCACTTGAAAGGGAAACCCCAACTTGGAAAAAGAATTCCCTGTGCTCACTTGACACACCACTCCCCATCGCGACGGTGTCAGCAATGGGAGTGAGCACCCACCTCCCCCTTGTGGAAAACAAGAAAAAGAAAAAGAAAAGGGTCTGCCCCACCAAAGAGGCCCGCCCTGCACAAGAAACGGCGGCTTGTAGCTGGGTCCCCTGAATAGCTGGAGACTGCACCCTTTACTCACCACTTCCACGAAGATCCGGGCAGTCCTGTCCCGCGCACACGGTCTCCGCTTTGCGATGAGGCAGAAAATAAAATCCACAAAGGAGGGAGTCCCTGGAACCTGAAGAGGACCTGCCGTTCTATTGACGGGGGGGCAAGTTGCCCTCTTCTTCCCTGGCAGCTCTAAGTACTAAAACGCACCGAGCAGGCACAGGGCGCTGACGGTCCAAAGCAGGAATACTTCCTCTGCCAATCCGTGGGGTCCGTAGGTTCGCAACCCACTTGTGTGGGCCCCACATTGGGCGCCAGCTGCGGCGGTGCGGTGTTGCTCCACTCACGCGGTGGACACCCGACTAGCTCAGTGCAGGCGCCGCCGTATGATGGAAGCCGCCCGATGACCCGAACCGAAGGGTCACAAGGCAACGAGGGATCCGGGAGATCCGCTCCGCGTCACTGTCTGCGAGGTCCAGGGCAAAGCGTTGAGGGAAGGACCAGTCCAGACCACAGTCCAAGGTCAAAAGTTTATCGGCCCGAACCCTGCTCGGTCGGACTGAGCCCAATCTCATAGGGAGCAACGATTTTTATAGGGGGGTGGAAACCAGGGTACAGAACCAATCAGACGAGCAGGGTGGAGTTAAGGGTGGAATAACATTTACATACAGCGAATGGGGATTGACAGATGATGACTGACATACATCTCAACAAATGGGGTGTCGAACCTGGTGGAACTTTCTGGACTTAGGGGTAGGGTTGAGGAAGATTGACATTTAACAAGGGTATGGTTCTTGGGGATTGACAGGGAAGGTGCTGGAATAAAGGGTGTGGTTTGGGTGATGGACAGGGAGTAGGGGATGGGTTTCATCTTTATTTGGGGGATGGGGTGGAGAAAGGGTGGCAACTGGGGTGAACCATTGTAACAACTTAATGGGGGGAAATACAGAACATACCAACTAAGGGTCAAATTAACCTTTCCACACTACCACAAGGGGATTCTTATTTGTGAATATTTCTAGATGTGAATTAATTGATTAATTTCCTTTATTAAAAAAAAAAAAATCTGCATTTCTTTCTTATCAGTTTTTCCATAAATATACACAGAACTTAGAAAAGAAACTAAAAAAGTACTGTGCTAAGTTTCTGTGAAAATCTTCTATTATAGTCCAAATTAATTATTTTTCTCGTCTTATAACTTCTGGTATTTTTGCATGATGAATGCATGAAAACAAATCTATGTTGCATATAAATGAAACCCTTTTCATAATTTGATATGTCAATAAGCTTAAGGCTATACATATTTTCTCATCCTTTTCAATTCCTAAATGCTATTTCTTAAGGATTAGAAATGTAAGTCGACTCCTGTAATTATTCTGTTGTTTCACTGTTAGCTAGTCCTCAACTCTAACACAAATTTAGCCCAGTGCACAAGCTGATGTGACACTGTTGGTCTCATCACAGTTGAATTCAGCTCCACTTTTCTGCTGTACTTCAGAAGAGGTAGAATTATAGCTACTGCAGCTTCTTTAGCATTTAAGATTTGTGTAAGTTAACATAATCCTGACTGCAGAATAAGCTGAGTCAAGAAAAACACATTGAGTATTTCATAGTTTCTTGGCTGCTTGGTGAGATCCCATACCCACAAATGCAAAAAGCAGTCTATGAGACAGAAGATGTATACTTTATGCAACAGACATTATTAGGAATATCTAGTGAAAGGGAGCAGTTTTCATTTTAGAATTATTCTTTGTTTATTTAATTAATATATCTCAAATAAATGAATATATATGGCCTTAGGAAATTTATCTTAAACCATTCAATTTTTTTCCCCCACTTTACCCAGTCCCTGCTCTGCAGTGTTATTGGAAATCTCATGATCACCAAAAATTACAGGTAATAATCTTTGAGCACAGTTGAATTACATTCAGCAAAGGACCAGAAGGATGAAAGGTGCAAATGTAGTTCAGCACAAATAACAGAAGCTTCTAGAGACCCCAAGCTACCAAAGGGTCTGTGACTCTTGCACAAAGCAGGAGAACCTCTGAAGCTGCTCTGTGTTTTAGAAACCTCTAATCATTGGTTCTTGAGAATCCACTGAGAATCTGGTGTTTCAGACACAGACACTACACATATGGGTAGTGTGCAGCCCATTGAACATGCTACCAGAGACTGTTCCAGCAGCCATTGCTCTCCTGGTCCTTTTGGATTGAATTTTGATCCTCTTACAGCAGTGCAAAAGAATCATATTAAGATTAAAGACCTGCCTCATTCACTTTAGTATGTCTTTATAGTTTACCACATTTCATCCTGCCAAAGCCAGTGGAGGTGCCTAGGGCAGAGACCATATCTTCTGCTCTGTTATGTCATTTTCCTGGGCTTATATCCTCTCTGTTGTGTTAATGTGAATTGCTCCCCCTGCCTGCTAAAACTCTTCTAGGTCTCTTAAAATGCATTCCTAGTTCTCCTAAGTGGCTTTTCTGGTGTACTGGCTGGTGTCCATTAAAGGCTTCACTGAGGATGGACACCTTATTTACAAGTCCCAAAAGTTTCCTTTTTATTGTAGACATGGTCATGACTTTTAAAAACTCTTCATCAGAACTCATGTTTTCTGCATGTTGCTCAAAATATTTTATTGATGCTTCTACCTGCAGCTGTCTCCTTTTCTGAAACAGAAAACCTGCCTGCATTGCAGGCACATCTTGTAAACTAGCACTGATAAAACATTTAAGGCACTTAATTAATTTTTTTTCGTGTTAAAGCTGGCTATCTTTTATTCTTACAGATCACTTTCCTAACATTAACGTCACTTCATTCTGAACAACATTCTGAACCAAACTAAATGGCTGAAATGGACAGTGGGTGAGCTCCTCTTTTCTCCATATTTTCCTCCAAGTGGGATATTGGTGCTTAATCTGTGAGTTTCAGGAAAAATTGTTTCAAATTAACTGATTTAGAGCTTGCTTGGTCTGCTACTCTTGTCTGATTGTATAAAACTTTTCAGGGATGTAACTTAGTGGCATAATATCTTCTAGACACTTGCCTCTGGCTCTGCCTTTCCTAGTTTCCTTTTTTTCTTTTTAAGGCCTGTGCACATCTTTATTAGTCTCTCTGACAGTTAAGGGTGACTTAGTCTTATTGAAACTTTCTTTGAAACAATCTTACCGATTTTCTTGGTGCTGTTGTTGTTATGTCTAATTCAACTCTAAACATTTGTTTTCAGTTTTGCAGTTCTAGTCATCTGATCCATGATTTTCAGTAGTGACAATACATTGTTTTAATTGCTAAAGTCACATTTTTTTTTCTTATTGCACAGTTTTGTTTTCTTATTCCCCATATGCTTTTTTCAGTATTCACTCGGTTTTAACCTTTGAGCATCTTCCTTTTAAAGTAGAAGCTATGTCTCCTATTTTGCACTTTTACAGTTTAGCTTATTCTAATTCATGTTTTCTGTCCTGCAGCCTGACTCACATTGGGGAATGTGTACAAAATTGTATGCATGGTGACAAGATAATTGCCTTTTCTTTAGTACCTCCTCCACTCCAGAAAACATTTGGCCATCTAATTAAGAAGTCAACTAGAGCACCAAACAGTTCTTTAAATCGTTTTCTGACCAGAGATGGTATATGTTACTGTACTTTTGATTATGGGTGGAGGTAGCTGCCCCCCCACATATCATGGGTTGAGACTTCGAGGAGTGTTCCAGCTGGAGGATCTGGTTTCAAACCAAGCCTCACTTTCCTTACTAAATAAAACCAGAAAAGGGCACTTGAATGCCTACCATATCTATTTCAAGAAAAACATTGCAGTAAGTTGTTTAATATGTTATGAAAATATAATAATATTACTGTGACTGCAGAATTTTACAAGGGCAGTAGAGAATGAAGAAAATCATGTAAAATTTGTTTTGGATCTTCTCTTCTTCAAATGAACTAAGCAAAATTATGGTGACTTATCAGGAAAGTATGGAACATGATAGTAAAAAGGAGTAAAAGGATGAGTTCAGAATAAATTAGATACACTCTCCTAAATTTAATTTCTCTGTATTAGAGCTGGAGTATTCAGATTTCTTACTTCCATTTGAAAACTAATAATTCTAATTTATTATTATGTACATAGCAGTTACAGAATACAATTTATGGAAGTATTCCATTATAAAGTAAAAACTGAAAATCAAAACCAAACAAACTATAAAACTTTAATCAAAGAACTCAGCAGGTTAGGCTTATTTCACGTACAAGCAATAATATGAAGGAGTTTCTCTTTTTTTCTTTTTTTTTTCTTTTTCTTTTTTTAATTGAAACACTAAATGAGTAAATGCTTGTCCCAGTAGAATAAATTTTATTAAGGACTGGTTAAAAAACCTTTTTTTCATAAGGAGCTAGTGACAAATAGGAACTTCTTATTTGCTTTTGTCTTTCTGACTGCTTTGCAAAATGAAACTGATTAATTTGAATTTACAGGCAGTTAAAAACAAGAAATGAAATAAAATTTGCTGCAAAGCAGTAATCTATTCATAATATAAAATTTCATTTAAAGAGCTTACAATGAGAATAAATTGAATTATTCATTGAAAACAATGTATCCTTTGAATTTGGCCTCTGAGTGTGGTTGCAAATTGTCTATGAGCACTCATGAATTTTATTAATGCATTTTGTTATTTAAAATTTTTGACAGATTACAAATATGAAGATACTTATGCATATGGATTATATGTGAGTTCTCTGCTGTATTAATTTACCCAAATGTTCAGGAAGCAGAATTTTTTTTCTTTTTGCTTTGGTCATTTATAAATACCCTATGTAGTTATCTTTTACTGTGGTTCAACATCATGATTTGATCTGCATTTTGAAAGATTCAGAGTGAAATTGAATAAATTCATAAACTTGCTGTCTTAACTTCAAGGAAGTGACCTTCTCTGATTTGTTAGTTTGCTTATTTGTTTTAAAAATAAAGATAATATGGCTAATTTACAACACAAGGCTTGCTTACGACAGTGACAGAATATCAGCCTAAGTATCGAAATAATATAACTATAGTTGGGACCAAGAAGTCAAAGAAATATACTGCAGCCTTTACTCTTTCATGGGAAAATGGTGAGTAATATAAAGAGATAACTTTAATATGAAAAAAAAATACACTCACAAAAATAACTTAAAAATCCCCCCAAACCACAAGTAATGGGATTTCCTATTGTGCTCACCATTAACATTTAGCTTTTGTTTGGAAACTAAAATCTGGAAGAAAGAAAAAAGTGTATATACAAGACTTATGTATTTTTTTCCTATGAAACTTCAAATTCTTTTTGTAGGAGTCATACATATTTGCCTTACTGATGTTGCAACCATCAGCTTTTGTCTCAATTTTTCCAGTATTGTGAATACATAGCTTTCATGTATGACCAGGTGATAATGGAGCTGCTAGAAGCCTACAGCCTTTTTAAAAATTATTTTTTGCTACAAACTTCATGAATTAAATTAATTGTATTATTTTTTTTTCTACTCAGTTTTTATGCCATCACTAACATTTTTCCACAGTTGCTCATCACATACAGTTAAACCATTGTTATCTGCGCAGGCTTTGCTTTCCCAGCCTTCTTAACTGATAGTCATACCACCAACAAACAGGGAACTGGGAGCTTGCTATACTAAGCATGGACCAAGTAACATGATTTCAGGCATCAAACACTCTCACTGAACCTGTGAAAGTTTTACTTCCTGTCATTATTCTCCGTGTTTCTGTCAGTTAGAAATTTTAGGTTCACTATTGCTCCTAGTTGAAGAGGAAAGTAATTTTTTTGTTAAAATCTGTAATCTAAGATTATGAATTAATTATTTATGTATTTACTGACAGGTTATTGTCAGAGTTTGTCTCATTAAGTGCTTGTTTTTCTATGTTGATAAGAAACTTGTCACGTGTGACATATTTCATGTATCTACAAAGAGCATTTCTTTAACCACTTAGACTCTACATTTGTGTACTGGTTTGGGCTGGGGCAGAGTTAATTTTCTTCATAGTAGTTAGTATGAGGCAGTGTTTTGGATTTGTGCTGGAAATAGTGTTGGCAGCTCATGGATGTTTTTATTATTACTGATCAGTGTTTGTACAGTGTCAAGAACTTTTCTACTCCTCAACTCACCCCACCAGCAATGAGGCTTGGGCTACACAGGAATGGGGAAGGGACACAGCCAGTCCAGCTGACCCCACCGACCAAAGTGGTGTCCCATACCGTATGGCACCATGTTCAGCATTGTAAGGGATGATCCGAAGATTCCTCATTTAATGTCACGATCCTACCAGCATGAATCGTGATAAGCATGCAAAACCAAAAGAAGACGGAAGGGGGAATGTCTGTAGCGATGGTGTTTGCCTTTCCTAATAACTGTTATTCGTGATGGAGCCTGGCTTTCCTGGGAATGGCTAAACACCTTCCTGCTGATGAGAAGGGCTCAATGGATTCTGTTTTGCTCTGCCTGTGTATGTGACTTTTGCTGCATCGCTATCTCATCCCACAAGTTTTCTCACATTTCTGATTCTCTCCCCCACTGCACCAGAGGGAGAGAGTGGCTGCCCAGTGCTCAGACATTGACTGGGCTTAAAAAAGCAATTTGTCAGCCCTGATCAGTATTATGTTGACTTATTGACACTATAGCTTTGGTTTTTAGTCCTTTCTGTTTCGTTTTGCATTTATCATACAGTTAGCCTTTCTTTTTGGGTTCTGCCCAAGTCATGGTTAATGCAGATCTGCACTTGCTGTTTGATCATATATATTGTTCTTCTGATATTTGCACGTCATCAAAAGAAAGATAAGGATAAAAAAAGCTGTATTCATTTATGCCCTCAATAGATGCAGTCAGGTGTCTGTGCTGCTTTGTCAGCACTATATCTATTAATGTTTATATTTTTTATACATACTGCAGTCAATTAAATAATATTTTAAGAATTCAGACTTTTTTTATTAGTGAAAAACTGAGTGCATTTTGAATCCCAGTGAAAAACAGTACCTATGTAGTCTACACAATTACTCTAGTTATTGTAAGGCAATAGGTCTCTCCAGAGATTGAAATAAAATGCCAATATAGACATCTCTGATATGTGGATTGAATGAGTACTCTCTCCCTTCCCCATCGTAAGTATCTGGCTGAATTTAGGTGAGATATATACCACAGACATAGGATTTTGTGTGAGCTTTCATTATATCATACTGATGCTATTGCAATTTACTTCTGCCTGGCCTCTGTAACAAATCTGTGGTATCCTCACATTCTGTTCAGTGCACTGCTGCTGCAGTGGGTAGAGACAGCTATCTACCCTCCATGGTCAAAACTGCTGAACTTAAAGAAGTGAGAGAATATCATTTCCCAGCCATTGATTTATGACCAGCTTTAAATTTTTGCTGGTGCTGGGATGTTGTCATGGTTTGACACTGGCCCAACGCCAGGCATCCACAAGAGCTGCTTGCTCACCCTCCCCTGCCACAGCTGGGCAGAGGATGGAAAAGGAAAAAAAAATTAATGAAGGCCTCATGAGTGAGATAAGGACCGGGAGAAACACTTCAAGGGCAAAATAGGCTCAACTTAAGTTGCGAAGTGAATTTATTACTAACAGAATCAGAGGAGGATAATGAGAAGTAAAATAAGCCCTTAGAACACCTCCACCTCCCCAGGCCCTCCCTCCTTCCCACCGACAGCGCAGGGAGACAGGGCATGGGGGTTTGGTCAGTTCATCCCTGAGATTCCCTTCCGCTGCTCCGGGAGAGGAGTCTTCCCCTGTGAGGCCGTGGGGTCCCTCCCACGGGAGACAGTTCTCCATGAACTCCCCCAGCGTGGGTCTGCTCCCACGAGCAGCAGCCAAACCTCACCTGCTGCAGCGTGAGCCCCTCCCACGGGCACACAGCCCTCCCAAAACTGCTGCACCGTGGGTCTCTTCCCACGGGGTGCAGTCCTCCAAGGACAGGCTGCTCCAGCCTGGAAGCAAGGGCCCTCTCTCTCTGTGGGTCTCCCAACGCCTCCTCCAGGCATCCACCCGCTCCGGCATGGGCACCTCCCGCACAGGCTGCGGGTGGATCTCTGCATCCCACATGGACCCATGGGCTGCAGGGGGACAACCTGTTTCACCATGGTCTTCACCAGGGCCTGCAGAGGAATCTCAGCTCCAGTGCCTGGAGCACCTCTTCCGTCTCCTTCTTCACTGACCTTGGTGTCATCACGTTGTTTTCCCCTCACATGTTCTCACCTCCTCCTCTTCTCTGAGTAGAATTCAAAATCTTGTTACTTTGTTTTGATTTTCTTCTTACATATGTCATCACAGAGGTGTTAGCAGCCTCTCTCACTGGCCCAGTTCTGGCCAGCAGCATGTCCATCTTCAGAGCCATCAGCCATTGGATCTGCCGGACATGCTGGGAAGCTTCCAGCAGCTTCCTCACAAGAGCCATCTTTGTGGCCCCCTGCTACCTAAAACCAGGCCGTGCCAAACCAATACAGATGTTTACTACAATTTTTTGTTTCTTGGCTTTTGTTGTTCTTTGTTTGTTTGGTTGGTTTTCATGTCAGATTTTTAGGATATTTGAAAAGCACTGTAATAGTCTCATATGATCTTGTGTCAGCTTAGAATTACCTACATTACACTGATTTTAACAGCTGAGTCAAGAATAATGATTGCTACATTCCTCTTTTATATACACTTCCATTTGTCTGATTTTGCTTGATCTTCCTTACCACCATTCTTCTACATATCCACAATGATGTGGTGCCACAGTCTACAATTTAAATGTTTACATTTCTATGTGTTTTCAAGCCACAGAACTGTATTCCTTACTGGTGTACTTTACCAGGCATAAAATAAAACTTATAAAATGTTTGCAGAAAATATGTTAGGATCTTATTTTTCAGTGATAATAGCAGTTCGAATCTCTTTCTATCTGGCAGTCTTTACTTAAAAGCAGAAAATAAAATTAATAAATTAGACTACTCCTATGCTTCACAGAAGACTGAAATTTTATGGCCATTTAGCATTTTTTAACCTTTTTGTTTGTTTGTTTGTTTTTCTTGCCAAGTCTTTCCCTGAGCCACAGATGCCATTTCCTATTCAGCTGTTGCTCTGTTTCTCACAGACACCCTGCAGATCATATGGGTAACATTCCAACCCAAATTGAGTCATTTGAGTACGAAATAGCATCTCAAAATCTGTTACTGTTTCCTTTGCATTCTTTACTTTATTCACTTTGTTGGCTCTTTTGTTGATTGGACCTTTTTTGGGTTTTTTTCCTTTTTAACCTATAGCTGAGATCCTTAATACAGACTAATAAATGTGTTTGATTTTAAAACTGAAGCCTTAAAAATATTTTACATCTAAAATGATAACAAACATTCAGTCCAGCTGAGCAATTTCTAATTTTTATTGTTTCATGTATGATGCCATTGTACTTGTTCAGTGCTTTTGTTTTTGTTGCTTTAGTTCATTGCAAAAGCCAAAAATTGCCACTGAAGTACTATATCTTCCCATATTACTTCAATGGCAAATTTTCCTTTTAAAAAAACTGAATATTTCCACTTTAATTTTTGTTGTAAAGGAAAATCTTTGAATTTCTCCTCTTCACAGTATTTAGAATTTAGAATCAATAGTACCTTTCCATGTGGCCTGAAGACAATTTATAGGAACCTTTTAGAACTCTCAAGGCTTTTCTCAATCCAAATAAATAATTCAGTGTGATAGAAAGAAAATGATTGAAATAATGTTGGCCAAGGGCTTCCAATTATCTTTGGGCAGGCTTGAACATTCGACTTATGCATGCTACTTTATCAATGAGCCTTTAAACCCAGAGATGGTTAACATAAATAAAACCACCTTAGTTCTTCATGATTTTGTTTGTTTTACAGTGGTAGACAAATTAAGAAAGCAATCTCCAGCAGTACAAAATGAGGCCAAATATGGTGGTTTTGTCATAGTGATTTACAAATGCCTACACTATCCCCATCACACACGTGCTTTTTCACACACCATTATTAGAAGTATTCCCACTGCTAAGTCATATACAAATACTTTAAACAAACATAAACATATTTCTTATCTTATCAAAAAGATGATTTTTCTAGCCTTGCCTTTGATGATTGTGAGCCAGTCCGCTTTTGTTGTCTGCTGGAAACCCTAGAGGGTCTCTGAAAAAGAACATGACAGAACTTTGGGGACCTGAGCAATTTGAAGATCTGTTTTCCTTTATTTTTCTTTACTTTCCAAGAGCTTCTAAACTAGTGAAGTTGTTCAAAGGCCTTACAGAAAATGTTGTGTCTCAGAAGACTCCTGCTGTGCTTTAATGCCTTAAATTTATCACCATAGTGTCTGCAATTAGTGAACACAATCTAAAACAACTAATTCTCAAAAACTGTCTGATATATATTTTATATTTTTAGCAAAATTACCTCTGATCTGTGAAAATCATATTACACAATGGTATGACACATAATAGATGTTATGTATATTCTTCATTAGACTTTTAAGTAGAGTATTTGAACACTGGCACTTTACACTTGAATGGACATGCACCTCAAAAAGATGAATAAATCCTTGTGGGTCATTTCAACTTCCTGGACACTGCTCTATCATGTAATATTCCTGGGTTTCCAGGGTTACCTATTTTCTCTTTCTGCAAGATTTTGTAAAAAGGAGAATTTTTAGTCTCATTTGTTCATTTATTTACTGTCATAACAATCTCATTTTATATTGAAAATTAGTCTACTCTGAAGCTTAAATATTGTTTTATACTTTTTATGGTTTCTATACTCCATGTGAAAACTAAGATTTATGATGCCCTGGAGATACCACTTGGTTTCAGTCTTTCAAAGAGAAATGTTACATTAAAGACGGTGTTGGTAACCCTGCAGCATATCAGAAATTTATTATGAAATATAAACTGCACAAGAAACAAGAGATAACAGTGAACATGGACAAGGAACTGACATAGTCTATTTTTTTGTTTTAATGTGGAGTTATGAATATTTATTGCATTTGTGGAAATTGCAGTTTCTGAGCATAAAACAATTTTTAATAGTTGAGCTGCTTTTACTAAAATGTAACTCCTCAACTCATGTCAAGTTCTCAAAGCATTCTGTGCATATCACCATTCAGGAAGTTACTAAACACCTCCAGGGTGTTCATCAGCTGTCTTGCAACAGAAAGATTTATCTTTTCTTTTTTTAAATAATGCTTTTATAAATTTCATTTAATAAATGAAGCACATTTTTTCATATCACTTTAAGCAAAAGCAGCAAAGATTTTCCATCAGTTGTTACTGTGTACTTGATCTTTCTCCAGTAAAGACAGCTGCTGAGAATTCTTTGATTAATATGAGAAATCCCTGATTGGAGTTTTCATCTCTGGTGTCCATTAACTTACAGGGCCATGTAGCTGGACTTGTGTCTTATCATCTGAGGCTCAAATCTGGACTTTCAGCACTACATCTCCAGACGCAGTGCAACAGGTGAACAAATAGAAAATACCAAGGCAAATGGAAAAAAAAATGGCTAGGCTAGATCAAACAGGCAAGTGCATCTGAAAACAACAGATTAAAGTTTAGAAAAGGGGACTAGTAGGTATCAGCAGAATGGCCACTGAGAGAACAACTGGATTCATTTTGGTAGTGATTTGGAAAGCACTGGCATGGCACGATTACAGTAGGTGACCATTTCAGAAATGTTGGCAGAGACAGTAGAACTGGATGACTGACAAAAATAGGCCATAACGTATCTCCTATAATTATGTGAAATAGTGCATATATGTAGAAATATAACTCTCAATGAGTTAAGAACATGAGTATCCTTTAAAAAAACAACAAAACCCCCCTATCACAACAATAAATAATAATAATTAAAAAAATCCTCATGTGAAGAACATTGAAAGCCAGCATTACAAGAACTAAAAGCAGACTTTGCTTTCAATAGTGTGTGAAAGAAAAAGAGGGAACTGTTTTATGTTATGATGTTTAAAAGCCTTATTACACTACTGCACCTGATTATACTAAACTATTGCAATCAACAGAACCCGTATCTGCACTGAAATACCAAAAACTTCCTGGAATCTAGTTATTGCAACCTAGATCTATAAACTTTTTGTCCTTGAGGCAGAGTGTCACAAAAATTAGGGTGTGGGGGTTGTTGACCACCATTAGGAAAAGGTTAATTCATATATTTGACAAAAATTTCTTACATTTCAGGTGTATAACAAAACGTGAATAATGCACCCTAGCATGACGTGTCCTAATAGCTCAGTGTACCAGAATTTTTTAACTGTTCTGGTGCTATAAAACTGTAGAAGGTATGTTAGTTCAACATCCTCTTTTACTACTAAGTTGTTCTCCTAGTGTCATTAGTTTATTTCCTTATTCTAAGATTAGAACTACATTGCTTTCAGGTTTACTCATAGTGGTGTGAAGATGCTGTAAGAACATAGATTTAATTGCAATGGCATGAAGAGATCCTTTGGCCAAGAGGAGTCCTCTAAAATTCACAGTGATCATTTCCAGTTGATCACAGACTAACGTATTTATAAAAATGCAGTTACTACCAGTGAGTCAAAGTTTGATTTCATAAAACATCTAAAATAGCAGACAAAGGATTAGTTATGTTACAGAGAAAATCTAAACAGTGCCTTTGGGGTTTTTTGAGGTTATTGGTTTTTGGGGTTTTTATATCTAGTCTGGTATCTTATAAAGATATCTTTTTAACCTTGAAAAAACAGTGAGATGTTAAAGAATTTTATCTGTTTTAAATACCTCTAATTAGCACCCTTGCAAATCCCTCATACAATGATAAACTGTATGAAATAACAAAATACCCTTGCCAAGTCTGGTCAACCAGTTTTTACTCCCATTAAAAATCCATTTTGACTTAGAGAGGCACTATGAAAGTCTTAGACAGTCCACTCGAATGCAATTCTGAACAATTATTTCTAATATCTCAGAAGGAATTGTGCATGCAGAGTGCCTATAGAGTCAGACTAATACTAGTATTTGTAGCAAGCAATTCACTGCAATATTGAATTTCTCAAAATAAAGTGTTATTTAGCCTCATCGTCAAAAATAAAAGAGGCAGAAGTGAAGCAATGTCAAGACTGTCACAGTTTCCCCACACAGTACTGTATGACTTTAGCACAAAAGTATTTTCCCACAAGAAAGAACCAGGACAGAACCTGGGTCATGGTAATTCCACACTTTCAAATGCTGGAAGGCATCCCCTGAAAAACCTATGTGGCCCTAGGATTTACCTATTTGTGTCTCTTCTGAGAGGCTGCCAGTACCTGAAGGGCACAACAAAATCTCCAGAACTGTTAGAAAAAAATATGCAGACTAGCAGTGGAAAATTTGAATGGTTTTGCCACCAGCTGTCAATAGAGAAAGCACTAATGTTTTCCTCTTGGAGAACTTACAGGGCTGAGAATTTCATCTTAAACTTAAACTGTCCTGCTGCTTTTTCCAACATGCTTTTTGTTTCAGAGTATTTTAAATAACTAACGTATTTTTTGTCATGTGTTTGCCAAGTTTCCTATAATTTCACATCATGTCTAAATTCAGACCCTACAGCTAGCACATTTTGTTGGTTTATAGCATTCGCATATCCATTCAGCTGTTTGGGATGATGCTATCTTGTATGACCTAGCTGCACCACATGACTCACTGCTGTCCTAAGAGCAGTTACAGGAATTTTCATTTAGTGAAGAAGTGCAGACTGTATTTCTTTTATTTGACTAAGTTGTTTCCTATTACTTACTGTATTCTCTTGACAGTAATAAATTTCATAATGGTTGCTAGATTTCAAATCAACTATTACACTATCTAGATGGAACAGTAAATCAATAATTGATGATACACAAATCATATCTAACAGCTGAAATGCAAGGGGTTTTTGCCTTAAGGTGTCACACTCAGAAATCAT
>WEIT01024739.1:2766-13437 GCA_013389985.1 Dryoscopus gambensis | reverse complement strand
AAACAGAATACAAATTCATTAGTAAGATTTCGTTTTACAAGAAGGAATTCTCCCTGCCTCCTGAGGTGTATTAGCTAACATTTAATTTTACATTTGAACCTCCACAGTCTGTGTTAGCCTAGAGACCTCCAACAAGTGTCTTTTTCTTGTTCCTGTTGATGAAGGTGTTCGCCTGAAGGGGAATGAGCCAGCCATGCTCACTTAGAAAAGACTAAGAAAAAATATTTTTTCTTTTTGGTTTGTCACTGTGGTATCTTATGGTCATGGAGAGAGAAAAAATTCTTTCCTTCCCTCCACTTGCTAGGATTTCTTGATTTACATATAAGTGATGTTTTTAATTAGCATGCATCTGGATTCACGCTTTCAAATGTTTTCCTGTTTACAGGATATTATGATAAGCTTTATGAGCTTCCTGGGAGGATTCTTAAATCATGGCTAAGCCATTTTCTCTTCTCTTTGTGAGCTGCATGAAGTCTATGCATGGCATGTCGCAAAAATGAGTAATATATTTTGATACCAGTATACTTTGACTTTATCCTTAATAATCCTCTTTTCCCTGTCTCCTCCTTATATTTTGGAGAACTCTCCAAGTACCTGTTTTGTATTAAGGTGAAAATGTAAAAGAAAAGGTATATAATGATAAGTTTTATTGTTCAGGGATAGCCACAGCAGAGTAATCTGTGGTGCTTAAGATGGTTGTCTGTGTTGGCACTCAGTCAGAAGTCATCTCTCACCACCACACATTTTTGGATTGCCTGATTCATAATCAGTTTTAATTACTGGATTACTTGCTCCAGCCCTAGTAGTTCAGATAATCTCTCGGTGCTGTTCCTAGAGGCCCTGGTGTGTTAGTAGACTAGCTAGTGCAAGCAAGCATTTGAGGCTGAATCAGCTGACATTACATAGAAACTTAAAATGTGTGGGGTGCAGTTGTGAGAAAGCCTCTGACTTGGGTTTTTTGTTTATCACGTTCTGGTGCAGAGGGAATTTCTATGTAGGTTCATGCTGCTTTTCCATTCAAATTTTTCTTTAATGTTTGAGGGAAAGAAAATGAAACTTAGCCAGGAGGCATCTCAGCTGCACGTATATTGATTTCCTTTGCCAAAGAGTAGGAGGCAATGGAGCTGATCAACCAAATTTCCCATGATTTCTACCTCAGAAAGGTAGAGAGTTCATAGACAGAGTCAATTCAAACTAAAATCTTAGTTTAAAGCCTTACCTCATGCCAGTTTTCAACTGTGTTGCAAAAGATGGTCCTTTTTCAAAAGTGTTGACCAGAGTGTCAGTACTGTTTGNNNNGACCAGAGTGTCAGTACTCTTTGTAAAGTCCCCCTTGTGCTCACTCAGTAGCAGAGCAAAGCTCTTTTATCCCTAGTGGGCTGTGCTGTGTGGGTCATACAATGCAGCACGGGGATTAAACCAAGTGTTGATTTGTGCAACGTGTGTCTTTCAACAGGTGTGAGCAGCCACCCAGAAGGGGCTTCCAGATGTTATCTAGAACATCTCTTTCAAAAGATCCCATCTCTAGTTGTATCAGAAACACTTAGCAATGCTCAGAAAAGTGAGAAGTGGGACAATGCACAAATGTAATAATGTACACCCGTGTCTTTCAGAGGGATTTGAGCTAATTTACATTATATTGCAACTAGAACAGGCGTAAGAAAAACACAAACAGGAAAAGGCACTTGGTCTTGCAGAGCAGCTCTGTGGACAGCAGGATCTAAACTTCTCCAGAATTCAGAGACTGAAATCCTGTCCTGCTGCAGTCAAGAGAACTAGCTGTTAATTTAAACAGGATAAGGATTTCAGACTGAAGTGTCAGAATTTGCTGGTTTTAAATTATTAACTCTTTCCTCAGTATATATTTATAGAAAAGCATGAAAATTTAATATAGTTGCCTTTTCTCTTGCATTTTTACAAGAAGAAAAAGTAACTAAATAAATTGCTACTGGGATGAAATTTTTTATGGTAGTTTAAAGCCAGCACATGGGTGTCTTCTAACTGANTAGCACTGCTACCAGGCACCTCTGTAATTACTTCTTCTCTATGAAGTGTGCTGAGCTTCTACAATAAATTTTAAAAAATCATATTGTGCTTTCTTCTATTAGAAAATGACTCAGTGAAAGCCTTTTTAATATATATATATAATGTGTATAAAGATAAAACTAGCCTGTCTACATTTTGTTCAGTTTGGAAAATAGAATCTGGTTTTGCTTTAGCAGATCTATTTCTTTTTCTAAATTTCATAAATTTGTTGCATTTGAGATGCAGTGAAATGCCAAATAATAGTTCTGTGACATGCATAAATTATTTGTTTAGCTGTTCTACGCATGTAATGTGCTGTGGAATATAAATACAGTTGGTGCTGCATTTAGCAGATCTAACCTGGATATTTTCAAACAGAAAGAATGCAGAAGCTTTAGAAATATTTTGGAGAAGGGCAGTAGGACTGAGTGACATGCGGATGTGCAAGGAACAGATTACAGCTGAGATGTCTGTTTCTTTTGGGAGGAAGATGAGAAGAAGTAGGTGTGGTCTCTGTCCACTGAGATTCCACCGAGTGGGAGTTTTACTGTTGGTTTTAACAAGATGAATCAGACTTTTGACAGCTAGTGAGGAAGATGCAGTCTAGATGCTGGGAAATATTTAAAAGGATAAAAATTTGTAAGCAGTTTTTGTTGAGCAGTGAACTAAAACTTACTTAGTCCTTCAAAACACTTTAATTTTAGAAACCACGTCTTCTCAAGACTGACATAAAGACTCCTGCATGCTGGCAGCTGACTCAAAGTAGCATCTGCCAGCCTTCTCTTAGGTCATGACTTAATTTATGGTAGGTGTATTCTCCAAGCCAGCAGAGAGGTGGAAAAATGAACCATCAAAACTGTGAAACAACAATACTGGAAATACATCTATCTCTTTTGGAATCCTAGGGGGGCACTCAGCAGTTGGATGTCCACAACAGCACTATACAGATGGACAATGTACATGCACGTATGTATGTTTCCTTTGTCAGACCAAATTGACGTGGTAAAAATTCACATTTTATGCTGGTCTTTTGCTTGGAGGTAAGTTTGTTCATCTTCAGAGCCTACTTGAGACTTCAGATTCGGAATGTAAGTGTGTTAGTAAAGGATTTCTAATTGAAAACCAAGAGGCTGAGTGTTTTGTGTGCATGAACTGGGATGGATCCATTAGTTTATATGAGGTGATGTCAGTTCACAGCAAGTGAGAGTTCAAGTGTTTGGTTTTCAGACTAGAAACTCCCAGAGGTATCAGGGGAAAAAACCAAACCTACAAGGCAATCTATTGCAAACCCATCCTGGAATCATTATCTCTCCTCTTAAAAATGAAAAACCAGGAGGACAGCTTGTTCCTCTCCTGTGGTCTCAAAACTTCATTCTTGGCTCTGTTTAAAACCCTTTCTTTTTCTGCTCTCAATACTGCCAAAAAAGACGTTTACTGATGATAATTAGTAAGAATAATACTTGCATTTACAATATGTTTATTGTAGATTCTGACCCGGTGAATGAACTACAACATGTTACCTGCAAGTACTTTGTATGACCTTCTTGGCATTGTGAGTTGTGTTTTAAAACAAACTACAGAATCATGGATGGGATGTGGCCTGGCTGTGTTTTTTAGCATCTCAACAAATGAGATTGGTTTCAAGAGACAGTTACAGTTACAATTCCCATGATATTGGTGAAACCCCACCAAAAGATGTCAGGGAGCTGTTTGGTTACTGCAGCTGCAGTACATTGGGTAGAAAGAGCAGACCAAGCTTGTGTAGCAGTGCATCTGTTACTGTTACCATTGCATGAGTTGTCTATGACCATTTGCTCTCCTTCCATAGTAGATTTTTCCCTCTGTGTGTTGGCTATAAGCACCTGCAGCCAGCCAGTTAGACCAATAATTTTCAGTCTTACTTTCCATTCCTTCGTTTTTCCTTTGTCATTCCTGGGCAAGGTGCCTAATGCAGTCTGAATTGTCCAAATGCCTTGCTCTCTCAGTGGGATTTTTAATACCAGGAGTGACAGGGTTACAGCCCAGGAGTTTTTAAAGTACAAACCTGTTGGTGACTTAAGGGAAAATAAGTGTATGGCAGATTCAAATAAACATTTTAAAAGAAATTGGGAATGTAATTTTCAATTTTAGTGTGACTTGACTGATTACAGTTTAAGTACTAAGTAAAGCTAAATCCTGTGATGACCCACCCAATCCAATCCAATCCAATCCAATCCAGTCCAATCCAGTCCAATCCAATCCCTTCAGATCAGTAGAGAAGTGTGCATGTAGTTCCTCACCTCTAGAGGGGCAGACTGACTGCACCACATCGCTTTTGGGAATTTATCTGTTACTCAGCTGCTGTTTTCCCAGGTGCTAATACCCTTACTAGGGCCTCTAATGAATGTGGCCATGAGCATTGCTTTGCAGCAGAAAATGCTATCCTCTTGTCCCTGAAGAACTGCCATGTTGTTATGAAAACTGGCTTATGGAAGGACTAGCAAACACTCATTCTTTTCTCCTTGGTCTGAGTTGCCAGAAGCATAATTTCCTTCATGTTATAGAGGAGGAAATTATGTTGGGAAAGAGTGAGGCTATTACAGGAAGTCAGTGGCAGAAGTTTGAATAGAGCCCAGGTTTTCTCGTGTGGGAGCATCTCATCTGAATGCTCAGTGTGTTTCTGCCAGAGATGGCAAAGTGGTGGCTCAGGTTCTGCAGGACACTTGAAGTCTTCAGCTTACCTCAGTCACAGGAAGCTGACAGCTGTCCTACAGACTGCAAGGGAAAAACAGAGCATTTTCCTTTTTCAGTGTTGCTGCATATAGGGTATAGAATCTCTCACTTACGGGTCAATAAGGCGGCATGACTTTGAGTCTCAAGATTAGGACTAAGTGTCATATTTTTATGTATTTAACTGGCAAATTAGGGGAAAAAGGTATATAAAATACACTTAGGTATAAATTAGCAATAGTGCAAGTTAAAAATATGCAAGTGATTCAAAGGAAATTTACTCCAGAATCATTTTTTCTCTACTATTACTTCCTTTTTTCAGATGTCCTTTGCCTCAGCTTTGGATTTTGTTGAGGTACTCTAAAAACTCATTTCTGAAAAAACGTGTTTTAGAAATAGTCTAGGTTATCTGCAGTCTGGACTGTGTAGTCATCCCACTATGTGTTGTCATATAACAGCTGCTGGATCTTGCTCAGCCTATTGATGATTTGCACTGGGGCTTCCTTTTCACAGTGCAGCAAATCCCTTGGAAGTTAAGCATGCTGTGTTTGGAGACCTTAGCCTTTACTATAAAAAAATTAATAAAGTTTTCCATCTGCCACCTGTCTGACTGCAGCATTTTCAGCTTGGATGGGCTTGGAGACAGGAGGTTCTGCTTTTGGGATGGCAGCTCTGAAGGCTTGAAGGTGTTTTCAGCCCTGCCAATGGAGCGCACATCTGCAGCTCGCACTGCGGGGACCCTGCACGTTCACCAGCAGTGAAGTGCAGAATCAGAGGGAATGCGCCAGCCACCAGGCACACACCTTCAGGGGACGGACAGGCTGGCATCTGTGTATGGTCTTGTAACCAATAGGAACTAACGATGATTTGGAGACCATTTTTTGCAATCTCCCCATGTACTTCTTGATGTATTTTAACAGGGAAGAAACCTTCCCTAGTCTGCAGTATCTTGTCTGTGCTGCTTAGGATTCTTTGTCCCCTTGCTGAAATGTTTAAATTTCCATTTCTTGTTTCTCTAGTATATGTTAGAAGATAGTGATTTTTTTAACCTGCACAAATGCAGCATCTATTTTATAGTAACTTCCCCTACAGTTCCCTATTTTTATTGCACTTGAAAACAAATACACTCATCCAATGGGCTCAGCATTAGGTTCACTGGTCTTTTTACAGTCAGGGTATTTTACCTTGCCCTTCAACCTACTGTAACCCATTTGTAGCCCCTTTTTTTTATTGGTATCAAGTGAGATACTTTTGGAATTTCTGGACTTTTAAACATCATGTTTCATTTTGTGACTACAGCCATTTTCTTCCCTAATTATTAGATTGCAAATAAATCGTGAACAGAAGTTGGTACTTTAAAAAAGATTAAAAAAAAAAAAGATGATGAAATAGGAGATTGCAGAGGGAACTCTAAATTAAGAAATAATAACAGGTATAATACCTCTTTCCTAGCAGCCTTTTGATATTTTCCTTCTTGATAATGTATGCTTTGTCTTATAAATTCCCAGGGAAATTAACAACAGGCACTGTAGCAGTGGCACCTAATCAAAATGCCCTTGTGAAAAGGAGTTTTCTAAATGGGTGAGCAGCCACACATGAGCCATCTCAAGCAGTGGTACATGGGAGAGGAAGTCTGGTGGCACAGTTTTAAAGAAATAAGGCCGGGGTTTCATCCACTATACCTAGATGCAGCACAGTGTTTGCAAAAGCATCACACTGACTGGTTTTTACCAACCAGTGCCATGGCTCACAAGGCTCTGTGAGAAACAAAGGATGTGACCATGCTCTCTCTACCAGTGGTTTCTCAGCAAATGGAAGGAAGATAGGCCCTGTTTTTGTAAAGCAAAGCATTTGTAAGGCTAAAAGGAGAAGAGAGGGAAAAGCCCCATACCTCAGCAGCATAGCTGGCATCAAGTTTTTATTCAAGGCTCACAGTTCTGAGTGGGTGAACTCCATTAATTATAAATGCTTCAGCTGTGTAAACAGGAGAACAACTCTGTGTTGTGAAGACACAGAAGTCTCTTTTCTTCTGTTTAATTAGTACTTACAAGACCTATGCAGGTAAGTCTTTGGTGTACTAAGAAAAAACCTCAAAGCACACTGTTTTTCAGAACAACTGAACTTTGGGAAATTTTGGTCAGTGGGTAATTACAGTGCAGCGCTGTTAATCTCACCCTATATTTAATAAAGTAAGAAGTATTTAGTGTTAGAATTAAATATTGTTTGCTGCTGTTTGTTCCCTTTCTGCAAACAAGGGAAAAAGTAATGTGGAAAGAACAAAATGTTTTCAAGATGATGAAACCAGAAACTGGTGTGCCAAAGATGTCAAGCTCTGCTGCACTGTTATCATGCTGTGACTGTCTTCTGTCTTCAGTAGAGTTACAGTGCCAAAACACAGGCGCAACTCTCCCCATTTTCTCTTCACACTGTGTAGACCTGTTACATGCACTGCAAATAAGACCAGATAATTCCAAAATGAATGAAGTTCTGCATGCCTCCCCTTGGGTTGCTTCGTTGTACGTTTTCCTTCATTTTAAGGCCACAGCCTGAACTACTGGCCTGAAATTTGGTCCTTCGTATTTTAAAAATTATTCTCTTCCAAAACTGTCTGCAGGTAGTTCTCTTCTGAGTTAGAGTTCAGAAAGGAAAGAGAACGAATTGTCATACTTGCCATCACGTCCCTCTTGGTATACATGAACCATTACTGCCTAAGAGAATAACACAATATCTCCTTGTCACAGTGACCACTTGACCGCGCAGCCCTGGCTAGCTTCCTGCGGTGTGCGTCAGGAGTGGGGAGCAGCTGGAGACTCGAAGCCTCTATGCTGCTCCTTTGGAGCTGCAGCTCCTTCCAGCTCCCAGGGAGCTGAAGCCCCAAGGTCTGCGGTCGCCAAGCAACCCTCCACGAAAGGAGACGTCTCGTGGTATAATCCACAGATTCATTATCCAAAGGGGACCGACGAGAACAGGCACAGAACTGGGGTGTGCAGCAAGTAAAATATGGGGAGGGAACAAGGGGCGGATCCTGGCTAAGAGCCAATGGGAGATCCTGGAGTGAGGGACACCAAGGGGATAGACAGGAACAACATCCAACAACTCAGAGGGGTGGAGGGAGAAGGGTCACATGGGCCAATGGGGCGTTGAGGATTAGAGGATTTCCAGTGTGGGAGGTATCCGAGGGGACCGGGTCCCAGGGGATTGACATAGACCATCTAAGGGGAAACAGGAGGGGTTTGGGTGACAGACAGGGAACTTGCTGGAACAAGGGGAGGGGGATTTCCATAGCGGGGGTACTGAGGGAGCGGCCAGAACACGGGATGTACTAACTGGGGAATATGAGGAGGGGGTACAACACAGATGAACCAACTGATAACAAGGTACATAGGAAAATAATGGAAAACAATAAAATATCCCATTACCACATCTCCTCTTAGTCTTCTCTGTGAGCTCTTATTTCAATCGAAAGGAGCGTTTTGATGACTTCTTTCACTTGCATTAGTGTGTTGGTACTATGACAGCAAAGAACAGTCTTTGTTGTATGATGTGTAATTCTCTTAGTCACTCAAAATTAGTTCTTAATTTGATGATAAGAAGTAGCAGCAGTGAACAATAACATGCTTAGTGTAGTGGGTAACTGAAACCATTTGAGCATTAGAAAGCTGCTTCTACAAGCATTTTGAATGTTCATTCCACCATCTTCTTCAATTGACCATTTTTTGCTTCATTTTCATGGAAATATTAGGCTAAAAATATATTTAGATATGAGTAGAGACAAAGAATATGTGCATATTGAATTATGATAAGGGTATTAAAATAGAAAAGCAGCCCTTATTATGGTATTGCAAGTAATGGTGCTAAGGTCTTGGATTCTCTTTTACATCCAAGAGCAAAGGGTTTTTTCTGGGTAACATTCACATCTTGTTGCTCAAACACTTGATTGCAAGACTCTCTTTGTGTACTGCTTGGCCCATGCTTCACTGACTGTAATAGCTCCCAATCAGAGAGAATGCTGAGTTTTAATATTGCATGGTCTGGCTGCTAAAACCATAAACTGTTGTTCTAAGACATTCTCATAGTGACTGAGCAGATCTGAGAAATGTGAATAGATACAGCTGCTGACTAGCAGAGTTGGCAGAGTAAGGAGAAAGGACATGAAGTGTAAGAGGAGCTGGGGGAATGGTGAGCACCAGGATGGTTTGTTTTGGCACTGGGTCTTCAAAGGTAACTTTCTTGGCGGAAAAAGAGAAAGGCTGACGCAAGGGAATGTTCTGTTTCTAAGGTGAAATTCTGTATGCTTCTCAGACTGTGATTAAAGACCAGCTCAACAAGTGCTGTAGCAGGTGCTACTAATGTAAATGAAAACATGAATCGTCCCTGATTTCCTCCTTAATTGGCCAGGTTCGGAGTTGCAAGGTATCCCTTTTCATGCTGTCCTCCTCCTGTCACAAAGCAAGCACTGGGTAAAGTTATGGTTTATGCCTTCCTAAATATTAGTTGTTGATCATAAATCCGTTGTAATTTTCTGCTGCTATAAATCCAAAGGTACACCTATGTTTTGAGACCAAAGAGAATGAAAACGTTGCGATGGAGAGGGCTGTGTTGAGGCACTTGGCTTCTGGAGTTCATGCAATATCTCTTGCTCAAGGCTTTGCCTGAAGGCATAATCCAGTCACACGTATTTAATTAAGACTTTGAACTACAATTGCCCTGATAAAAGCAAAGAACTGATGGTTCACAGGCATCTGCTTTATGAGGCAGTTAACTTAAGGCAGACGTAATGCCTGGAAGCCTAAAGGATGTATTGCAATAGGGGCAATTGATAAGAGCTTGCTTCATCTGGGACACCCCAGTGGCTGTATATCCAAATGAAGAGAGGAGAGAGGTCCCCAGCTCTGCCCATCCCTCCTCTTTTGTGGACCTGTGCATTACTGTACAGTTTGTACCTTTGTCATCTCTGAGTCACCTTCAGAGTGCCTCTGATGACACTCAGAACAAAGCTCAGGGGGGTCAATGTTTCTGTATACTCATTTTCTGTCTGTTTATCTTGGTTTAATATATATTGGTGTAACTGAAAACAGCATTAGACATTATATTTCCAGTTCAACTTATTTTCCTGACTGTGTCAATGACTCTAATGTAGCTAAGGAGCCACTGCTACAGTGAAATAGATAGCTTTCTGCATGGAAGGCAGAAAGGGCTCATTTCCCGCGTACTGAAGGTGTAGAGATTTTTTTTCTACTATTCAATTTTGATAAAGAACTGTTGAATCCATTTTAACCAAGATGATGAGCCATTTTAAAACAAAAGTGTTTAAGAACTTTGTCTAATTGTTGAATTTCAGAAGTCATTTTAGATCGTCTTGCTCAAATAAAATGAACCATGTGTTAGGTTTTGCAATATTAATTTTCATGCAACGTGCATGAGTGCTAAGGACCAGAGAGCAAACTGTAGGCATGTTTTTCAGTTATTATGGACTCAACTGTCACACAGTTAAAATACTTTGATGATTGCAAGTTTTTCTCATATAAATTGCTTGCTTGAAAATGCTTATGATGAAAAGTCATTCTTAAGCTGATTTACATAAAAACGTTAGACCCCTGTAGGCTCCAGAATTTCATTANAGTCCATAAAGGCAGAGCAGATAGATATCACTGTTGGCTTAACTGTAAATAGCAAGATGAAATTTTTGCCTCTTCTGGGCTGAATCCTGCTGTCTTTATGAATATGGAAGAAATAGTTCTGTTGGTTTAAATGGGATGAGAGATGACTCAGTGTCAGCANATTTGCTGTTTGCAATGACTAAAATGTCTCTCTCAAACAGCCTTTCCTTCTCCTGATGAAAGGCAGGTAAGTTGTTACAGCCCTCCCATTCCCAACTGTCATTCACCCAGACTGGTGCCTATCAGTCCTTTCTTTACAACAGTCCATAAAGGCAGA
>WEIT01024731.1:131317-183097 GCA_013389985.1 Dryoscopus gambensis | reverse complement strand
AAAGAATAATCCCCCCCCCCCCCCCCCCTTCCCCTTCTGAATAAAACCTTTAAAAGGGGAAGGTGAAGAAAGAGCAGTCAGTACCTGTTCTTCCAGGGGTGTGTTTGCCCAAGGACCACAGTGCTCTTCCACATCATCTGTTTACCCAGAGGCTCCCACTACTATCCCAGTTCTCTCCACCCTCCTGCTCACACGTCGTTCACTGTGGGCCTCTTCCCTTCACTTGAAATCAACACCCAACTTTTTCACTTCTTCCATCCCCACCCATCCATTAAGAGTGATAAAATGCGCCTGGAGATCCAATAGGAGTGTTCCCACTTAGGAGCATATTTAGGAAATAAAGGCTTTAGAAAACTGAGCAGAAACAGGCACATCTTTTATAGGAAGAAATTATGCAGGTTTTGAGTGGGCTGATCTTGTGGGAGGAAGGAAGTGTGATACAAAGAGAAAGGGTGGTGCTAAATCTGGTCTGTGCCTAAGGCTGGCATTTTATTGCCAAACTCATTACCTGCTCTGTTTATTACTGATGAGTGTAGAAATCAAACCCCTATAAACAAATTTTGTTCTCCCATTAATAATATCCATTTGTAATTAGTCAAAATGTAAAAATAATTACATTTAAACAACAATAATTGCATTTAACAACCACCACCACCCCTATGTTTTAAGTATGTTATTTAGATGCTTTAATCAATCATTCAAAGCCTGTAAAATGTCAGAATTAAGGATGCAACTTCATGGGCACTGAGCGAGTCAGGATCGTATGGAGAAAATAATGTGTGAATTTTTCATGAAATCAGCATTACACACATGGGAACCAGATAAAGATTGCTGAGATAATTGTGACGCTGACATTTACTAGCTTTCCAGCATGGATTTTGCATTCCAAATAATGACCTTCTTATCTTAATACATGGAAAGGGTTCATTGATGATGGTTGCTTTCTGAGAGTTTCCCTAATGTTGTTCTTGTTGGGCAAAGTTTAATAAAGATCAGTTGTCTTGGTTACATTGGAGGCGCTGCTGCTGTGCATCCTCGTCACAATCTAAACCTGAACCTTCCCTTTATACTGGTCACCAGGGCTGCAAAGGTAGCGGTGTACAGCAAGAAAGGTTCTTCTTTGCAAAGCCAGAGGCCAGGAATCAGACACTGGGACTGGAGAGGTAAGGTTGGGAGGACAGCCTGTCCAAGTTTTCTTAAATAATTCGACAAGGAAAAATGGCAGGCAAAGTAGAAGACCTGCCCTTAGCTTAATTGCTGGTTTTGTTTCATAGATGTGATAAATCCCCCCAAAAGCTCATCGAGGTCTCCAGACTGTTCCTCCTTGCAGCCTTCCTTCTTACGTCTTCCTGTCTCTGGACATTTGCAGGAGCCTGTGCTTCTGAGGCTGAGCTTCTGTGCTTTTACAGAAGGCTGCAAGGTGGCCACGTCCTCTTCTTTGAAGGGATCGTCCCAGCTTCCCTCTACGAGGGCCAGGGACAGTTGTCACCCCTGAATTCCCAAGGTGTTGCCTTCCCCGGCCCAAAGAAGGCAGGGTGAAACAGGGCTGCACCTCAGCTCCTCATCCTCAGTCATTCTACAGAGAGGAGGAAGACCTGCGGCAGCACCCCCAGCAGGGGAGCTACTGGTGCCGGCGTGTCCATCTGCGGTTCACCCCTGGCACGGCGTTTACTGAACACACAAACCCCCTGGGAATACTTTAGTGATGAAACGCTGAGATTTGGCATTCTTGCTGTCGGCGAGTTCCTAACGGGCACGAGCTACCTTTAGGATGTGGCCAAAGATCATTCCTCGCCGAAGGGAGCAGCCCCGACCATCTCGGCGGAGCTCTTCCACCCTGTCTTTCCCAACTGCTTTGTTTGCCGCAGTTTTGGCTTTTCTGCTGCCACAAGCCTAGCCGAGCCCAGTCTTTTTTCCTTCCTTTTCCCGTTCTGAAGGGACCGCAGCCTAACAAACCCTTTCCTGCCCGAATGGTTCAAACCCACCGTCCCCAGGCCTTGGGCTGCCCCTTCCTCACGGTGACGGGCGCCACCAGGACGCGAGGGGTTAAAGCTTCACCCACCCAAGCCCCGAGGACGGAGGCTGCCGTGCAGCTCCCGGGGTCAGACCGCTATCGCAGCGCCATCGCCCTGAGGCCCGCCAATCAATGGGGGCGGGGGCCGGGGCACANCCGCGGCCCAGGGCTCCTCCGTGACCGTACACACGCCGAGGGAACCCAGCCGCGGATCGCTCGTCAGCCACGTGAGCACGGAGCTGCACCGGCAGGAAGCTCCAGCTGCAAACCCCTTGCACACGTCTGCCGGCAGCAGTGCGAAAGCAGCTGCGGCGTGGAGGCACCCGATGCCAGCGCTCCTGGCTGGCCTTCCCGACAGCACCCAAGCCGCTCCCTGGCTCCGAGAATTATTTCCTTTTAAACTGAAAGTGGTGGTGATTTATCAGATATGTGAAGCCACTAGTTCTCACGCTGCGACATCCTCATTTAAAGCAGTTTTGAGAGCCCCAAACGATATTACAGATCTAACAGACAGACTCTACCTGTGCCCTGCAGCCTCTCCCGATGAAAGTGTCACCGAAACTGCGGGAAAAACAAAAACCCTCCAACAATATTTTTAATGTTAGAGAGTCAAGGCATTACTTTATTTTCTGGCCAGGATTTTGTTCTGGCCGGGATGTACCACAGAAATAATCTTATCCACACATAGCCCAGGTGTGCAGAGAGAATCATTCCATGATACATGGCATTTACTAGATTTTTCAGATCTTTTATACAGTCAAAAGTCATAGAAATGAATTGGGTCAGTGTTCATTGGTCTCAAGTTGTGTAGTTCTTAGTATTTGGCACCTTACTGGATCCTTATTGGATTCTTATTCTCATTGGATATGAGGTTTCTTCACTTTCGATGCTAATTAGGTCTTCTTTCCTTGATTTTCTTATTAGTCTTTTCCGGAGGAGATGTCTCCAACTCTGCCAGAGGCAGAGTCTGGGGTAGATGTTCATAGATGGCTGCTGATGTTCTGTTGATGTTCCATTGATGGCCTTATCTCTTTGGGGCTACTCCCAGTCTGCTGACATGCTAAGCCCATCAGGCCTCACCTAGAGAAACAATGCCCTGGAAAGAAGCTTGAGTTCCCTTCCCCTGGGGCAAAGGTGAACAAACGTGATTAAAGTTATATACAAAAAATTTTTAAACTGGTATGTTTTCCAGCAAAAGGAGACATGAAGCAGGCACAGTCCGTCCCTCCTGTGAGGGGCAGAGATCTGCCCCTGCAGCCCAGACTGCCACTGGCACACTGGGGCCAAGGCCTTGGACGTTCTCCAAAGCGAGAGGCCTACCCGGTGGGCAACAGGGAGGAAGGAAAAGGGAGAGAGCGGAGTAGGGGAAATGGAAGAGGCAGGCACCAGCCACTGGGGCACTGCTCAGAGGGGGAGCAGTGGGGGCACAGGTTTTCTGGGTGGGTTGGAAACCATCCATAGACCATTGCAGACTATTGCTCTTATGCGTTTGCAAAATTTGCCCTCCCCAAGGATGCCTGAGTGGTAAACAGCAGGTGAGAGGAGCCCAAGGCATTGGCTGGCCCACTTGAGCATGAGAGCACCCTCTCCCCTCCCCTGTCTCCCGGCCCCAGCAGCACTGCCCTGGCAGGACTAAGCACCAGGATGGGCAGTTTTGCCATCCAAAGCAGCTCGCTGCCCCTAAGCACTTGTCTGCTACCCACATTCTACCTCTGAGGCTGATGCAAAGGAAAAATAAAGCTCCTGAGGCAGGCATGCAATGTAGAGACCAGCTCAGACACCTGGCAGCAGAGCACCAGATCTCAGAGTCTGGCCGGAGGCAAGGAAACTTGCTAGAAAAACTACAGCTGCATCAGTGAGCAGTGCAGTCAGAGCATGTTCACACACCAAAGCAGTTGGCATTAGCAACCTGCTGCTTGTGCTGTACCCCTTTGGGCAGGGATGGTTTCCTCAGTCCAGCTCCTCACCAGGCCTGAGAACTGGCAGCCCTTGGGCAGCCTGTGAGCAGTAGATGCATTCTCACAGCCCATCTTCCAGTGTGGCTTCAGCCAAAACTCCCCCATGAAGTGAGGGGGGACTGTCAGGACATTCACTATGCATGCAGCATCCTTATCTAAAGCAAGGACATGCTAAAGTATCCTCTTCAAGCCAGTGTTTTCATGTTATGTATTTCACTGACATGCATCCAGAGAAACTATTAAAATGGCACAGACAAGGCAATCATCAAATATGCAAAGCAGTTGCTTCATAGATGCTGCTGATAAACAACATAACCACATCACAAAACTGCACAAGCAGCCTCGGAAGCAAACAAGCAACGAACTCTGTATGGTCTGAGAGCTGGCACTTGAAGGTGTTTCTGCATCTCTCCCAAGCCTGCTTCATAGGGCAGCTCACCAGCTCTACATCCAGAAATTTCATCAGGTTTTGCATGCTGAATGTCAACGCAAGAAAAAATTACTCGTTTGGGGCCGAGTTCTCATTTCACTTGCTTCCTGTAGTTTTGCAGGAGTCAATAGGTATAACTGAGCAGAAGAAAAGTCTGGCCAAGAAAATCTCCCAACTCTTAAGACTGCATGGAGCCAGAGAATAGAATTTTCTCTCACTCTGCAATCTGCTACTCCTTCTTGACAGCTAAATCACAATAAAAAAACAGTCCGAAACATAAGTAGAATTACTCTTCACTGTTCACCAGCAAGGTCACTAAGCAGAGGAAAGCACTGAGGCCATCTCAAGAAGTGTGCCTGCTGCCAAGGACCCTAAGAACAGTTCAGTGGCATGGTGGCAAAGATCCTGAATGTATCAGCAAGGGGAAGGATCCAGCTGGTCACGCACCGCATCCTTGTGGGTCTAAGTGCTAGCAGGGATCAGGGGCTGCTGGTGGTGCTGGGGCTGCCCCAAGCCAGGCAGGATGGCTGTTTTCAATCTGAGTTGGGGCAGGGACTGGAAGGAGAGTGTGGCCATAGGGAGATATTGAAATTGCATTCATGGGATGCAAAATAGGATTTCATGGCTGAGCAGGCAGCAGGGAGAGCTGCAGAGGAAAAAGAACCTGCTGGGAAAGGTTTCCCCTATATACCTGCAGATCATTAAATGACTGTCTTCAGCTTTCTGAAGGGCCTGTGTTCAACTGCCTTTATGGGCATATCTCTGAGGATTGTAAACAACCAATGTGAGGATTTTAAAAATCAGGCAAAGTCAAATGAGTCCCAAGAGCAGCTCCAATTCCTTCTGTAGCATAGTAGATTGACATTTCTGAGACACAAATATCATGCTACAGAGTAAAAAATGTCCCAAACTTGCACATTATCCCACCTCTGCCCTCTTTGAGCTGTCCCAGCTCTCACTGGACCAGACAACACTGGCTCGCTGGCCCGTCCTCAGCAGCTGGCCCTGGGGGTGGAAAACTGAATCGATTCCCAGACTTCCTGAGGACTGCTCACTTCAGGCTGCCCTGGGCTTCTCTGTGCATCTGGCATCTCAGGAGGGATCCCACCATCAAGGCCTGCTCAGCCATCCCAGCTCCTGTTTCCAGCATCCTCCCTGCAAGCAAAAGCTCAAGTGAGAAGTAACTGTGGTAACAGAAGCCATTGTCTGTGGGTGCACCTGCACTGAGGGAAAGACGTGTTGTGCCCTTTAACCACATCTGGTGAAAACAAGGCAGTGCCTTGCTTCCATCTGTGCTAGCAGGTCCAGGAAAAGAGAGCTGTGGGAGAGACAGAGATACACCTCGTCCTGCTACTGTATGGCAAGATCACAGAAAGCCTTGTCTTTAAGATTTAATCCCCACTTGCACTAATGTTGAGCTAAGAACAGCTTTTTCTTTATTTGCCATATTCAGTGTCAGTGACGCTCTGTAAGAGGTTTATTGAAAAAATAAATCCATTAATTGTTTCTCATGAAATTTTAGAGCCTTCCTGGAACAAAGGAAGGTGCATATTTTCTACATTTCCAGATTTCTGATAAACAGGCAAGCTGTAAAGCACGATGTTGAATTCTTGCCAGCCTTGTGACGGCATCATCCCCTGGACTTCCGTGAGCTGCGGCGCAGTGCCCCTGCTGTGGGATCAGCATCAGGGCTCAGCAGTGCTAAATAATGCCTCAGCGGCTGAACAGGCTCAAGGAAGAAAACCAACGTCATCCCAGCAGATCATCTTCACCTTGGAGAGGTCACGGCATGGTATATAGGCAGACCGTGTGTATTTCCAGGTTACAGACTACATCCTTCCCTCAGATGTGTTATTTTCATGCCAGAAATCAAGCTCTGATGATCTCTGTGCCTTTCTCACTGATTTATACCACTATCAGCAATGGGTGGTTCAGATCGGCAGTGCAGGAGGCCTCTGGGATGAGGTCTGCTCCACTGAGACAACAATGGTTGAGTGTGTGAGCATAAATCCCCCCAAAATGTTCCTGTGGACCAACTGTGTCTTTAGTTCCAGCACTACAGCCCCCTATCCTACAGCTTGACAGAGCTCAGCAGACTGGCAATATTTCCTGGAGTATATTAAGAGAGGAAACAGAGAAATACTGAGCCATACAAATTTCTGCTATAAATGAACAGGTTCAGCCCCTGTCATTTGGCTCATTGCCTGATGATGCCTGCTGAAAAACCCACTGGCTGGTAGGGCAGCAGCCCTGAGCAATTTCAGTGGTGACCCAGGGAGACTTCATCAATAGGTGGAAAATATGGGAAAGATTTCACACAGTGAGCCTGATCGTTGCCTCAGGTACAGTCCAGCATATCAGCTTCAATGGAAGTGCACTGGCGTAATTGGGAGTGTTGGCAGACAAACTGGAGTGAATCAGACAGGGGGGAGGGAGTGTGAGAAGTCATCGGCTGTTTGCTCTGCCAGAGATTTCCACCCCCACAGCAGTGCTGGTAGAAACATGTGCCTGTGCTTCATTCTTTTCTGTGCATCATCACCTATATCTTCTCTACTCACAGCAGCACCAGCACTGCTGGCCCCGGCTGATGGGGTCCTCAATTACAGCAGAGAGGGAGCAAACAAATATTGGGGAGAGGGTCTTAAACTGCCCCGGCTGTCTGATGAGATGCCAAGCCTCAAACCTCAGATTTGACACAGGTTTTTTTTACTTAGCAGGGATTCTGGCAACAGCTAAGTGTCTGCCTCTTTCTGGAATGCAGTTTGGGTCCCCTGCATAAGCCCCAAGTGTGCATCTTCCTTTGCCCTTACACCCTGCAGCTCAGGTACAAGGTTCATGGTCAACAAAAGGTTGTTAAAGCTCAGTCCCTCCTCATATGCCCTGTCACATGCCTGCACAGTATTTCTGCTCCTCTTTCTCTTTGTGTAATAAGTGGGATTCTGTAGACAAATAATACCAGGAAGTGTATTAATTAGCCCTGAACCTTCCCTGATGCTGGGGAGGCATGCTGCTTTACATCATTAGCGTTGTGAACCTTGTGGGGTTTTAGCTTCTTTAAAGGTAATTTAATAAGAAGGAAGAGTGAGAGGCAGCAGCAAGTGACCAAAGGGCTCTCTGCTCTGGCTAGCATTGTGTCGCACAAGCAGAAGTTGCTGTCGCGGAGACATTCACTGGCAGAACAGAAGTAGAGAGGCAGCAGCACTCTCCCACTCAGGTAATGAGAGGGTAGCAGCCAGGATCATTGCTTTATATATTAACTAAGAAAGCAGAGACCTTCTGAATTTCCTGCACTGCCATGTTGCAGTGTACAGTCTGCTTCTCTTCAATGACCTGCCGCTTCTTTCATCTCCCCCTTTTTGACACCTTTACTGGCACTGTATGTTTATCAGCATGTGCTGCAATCTCCTGTACTCCAGCTGGATCATTTATGCATGCAAGCCCTCTTTCCTTGTCACGAATTTCTGCTTCCTTACACCACACGCTGGCAAGAGCCAGCTCCTAAAGACTCTTCTGGAAACTAGTCCAGTCTCATAAAATCTATACTGAACTGAGCAAAGCTTAAATCAACAAGTGCCATCTATTTCCTGGGGTCACACATTTCTTTCAGTTCTATTTCAAGCCAGTGAAAAGAAACTGGAGGAAACAAAAGCTGTTTAGATACTTTCTGTGCTGCTGAAATACCTGTTTCCTAATTTCAGTCCTACTGTCAAATATAACCAAAAGACATTATGTTTTGCCTAACTGCAGTTGGGAGTGACTTGGCTTGGCATGCCTCAAGCTGGAGGATCCATGGAGTAATTAGGAAGTGAGGAGTCAATGATCTTTGTTGTTGCTAGACCTCAGTGCAGTGACTGAGGTCTGATTCATACTGACGCCAAGTTCCTTTTATATGACAGAAAATGCAATCAAAACCCATGTCCATCGGTCTTTTCTGTTCTTGGACTAAGTAATTGATTTCTAGCTCTGTTTCCCATGGTAACAAGGCTCTCTGATCATCAGCTGCACGTGTTGGCCCTAATAGCTTTTGAATCCACTGCTTTGTTTCAGCCAAATGTGATGGCAGGTTTGAGGTCTGAAGGATAATTAAGTCCCTACAAGTTTTCTGAGAAAAGTCTGCATGTGGCAGACCCTATTACTTCCACATCAGTACCTTCACTGCAGATGGAAATTCAATGAATATTGGATGCCAGAGACTCCACCAAGGGAAAAGGTCTTGTAAGAACCTTAACTATGGGCAAGCTTCACCCAGGGCTTGCAATCACCCATTGGATCCAAATCCACAGGAATCCAGTGTTTGCAGAATAACTTGCTCTTTTAAGGGAGCATAGCATGTGTGAAATAACAAACCAGTTCCACACAGAAATTCCTGTTGAGCATCAGGGGAGGATGAATACTACCAGCAATGTACAGAATGTAAGTCAGGAAAATATCTACGTGCAAATATTGTTTCTTTCACTGGTCAGCATGACTGAGAGTTTTACTCAAAATGAATTGCATTTCACTTCAAGGAAGTGTTTTCACAGAGTCAGGACTTCGACACTTCCCTCCAAACACAGGTCAAGAAGGAAGATGGCTTCCCAGGGTAGCTGTGCAGTAGCTCCAAGGTATATCCGTGCACTTGCTGCAAGCATCTGCTGAGCTGTCAGCCCTGAACACACGATTCCCTACACTGGTCAGGTACTGGATCAGGCTGGAGCATCCCCATATCTGCAGGCTGAGCTGCCAGCACAGCCCACAGTCTGAGGCTCATCAGTCAGCCCTGGCACTGGAGGTGACAGGGGCATGTTTCCTCATGCACTAACTACCCCTACACAACACAGGCAGTGCTGTGAACTTCTGTGCTCTTGCTAGGTGCTGTCAGGTCATGCTGCCTCACAACTTAGCTGGTAACTGCTGCGAGTGGCTTGAGTCACTGTCAAAAAGAAGGAGACCCTGTCATCCTCACGGAGATCTGGATGAAGAAGTGTGGTTGGGCTTACCCATATGGGACAGAAGTTGCTTCAGCATAAACATGCAGATGTTGGCCACCCCACTGCCCAGGGAGACTGGGCAAGGGCTGCTGCTTGGGAAGATGGGATGGACTGCACTGTGGTACTGGAGTGGTGGGAAAAAAGGGTGGTTGTGGGAGAAATATTTTATTTAGGAAAACGCTGTGCCAGGCTGGTGCCTCAATCAGAGCTGTTAGGCTGGAGCTTCCCTGGGGTCAGGATCACAGTGCTGTCTCCAAGCAGACCCAGGGCCAGGCCAGCTCTGTACAGCCTCTTTGTGATTTAAGAGCAAAACACTGCAGGGCACCTGGGCTGGACCAGAGGACCTCATCCTTTTACCAAAACACACAGCTAGCCCCCACCTCTGGCACCTGCTTGGTCCCAGCTGAGGCAATGCCCTCTCTGTTCGGGTATGTCATATATAAAATTTCACATTCTGCTTTCTGATTTCCTCTTGACAGCTCATCCCATCTGTCCCCATTTTAAAATCTCCTTCTGTCACTCATTTTTCACTAGTTCTTCTGGTGTTGCCTCTCCCACCCACAACACAGCTTCATTTGTACCTGGTCTGTTCAGGCTTGTATGCAAAAGGATTAAATCACCATTTGAACCAGATCTAAGGGACATCACTGGGCATTGGAACTTTAAAATATTAACTAAATCAGCAGCTTCACGCTTCAGAAGTTGTTTTTCCTGCATTGCAGATGGGGGGTGAGCGCTTGTGCCGTTTCCCATCACTCTTCCTCTCTGTGTGAGCTGCAGGCAGAGGGCGTGCAGTGTGCTGCTTGCTTGTAAAGGATAAAAGCATGAGGTACACCTTTTCTTCTCTGCAAGCTGGAAATCCAGGGGCTCTTTTATGTTGTGCTTGGAACATTTGAGTCAGGACCTGAATTTTACCCACTGACTCCAAACCTCTCTTCCACTGAGAGCACTGGCAGCAGTTGGATGGGTGCACATGACAGTTTTCAGGGAGGAACTGATGTAAAGGTCTTGCATTCCTGGGTAGGAAGCAGCACGTCCCAGTAAGGGCTTTTCTGCAGGTTCCTGCAGAGCAGTAGCCACAGGGCCTGTCTCTTTCTGGAACCACTAGCTCATGCCCATCAGATTTTGGCTTTTACAATCTCAGGGCTGGAGCAGTGCAGAGTAACTGTCACCTGGGCAGGCCAAATGTTCTCTGCCTCCAAGAAGTAGCCCAGTGATGCTTGGTGAAGGAAGAAAGACAACTTTCAGCTGGGGCTGACTATGACCCCACACAGTTAGTGAGCATCATCACACATTCTGCCACAGACAAGAGGCTGGGACTCAAACACAGTACAGGTTTTATTATTAAAAAATGCATAAAAACTAAAGACATGCCTCCCAGAGTTAGAGTCTATATGTACATCTGCGCTTCCTAGGCAGCTGCAGGGAGCATAGCCTTCTGCCCTCACTGCAAAAGTGCACTGCACACAACAAGGGTTTTTGTTACCCTTTGTTAGGTGTTATCTTCTCACCTGCATTTACAGCATTCCATCTAAGTGAAGAGAAAACCCTGCACCGCCTGGGGTGTAAGATGGCAGAATTTGTATCTGTGACTGAGAAACCATACTGAATTTCTGGAGACACCTGTAGGACATCTCTGTTCAGTAGGAAACTTTACAGAAAGGACCCATGCCCAAGTCCCAGGTGAATTCCCCTTCCCTAGGAAGAGTTCTCACTAAGGGCTGAAAGTGACCTGAATTTTATAGTTAGACCCTAACCTTACAATACACAATACTGCAAATACTGGGTATCGAAGGGTGGAGTGTTCTCATACCAAGTCTGCAATCTCATTTCACTTTTTGGTCCCACCTTTGCCAACTCAGCAAATGCTGACATTTGTGGTATTAGTTTGAGGAAGTGCAATGTGGAATCCTAAGTAATACTGCCAAGTTTTCAGCGCAGTGAAAATAAAAGAAATTAAGATCTAGCAAATATTTAGGATAAGTAGCGTAAGATGTAACTGCACTTCCTTGCTGGGAACCACTGCACAAAACAAATGCTGATTTATAGTGAAATATTAAATCATTAAAAACTACACAAGCACTTGCAGTTACAGTGAGTCAGACATGCTGATTGGAAAACAAAACAAAACCCAAGGAGCAAAACCATTAATTTTGCCCTGTCTGGAAGGCTGCAGTGGTACTACTCCATGTTTTATATGACTTTTACAGCATGCCAGAAAACCTCCTAAATAGGAAGGCCAGTGGTTCTCAAGCTTTATCATCATGAAGTGTCTCTCTTCAGAAAGAGATCTCTCAGTTGATCTCTTCCCCCAACACACACATCTTTCTAAAACTGATTTCACATGTCACTATAGCAGCTACAGTTCTTGGTTATTTAAAGAAGTCATAGGACTAATAAAGAGAATGATTTAAAGGATCCAATTTTGAAGCAAATGCTGAATCCCACTCCTGCTGAAACTGAGCAAGTCTGTCATTCTGTATCTCAGTCTTCTTCCTCTCCTGGAGGGCAGCACTTAGCATTAATTAGCACTGTTTCCCCATACTGCTGTTAAGTCCTCTCTACACTGCTTCCTTTCCATCCCTTTGAAGTTGGATTTTGCCCTTGCACAAGCCAGCTGCTCTCCCTCCCTTTGCATTTTAATGTCAGCTGCAAGTCTAGTCAGGCCTGAACTGGCATCAAAGAGAAGAAAAAGAATGACATAAAAAAGGTACATGGGAAGAAGAGGAATGCTGGATTTTCATTTTTTTTCTAATTTCCTTGCTCACCAAAACGTTTGAAACTCTTAAAAGAGCCCTGGACTGAGGAAGCGGCAAATGTCACTGCATGGAATGAGCCAGATGTTCAAATTCAGTGCTGGGTAGGAGCAGATCCACTGATCAGTTTGAGAACCACTGAGGTAGGCAACAAGTCTAGGCAGTACTGCTGAGTGAACACGAGGGGAATTTTGCCCTCTTGTCCTGAATGACAGTATAAATACCCACTAGCGTTTTCAGAGGTACCAGTCCCAAAGTCACGCAGCCAGGATTGAAGACAACATCTACACAAGAGCAAGCACTGACTGAACAGAAGGTGTATTCAGCTCTGCTCCAGCATTCACTGAGAAGGAGCAGAGCACAGACTCTGACTGCCGCCTTAGCTCTGAACTCCTTTCAGCAGGATGTGGTCAACCTGTAACCCGACTGCCTCTCTCCCCCAAATCCAAGAGGTTGTTGGGGTTGCAGTTCTTCCAAGCTATTTGCCACTGCAGCCAACACAGGTGGTGAAAGCTACAAAAGCTGCCCAAGAGCCCTGGCCAGTGCTGTTCAAAGCTGTTCCAGATCCGGCGTCAGAGCCCCAGGAGACACAGCACCATGCTGTACACATCCAGTCCCAGGGAAGCAGAGTGTCACTGCTATGTACAGGCTAGCAACTTTTCTCTCCTTCTGTTTCTAGCTCATACAGAAGGCTTTTGTCCTCCCCTTCTTGTCCATCTGGATGTCTTTCACCCTCAGCATCATCTCCAAGGCACAAGGGACTCATGATGTAGCGATAGTCACTTGTGACAGAAGCAGCTGCCCCAGCAACAGTCTCTTCAGCATCCATATTTCCAAAGGAGGCGTGCAGGGCAGGGTCACTCGCAGACGCCTCTTTGTCCTTCCCAATGTTGACATAGAGAGGATCTTGACTGGAAGAGAGTGCGGACATCCTCCCACGAATCATTTCTAGCTGGGACCGGAGCACTCCAAAGCTGGGGCGTAGCTTGGGCTCAGGATGCCAACATCTGCACATGAGATCATAGCTGCAAAATAGAGGGAGACAAGAGCACTGAGAAGCGGAGCAGCCATGCCCTGCACCTCTGAACAGGGGCTCTGGGCAGTGAAGCTTGAAAAACACAGATGCTTCCCCCCAAACCTATCAGCTTTGGCCCTGCACAAGTGACACAGCATGGATGGCCATTATGGATCTAATTTCTTGCTATTTTCAAGGGCATTCTCCCTTTGGTCAAAATAGTTATTTAGACAGTATCAAAAACCCTAAAAGCCCTTTCAAAGTACGCTGAATTTCATGATAAGGCTCTTGTTCCGCTGTCTCTAGGGAACTAAAATAGGACCGCGAGTATGACATCACTTAGTAATAGCTCTTGAATTTATTCACAGAAAGCACCCTCACAACCTCTGCCACAGCTGAAGCCATCCCTCCAAATTCTAGCTCAGGAGCAGATAAATCACAGGAAGAAAATAAAGATCAAGCTGTGGGAGGTTCATGTGATTTCCAGAGTATTCTTTCTTTCATGCCATGTTAACTCAGCACTCCCAGAGTAACAGAAGTGTGCTGCTGTTGCTGCCTGACGGGTTGTCAACAGGACTGGAAGAAGGCACATTGGGTTTGTTTAGAGGGCTGCTAAAGAATGCACAACAGCTTCAGTGCTGGAAGAGGGATGCTGAAATGGCCTTTCAACTACAACAGTACCACTCCTGTACAGAAGACATGTTCAGGGCCATTACCAGGCCCAGGTCCCATCCTGCAGCCTTTCTCCTATGGTCAAATGCCAGCTACCTCAGCTCTGGCTGCCCCAGGGCCAGCATGAGGAGACAATCACTGGCTCTGCTGGCCTGTGCTTGGCCAAGGGAAGAGGAGCTCTTCTGCCCTGCGGCCACATTTGCAGCTCAGTGTCTGTGCTGGCTGCCCTCCCGCCGGGCAGGCCTCCGGCCGGAGCACTGCGCTGGAGCACGGCCAGAGCCATTGTCCTGCTCCTCTTTGTGCATCACCCACAAGACTGGCAGCTGCATTCCTATGGTGTTATTGTTGCCAGTTTTTCAGGGAACAGGAACAAAGCACAGTGCTGGCACTGAAAAACACTGAATACAAATGAACCTCAGTTAAACATGTAAATGGAAAAAAATCTGATACGGCCTTTACTGGGAAATAAAGCATTTCATGATGGGTTTTATTTTACTTTTTATACTCATTGCTTGTGATCAGATTTACAAGACTGTTTTGATCTCATGCTACTTTTACAGAAAGCTTCTATGGTTCAGTTGCCTTAATCCCGATTTACACCCCTCACAAACAGAAATTATTCTAAATGCTGCAGATAAAACAGAAACTTCCAATTCTGTGGCACCAAATTAAATACTTTTTTTTTACCCCTGCTGTTAATCAGCATAATTCATTTGAAGGAAAGGTAGAAAACTACTGGCTGTACTGAATCAGCCTGGAAGTTCATTTGCCCCCGTACCCTATGACTGACAAAGCCCAGTAGCAACACTTGGGAGAAAGCATATAAGCTGAGGGTGAGCATGTAGTGAGATCATTCTGGTATTTTCTCAGGTCTCAATAACCTGTAGCTAAAGGACCTCACAAAATAGTGGTTGTACCTTTTCAGTAGTTTTTGATGGATTTTTCTCCAGTGCTTACCTAAGAGGTTTTTGAGTCTCTTCTCTACTTTCTGCATCTCTAACATCCTACAGCCATCAGCTCCACAACTTGGAACCAAAGCTACTCAGAGCAGTCAACATGCAGACATGTAATGAATTTAAGCAGTGATATAACAATGTTTTCATTTATACTCAGTAAAAGTTAAAATGAACTGCTGAGAAGATAAAAGTGTACAGCTTTAGTAACAAGAATACAGATTATTTCCTAAGTGGAAAAAAAGAAAAAGGAGAAAGCAACTACATGAAATAATCCACCATTACAGCAGGAGGGAAGAGGGAGGGAAGAGGGAGGGAAGAGGGAGGGAAGAGGGAGGGAAGAGGGAGGGAAGAGGACTTGGACCACTAAAGTCAGTGCTCATAGTTATGTCTTGCTTTGGGCACAACACACAGAAAGCGGACTTGCTTGGAACCTCAGTGAAATGATTTCACCTTGTCCAGACAAGGCAAGCTTTTAGTCTGGGATAAGTTACGGTGACACTCCCTGTCAGATCCCTGGGGGATCTCAGCCCCATGTGAGGAGACCAGGAATCTCCAACCACCGCCCGTGGAAGAAGGGTTCCTAAGCAAACCCTTCATGTGAGCTGCTAGCCAAGAGTGATCCCTTGGCAGCAGGATTAAGGCAGGAGCACAGGCTGCAGTACGTGGCTGCCTGCTGCCATGTGGACTATCTAGGTCCTTCCCGTAAGTCTGAAAATATCTGCAACCAGAAACTTCAAGATTGTCCTGGACTTGTTTCCAGATGTAATTTAAGGTGGGACACTGATCTACACAACTTTAAGTTGTCCTATCTGCTCTCTTCTCTTTCAGCCTGCTGTTTCTGAGAGTAGTAGATTACAAATTTTGAAAACAGGGTCAAGCTTTGAAAGACACATGAAGGCCGTTGCCTCTGCAATCCAATTTCCTCGTAGTCTTGCTAGATTGCCTCTCTATTCAGCCTTCCCGGTGTGCCATGGAACACATCCCTTTGCTCAGATGCTGGCCTGAGAAGGCAAGGTTCAGTGATTCTGGAAACACAGTTACAGTTTCCACAAAGCCAAGAACTGCTAATGTTGACACTGTTGAAACCATTGAGCCAAGTTAGCTGCTTGTGTAGTTACCACAGGTTACTGGGAGCTCTGCCAGCAAAGAGTATCTAGTAGCTAACCCAGAGACTTTCTAGTGAATGGCTCTGTGTACTAGAAAGTAGATAGATTCAGATCAGCATCCCAGCCAGCTGCCTCTGTTTCCTTCCAGAGAGCCAAACTTCTCAAGAAATCATATGTCAGCAGGGTGAGGAGTACTCACACATCTTCCAGGCACTCCGGAGGCTGTTTCAGCCTGTTCCCACTGATGAGGTAGTTGTAGATTTCTGCATTCTCAATGCCAGCATAAGGGGTTTGCCCTCGGGTCACAATCTCCCACATGGTCACCCCAAACGCCCACTGAAAAAGAACAGCACACAGAACAAGTGAACAGATCGTTCCCTGCTCGCTGGGCTTGGTTTCAGTGTGCTCAGATTGTGCTGGGTAATGTCATCTGAGCAGCAGTGATGCAAGGACTATCCAAACTCTAGCTAGAAAACAGGAATGACCCACCAGATGCTGCTGGTGCTGACACATCACCTTAGGAGACAGCTGAAGGCACTGCCCAGCCCCATCCTGCAGTGGAGCAGTGGAACATTTGGGAGCTACTCCTGTCTTCCACCTGCAGACCTCTCCTACTTATGGTTCTCTAAGGTATGTGGTATCAGTTTGTTGGTTCCCAGCTATAAGAAGATTTTGGTTTAGGGCTCACAAATCCGTTTCTTAATTCGTTTAACCACATTCTGAGTTTCTAGTAATGTACAGGTACAAGTGAAACCACAGTTTATCCAATAAACAGGGCAAGGAACAAACCACTTACGGCTCACATTAATTTCTGCTCTACACTGCACAGTTGTACATTTCAGCTAAACTGCAAGGTTTGTGAGGTGCAAAAAATTATTATTTTCATAAGCAAATGCCTGTCCAGTGTCTATTGAACACTGGCTGAACTAGTGACCACTGAACACTGTCTACAGTGGATGCAGCAAAGACTGGGCAACACAGCAACCTTACAAGGCACTCTTGGTTATCTCTTCAAGGACATCGTGACAGGGGTAACTGGAAAGGCAAGTCCACAGGACTGAAGGACAAAACTAGTTGGAAAATAGATCAAAAGGCAGCAAAGAAGAGAGAAGATGGTATCAAAAAAAAAAAAAATCCCCAAAGGAAAATAAGTAACAATTTCAGATGAATTGGTTTAGCTTTGCTCCCCAGGGGCAAAGTTATGGGGAGTGTCTAAGCACTGATGTATTCAGATCTATGAAGTTCTGCCAATGCCTTCTGCAGCACAGAGTACCTTTGCTGCACTTGTACATAAGTGTGTGGGTTACATGCATTTCAAATGTCACCTTCAAACTGTCAGGCAGAAGAGAAAGGAAAAAGAGTAAGAGTAAGAGAGAAGAAACTGCATAAAGAGAGGAAAATGAAGAGAAGGAGGGGAAAAGTAAAGAAGAGGATGGGGATAAACACTGAAAAATAAAGGACAAAAGCACAAGAAGAAGAAAAGGGTTGATGTCTTCTGCCATTAACCGCTCTTATATATTTTTAGCCTTGAGTTCTGACAGCACCCAAGGCAGAGGTAGCATCATCCCTCAAACACAAGGTAAACTGCCTTTCCTATCACCAGGGCCTTTTCCTACGCTCAGTGGGACTCCTCCACTTTAGCAGGAATACAAGTGGTCCCCAAATGCACCAGAGCAAGCCTCACCACATCGCTGTGCGTTGTGTACAGATTGTCTGCCAGACTTTCCAGAGCAAGCCACTTCACTGGCAGCTTGGAGGCACAACCCTGGCGGTAGTAGTCTCCACTGTAGATTTTCTTAGAAAGTCCGAAGTCTGCAACACTCACGTTCATGTTCTCATCCAACCTATGGGAAAGTTTTCACAGTTGAGGAAAGGAAAGCATTTATCGGCTACCTCAGGCAAAAAAAAAAAAGTTCAGAGAACTGAGGTATATAGTTCACCAAGTATTACACAGAAGGGGAATGATTTCATCTACTTGGTGACAAATGTGAAGTAGCTTAGGGGTCTCAAACTAGTTCCTTCAGACTAACAGGGAAATAATTATGATTAAGGAAGTAAGGAAGTGGCTATATTCAGATGGTCTACTATCTTACGCACACAAAGCAGATACTTTCTGCTGTTTCCAAGATTATCAGAGCACATCTGCAATGCTCACTGCTATCACCAAGGCCTGCACCCCATATTGGCAATCAGAAAAAATCATAGGGTTATTTCCTAGACTGCCTGTTAAAACTGCTTGAACTAGATCTGCAACATCTTCTCTCCAGGCCTGGTTACTGATCTGAATTGCTCTGTCACCCTCTTAAAACTATACACAGATAGGTTGGCAGATAGTCCAAGTAAAGCCCACAAGGACTTCATGCTCCTGGGCCTCATAACAGACTCACTGCTTTCCCCAGAATATGTGCTGAAACAGGCATTCAGCTTCCTCTGGAGGATGTCCACAAAAATAGAAAATCAGTATGGGTTCCTCATAAATGTCAAAGCAGGCTAACCCATCATTTTTCATCATGACTAGCAGGCTCTTTGTCTGTACATCTGGACATTCAAATGCCTTTGGAAATCTGTGTCTCATCGTGGATTTTATTGGCGGTTGTGGTTTCGTTCAGAGGCAGAGTTCTGTTGTCACAATGAGTTGGTACTTACTCCATTCCCAGGAAAGAAGCCAAGTGGAAAGGATAACAAAAGGACTTTTCTTCCTTTCAAAGCAGTCAAGGTAGTTTGGTGTCAAGAACAGTGAAGTGGGATCATACGGTGTGTTCACCATGCAATTATTTTTAAAGGCATTCTCCACAAGCTTTCAAGGAAACTACAATTCTTATATTGCGATAATCAAGTTCTCAAAATAGATACTAGAAATACAGACTTCAGGATACAATGAAAGTTCTTTTCTACTAACACAGCCAAACCCGTTCCCTCCTGTTGGTTATTTTATATTGTGGAACAAATAGCCTGTGCTGACACACAGCCACTGGAGTGGCTAATTACAAACACATATTGTAATCAACTCTATGAAACTCTATGTGCAGACCAGTGATGGAAAAGTTCCTTATAAAAAGGGTCTCTTTGAAAGCTCAGTGGGCTCCCTGCTCCCAGCAGCACACCGCACACCCCACCACAATGGCCCTGACTCCCCCTAAGTCTATTGTCACTGAAATGCAAGGATCATTCTTAGACAGGACCCCTCACTCTTCTGTCATACAACAGGTTTTTCATCCCTCCCTCACCCATTGTGGTCTTTCTTTTCTCTAAAAACTCATGAGTCACTTACATGCAGTTCCGAGCTGCAAGGTCCCTGTGTATGAAATTTTTTGAGCTCAAGTACTCCATCCCACTGGCAATGTCAATCATGAACTTGAGGAGTGTCTGAACAGGCAAGTTCTGTAAGAAATAACAGTTTAGTTTCTGTTACTGGAGGCTTTCAAGCGCATATGACAAAACTGCAAGGTTTGCTGCCACTTTACAGAGCAGGGATGGGGCATATAGGGAGGGGATGGGATAGAATGGAGGAGCTAGTCTTCAACATGCATGGAATGAAATGCTTTAAGATCACATCTCACAACTTACTCTGGTATTAAAATCCAATCATCTGCCAGTGCCTTTGGGAGACCAATCCTGAGCTGCTCCAAACACATTCTCTGAAAATCCCTACCCTCCCAGAAGGAATTCTACAGTTAGACAGACTTACAAATGGGTTTTCCCCAATCCGTGACATCAGTAGAAAAGCATGGAGGTCTCCGTGCTTCATGAAGGGCAGGATCACCATGGGAATTGGGAGACGGCCCTTGGGACGGCTTCGTAGACTGACTCCTGATGAGGACACACACAGCAAAGGGGTGTTAGCACACAGATCACTCCCAGGGGGCATCTTACAGGCTGCTGCGCCTTCCTCTTACAGATCTGGAGGAAAATGTGCCATTTTGGTGGGTAGATTCCATGCTCCAAGCTTCTGTGACTTTATGCCAGGAGGTGTTAAGATGCCTCTAAACTTGTTTACTTCAGAGGCTGTACTAAGAGCCTAGTGCCTCTCAGCTCTTCTTGCAGGACCAACTACAAACGTTTCCAGAATCACTCCAGACCAGACAGCCCCAACCCCACGCTCTGCACAGCAATCTCCACATTCTGGAAAATACCTGCACTCCAAAGTGTCCACCCACAAATGTCTTGCTTCTTACTCAGTATTTTGGAAAGGCACAATCTTCCCTCCTATTTATGGACTACCAGCCCACCTGCTCACATGTCACAGCAGTTTAGACATGTCTCAGCCAGCCAAAGTCTCCCTGATGCATTTGCAAGAACCAAAGAGATGGCTTAAACAGGAGATGGTTGTTACTGGTGTGGGAGGGCAGGTGTGGGGAGCATTGCACACACTCCGACTCCCTCTGGGCCTGGGAAGGAGCAGTGCTGACCTATGCAGGACTCCAGGCAGCACAGAGGAGGCTGCACCAGCACTGCTGGGGGGAGTGAGGCTGTGTGGGATAATGCAGGAACGGGAGGTGCTCTGTGGCACAAGCAGCAGCGCTGTCTTACCAATCAGTTTGGTGACGTGAGGGTGGTCAAACTCCTTCATACAGGCAGCCTCTCGCAGGAACTCCTCAATGTCAGTCGAGGTGAAGATGTCCGCTGGAAAAAGTGACTGTAAGTTTTCTTTCTTTGTAGGTGGCTCCAAGGGACTTTACAAATAATGATTATCAAAAGCTTGTTCTTTGTGGCACAGCACATCTTCTCAGACCTATAGCTAGATTAGCCGTTTTACAACAAAGCAGAGCCTCTCTCTCCTGGGATGTGCAGCAGTAAGCATGTATCAGGGATGTCTGGTAAATTGGTTCTTGACAGAGTAAAGACCTGCTGGTTAGCAGCTCTTTTCTCAGTGAGAACTTTCCTTGGAAGCTGTGCAAACTGTGTGGGGGGTTAAAGATGTAAGAATTAATTAAGTAAAAGAACCTAAACTACAAATGTCAGGGAGAGGAGACATCACACAAATGAAAAAAAATGCTGAAATGGAAGAGATGGGCTCGGAGACCCTGACTGGCACAGCAGGGCCCAATTCATCTCTGACAAGGATGGCATGAAAGATCAATGCTTTTATGTCTCTTAGCATGATCGAGTCTTATAAGGTGCTGGAGCTAATATTTCTTAAATAACCACACTACTGGACAGCCTGGACCAAATTCAGCAGTGACATACATCAGCAAAATTTTGGAGTAAATAATTTCTCATTGCTATGACTCCAGATTTATGGAAATATATCAATATAATCAACAAGTATCACAGTCGACTACTTCCACCACTGCTGCTGCTGAATTTAGCAAGAGTCCTCCAGTCCTGCAACAAGATCAGACTCAGACCTGTAGGGGAGTATTCACATTATCTGCTTTAGGCAAGTAATTTCAATATGATTCAGAAGACAAAAAGGAGATTCCGTTTTTACAGTCAATAAAGAAAGGAAGGTGCCCCTAGAGGCTGACAGATTGTTCCTAAGTTAGATGCCTGAAGGGAGACATTCTGACTACACAAAAGCTTGCAAACTGATTAGAATTATTGTTGAAACTGGATAAAATGATACAACTTACACTAAAATGGACCAGTGTATTTAGTACAAGCTGTTACTCTGTGAAGCAAACTGAGCTCCAGAGATAAGTGAGCGTGACGGCTTTCAGTCACAGGTAATTTTTGCCTTACAAGCAAAAGGGATCAAATAAGGTAGGTTAACATATATAAACACATATATATGCACGTTTCCTTTGATTTATACCTATCCCTTAATTGCTTTTCTTGTTACAGACTTCTGCCTAATGAATGTGTTAGTTGCCCTTGTTATGTACACTCATCAAATGACAAATCAGAAGAGAGCTGGACTGCTCAGTCAAATGTGCTGGCTGAGATGAGTTAGCTTGTCACTGCATCCAGCCCAAACACTCTTCTGTTTATGGCAGGCTGTGTGCTTGCAGGAATACTGTTCTTTCACTGCTGAATTATTAGGGCAGAGCAGACCCGTCTGAGCTGTCTGTGCTGCATGATGTAGTGGTTTTGGTTGCATTCACCACGTGCTATGTGCTGTAGAAGCAACTAAGGTGGTATAGGTCCTTTCCTGAAGAGCTTCCACTACGAAAAGACTGACATGAAAGGGATGGGAGACAACATGGGTAGAATAGCTGAGTGGGAAGCTCAGAGAGGAATAAAGAGCATCAGGGATATTTGCTGAGACTAGGACAGACAACATTTAATCTTTCCAAGCTCTCTTTTCTTAAGTAATTCAGGCAGCCCTGCTCCCACATACCTTTCAGCATCTTCACTGCCACTTTCTGGAAAGAGCCATCATCTAGCTTCAGTAGTGCCTCTCGAACTGAACCAAACTCCCCTGTAAAATTATCACAGTAGGCAGTAAGGGAACAGCTTCTTGTGAAGAAAGTATGATTCACAGCAGGTTCACTTCAGGGGTCGCTGGCAGAGAAGCTGAGTAACCATAAGAAATGCTTCATTTTTCATTCTGCAGTTCCAGACAGCAGCTTTCAGCATATGTGTGTCTAGAAGAGGTATCACTACCAGCAGACAGAGATCACTGTGCTGGCAGTCCAGAAGGCAAAGGAAAACAAGAAGGAAAAAAAGCAATCCCTGACCAGATAGATGACGCAGAGACAGAGTTTAGGCTGGGATCACAGGCAGACATTTCTGGGGAAGCCATATCGGGAGGGATGAGTCTGAGCGAGGTTCTGTTCAGAGAGGAGGCTATTAGCTGGAGCAGCCAAGTGGGTGGGTTGGCTCTCAGTATTGACAGCCATCAGCGCTGAGCCATGGTGCCAGGACTCAACCATTTGAGAAGCAGTCAGCCTTATCTCTCAAAACGCGGAGAATGACTTCTATGAATCACAGCTGACCAGAGAAAACATAGGAGTATCTACTTGTGTCTGAGTGATATGCCGATTCACAGAAGGCAGTGTTAGCTCTGGTGTGTTCTCTAAGGGGGATAAGAGGAAATGCAACAGGCCAAAACCTCTTCAAAATATTTTAGCCTGAAGAGGCTTTATACCACAACCTAACAGCCTCTCTGCACTAGATCTGGCTCTAAATTTGCCCTCCTGAATTTTGTAACCACTTATGCCACCCAAAATGCACTAATATGAGGAACTCTGACACTGAAAAGAAGGAAGCAAAATATGGCACGCAGGACACCTACCCCAGAAGCATTATCTTTCCACTAGCTTTTCACCAGTGTCCTTTACTACTCTATGGCACATGCTTACTTCACAGAAACCATGAGCAGTGGATCTGACCACAAACCAGGCAAATGGGAAGAAACAAAGGTATTTTATGCTGCTTCCATACCATGGAGCTGTTGCTCAGCTGTAGAGTCAGCAGAACCCAAGGCAATGCAGTTATGTCATCTTATAACCTGTAACCTGGGGTTGTGGGAGTGGGGCTGGCAACACAGACCAGATCCTGCCAGCTGGCATCCTCACACCAAGGCCATGCCCTGGGGCCTCTCCGCAGCCAATTTCAGTTTGTTACCTGCCATGGGGGCAGCCCAAAAGGGTTGAAGCAGGATCCCAGAAACTGGCCAAGAGCTAACACTCACAAACAGATGACACAGCTGTTTAATTGCTTAGCATTGTTAAGCCCTCTGAGACCACTTCTGCAGGAAGGTTATCTTCCTGCTCTGAAAGAAATACATTTGTTCTAGGAGAGGTGGAGTGGAAGAATGCTCCCTGTGGGAAAGGGTCAAAAAAACCTGCAATAAAACTAGTCTAATAAAGAAAAAGGAAAAGGTGAAGTTTAATTGAATATTCCTATGTTTAAATGTCTGAAAGAAATTCACATACCAGTGAATTAACACTACTTTGGAAAGCTGAGCATAGGCTGCAGTTCATGATTGTGTAGAGCCATATAACAGGAATGGCTTAGCCAATATCCTCTTAGTTATGCTAAACCTCTGAAATATTTTATCCCAGTGGAAGGGATAGTTCCATTTAAATTTCCATCTACAAGCTGGAGAGAAAACAGGCTGCTTGTAATTGCTTCTCCCTACTAAACAGTAAAAGTAACACAAGTGGGATTTTCAGTGTAAAGCCTTGTTCAGTTTTGGTTCTTACCCTTGCCCAACATTCTTCCCAAGGTGAACTGCTGCTCCTGGATTAAGACATCTTTGAGTTTTGTCTTCAACTCATCACTGATCCCTACACTCTCCACTGGAAAAAGAAGAAAAGAACAAAACCAATGAAGCATCAAATAAGGGATATTTAAATATTCTGTCACAAAATCAAGAGTCATCTGTTCCAATCTCCATCTCCAAGCTGTTCCCACACTTTAAGCAGGAAAACCTGAAAAAGGCAGACTTCTCTTCCATGTCCTCTAGCCTCACCACAGACAAGAGGCCAGTAACTTTCAACCATCAGAAAACGCACTTCCAGTACTTAAAGGGAGAGGGTGTGATAAACCACCATTAAACACTCCAAGAACAACAGGAATACAGAAATAATGTAAATAATGCTGAGAAGACAAAATCCAATCCAAAGGGCCACTGATAGACGCCGGCTCATACAGCTTAATTTAAGTTGATGGAGTTGCACCATTTTAATGACTGGAGCACCATCCTGACCCAGCTATGCAGCGCTGTCAGAGAGCCATGCCCTTCCTGAACCAGGAGACAGAAATGGATCACCTTAATGGATCATCTGGACTTTCTGGGGACTCAAGCTCCTGTTTGATAAGTTACTAATTCCTGGCTTTCCAAGACTGATTAACTGGTTCCTGCTTGTAGCACAGCTCAGCACATTGACTTTAAAGAGTACTGATAATTTTGCTAATCTTGTTAAGCCATATTTATCACACCACTGGATTATACTCCAGTCGAAGGAGTCCTTGTAGAGTGAAACTGGGGCAGGGGAGTGGTGGATTTATGTTTTGCATTAATATACACAATGACTGTAGCTGTAATTAGCAAGTGCTATATTATTTGTATGGCAACAGCAATTCTGGCCTTTCACCTCTGCAATTCACAGTGCCTAAGCCTCATTGTAAATTAACCCCAAGTTTTTGATCAAGAAACATCAGTTTCAGTGAAAACAGAGAAGAAAACCTGCACAAACACAGCTTCCCAGGCAGAATCACTCAGGTCACTTTACTTACATGTTGCTTCAATGAGCTCTGGGCCCTCCCTGTTGAAAGATCTGGCAGCTCTGAAATGGACTGCTGGATCCCCTCTGCCAACCACACTGCCAAAGGCATGGCTAGAAGGCAGAAAAGACACACAGGGCCATGATTACATGGGCCATTCGCCTCTAAAAGGGTGTGTTGGACACAATGGATGATTTCTCGACCCTCGAGCTGTAAGTACTGCAGACTGTTTTGTTAAAGAGCATGTATCTGGAGAGGAGGAACAATGGGTTTATGCTGCTTTGCTGATGCACCTACAGCCTTCCAAAACAGGGGAATCACTCCTCCCAAGTGCCTGGGAGAAGCTGCAGGTTGGGACAGGTTGCAGGAGTCACTTAAACAGATGCTGCTGTGACAGGGAGGTCTGGGAGACGGGCGAGAATGGGAACCTTGTTGGCAGTAGGGAGCAAACTGCAGCCAAGTGTCAGAGGTGATGGAAAGGAAACTTTACTGGGGATCCAGAGGGTTCTGGGCAGTCAGGAAGTTACAATCAGCTGATAGACTGAAAACCAGCATGGGATAAAGGGCTCAGCCTGTAAGAATACAGATGTTTCATCTGTGGGTCTTTTCTCTTTCAATCTCCTAAGTATCAGTGCTAAGAATTACCTTGATCACATTTATATTTCTAGTCTAACAAGGCCTAGCTATTAACACAACATTTTTTCTACTGTATTTTTGGTGTTCTCATTTTGAAGAAATGGCAGGCACCCCAAAACTATGGGAAAAAACCAGTAGCAACAAACCCCTCAAAAAATCCCAACAAAAAACCAACCAATACAGTTATCCAAAGAAACTGCCGAAAGTATTCCATCCACAATGCTTTTTTGAAAAATAATTGAATTAGAAACCACAACAGAAGAGAAAGCAGAGATCTCTCTAACCAGCACAAGAAGAAACTCCCTTACCCAAACCGAGTTTCCTTTCTTCTTTTTCGAAGGAGAATAAGAGCCAGGGCAACAGCTGTGACCAGAGCTGTGAGAATGCCCAATGCCACAGGAACCCAGGACGTCCCATAAGGAGGTTGTCTCTGGCCACCTAGATGATGGAGAAAACACCAGTAAGGAAACAGAAGACTGTCAATGGTAAAAAGACCAATTTCTCCTTTTGCCTTTAAATGGGAAAGTCGTGCTGCTGGACCTGGTGGATCTTTGTATACTGGAACTTGGCATAAACAAGTACTCAGCCAGTCATCAGGAAAACTAGCTCTTTCTCACGGCAAAGGCAGAGCAGATGCATCTAGTTATCAGAAACTGGTTTTGGGCCTCAAGAAGGTAATAGGTGCTGCACCAGATTATATTATTTTACAAGAGCTCATGATCTGGGGTACTTCAAACTAGAGCTTCATTACAAAAAGGTTGCTTAATGTGAGCATTCTCTGTGCAGGTTTCATCCTGTCCTGTTTGAGACAGACATCAGAATCTTGACCAGGTTACACAGCACTACCTGAATGTCAGCCAGGCAACATTTTGAAAGACCACAGAGAAGGGCAATTGCCTAATGGCAATCCAGTTAAAAATATTTACATTTCTCCTGTAACCCCTCCCACAAAGAGAAGCACCCTGAGGGACTTGGTATTAGCTGTAACTTCACAATGTTGTTTGGTTGGTTGCAGCTTCTCAATGTCTCTCCCCAAAGAAAAGGTGAATTTTAAAAAGTCCCCTGTGAGTCAAGAAATGTTAGTCAGCCTACAGGTTCCAAGACTGAAATAATACTTGCTCCCAGAATACGTATACTTTTGAGTACAAAATGTTTGCAGAAGAAATGGAGATGCTGCCAATCTGAGCAAGCTGCCAGGCAAAGAAGATAAGCAATACAGTTATGAATAAAAAGAATATTACGTATGCCTGGCAAAAAAAAAAGATAAATTAATCCAATTCCCTGAGATACTTCTTCTCCAAATACAATTACTGAAGATTAAATGTGAATTTGAATGGGTTTATTAAAATCTAGGATAGCCCTCATATCTCCAAATTATTTAAGAGCGAACAAGAAAAGGTACTAGGTCCCCGAGCACCTCCTTCATCTTCATGCTCACTTGCTTGCCCTCAGCAGCTGACTGCCCTTTACCAGAAGGTAAGGAAGAATCACCTTTGATGATGTAAGTAATCCTGTTATACATCATGACAGTATAAATGAACCTGTCCTTAAAAGAGATGTTAGGTTGATGGGCTGGAATTCGGATGAACCTCTGCACAGATGTGTATGAAAAGGGTCAGACAACCCTTACTGGCAGAGTCCTGGCAGGCAAGAAGCTCCTGAGGCTTGATTATTGAGCTTGTATCTAGCTTGTATATAGCTCCTCAGCTACATTGAGGAGCCTTATCATCGAAGTTTTTAAAGAAGTAATATTAGTCTAACAAACAGGTAGAGCTTAAGGACACAGAATCGTGGGCCAGTGAGGAAGCAGACAAGTACTTCTCCACTTGAAGCGAACTATCAGATCCTTACTACTTATTTCCCAGTATCTTATCTCCTTCTGTGACTCACATATTCTTTTACCACCCAGAAGGCTTTACAGGCTCTGTTCTCATGATACTCCCTCTTGCTGCAACTTTCAGCCCAGCCTTCAAGGCTGTTTATGAGGAGGGACAGATCAGAAACAGAAGCTGTATTTCTTAAATGCAATAAAGATAATTCCAACCCTCTCCACAATTCCCAAGCCAATCACTTGGGCTGTTTCTGCCTAACAATCAGGGTGGAAACAGCTAACAACACTGATGTAAAATGTCCTCTCTGATAGTTAACAACAAGGTTTCCTTCTCCTATGGTGAGACAAACCTCTCTTGGCTTATTTTTCTAGTCTCTGTCTGTTGGCTGCTCTGGTGAGAGAGCAGGGATTTAGGTCAACTTCTGGGGAGCCCATCCAAAAGGAGTGTGGACGAAAACAAAACTAAACTAAATTATTCTCCCTGTTTCTAAACTGCTGGGAATCAGGAGCCCATCCCACAGTTTATAGCAAATGTATCAGAAATAGAAATTAATGTTGAAATTCATTCCTTCTCCTCCTCTGCCCCACACATTGCTACTTCCCACTCGTGTCACTGAGCTTGGGAGGAGGCTGCAGCCCACAAGCTGCCTCTCCTCTCTCAAGTCTGTCTCTCCCATCTCCTGCACCCTCTTTTTCAACTAGCATATGCCTTAAGACTGCACGAGACAGAGAGAAGACAGTATTATTAGAAGAGTTTAAAAGAGTATTTAGAAGCCCTTTGATGATGAGCCCTCTTATTTCACAGAAAGTTTATATCTCAAAGGTGTGCAAAGAACGTAATCCAAGAGTCTTCTCCTGCCTACAGTTGTGAAGATTACAGATAGGAAAAAGCTATTAAACCATTCTGCTCCCCGGTCTGCAATGAAAAAAAGAGGTTTTGACTGAGAAAGTTTCTGAAAATATTAAAACAATCTTTGTTAATAGCACACAAGATCTCTGCATAAGTAGGGTGGAGCTCCCACTAGCTTTGCTGTGATGACAAATTTGACTTAAAGTTTATATGAGCTTAGTCATCCTTATTGCCGCACTGGGAGCTGGTCAGAAACCACTCCTGGCATTTCTCACATAAAGCAACCAGTGCCAGTTTGCTATTTTAGGAAAGGAAGCAACTTATGTTTTCTACCAGGCCTGAAACAAAACTGCAGTCTTTCTGCAGCTCTGCTGCTTGAGGCCTGTCAGTGTTTCCACAGTGAACTTTTACTTCCAGCCTCTTATGCTTGTGAAGAAATATATGTGCTTCCAGACAGCATTTGGCCAAAACAAGCACCACTCCTGATGCTACCTTTTTTTGAAGTGGTTTGTAAATAAAGACAATCAAACAACAACATATAGTGCTGTCAGGATTATTCCATTCCAGTTCCCTGTAAAATGCAAATCCTAAACATTCCCTGGGGCTTCTTGCCAGTGATGGCCATTTTCCAAAGGGAACTCCTAGTTCTCTCAGATACTTTTATCTGTATTCGGGTGCCACAGAAACTATCTGATCAAAAAGCAGGTGGAAAAAATTGATGGAGCCAGTGACCAACCTCAGTAGGTTCAGCTCTGAAACTTCACACCCCTTCATTCTGTTTTAAATAATTTGAGGGCTTTAATCCCACAATGATTGTGTGCTCACATTTGACCTTCAGTGCTGACTTTGTCACAGGAACCGGGCTGCCAAAGACCCTGAGTAATGTGCATGCTAAAACCGGCATTAAATGCACTACTGCAAGTAAGGATACAGCTCTCTACTGGTTGCTCTGCCCATATCCCCCACCTCCTGCTTGCTTGGGAACTCCCCTCTAGAGTCCCCCTGGCATCCCTAAGTGTGGAGGGATCAGGAGAGCTCAATGTCCATGTGATTCCTCAAAGACATGTGGAGTGGGAGGACAGCAGCAGCAGGTGGGTCAGCATCAGAAATTAGAGATTGCTATCTTGTCCTGCCATGGGCACTTGGAAACAAAACCTCAGGAGATTGTGGGATTTTTGTATGATCACACTGCACTGACTTCTTATCACCAATCCGTATCTTTATTTGGAATGTCTTCCTCTTAGCTCTGTTACAGTTTCCTTCACAAGCAAGAGCATTCTCTCCCTCCTACCCATCTCCCCATATAACATCCTGCCCTGCTTCACAGCCTGACTCCCATTTCCCATTCACTGTGAAATACAAGCAGCAAGCAAATCACCCCAGGTGAGCCTAACTGCCCATCAGCAGCACTAGGAGTGCACTCCACAGGTACATGTTCTTTGCTCCCAACAAACCCTTCCATGCAGTCCAGATTGCATGCTACGGCGTCTGTATCATCATCTTCCTCTTCTACCAGTAGCTCAGCTTTTCCATGGAGACAGCTAAACTGGTTTAATATAAATACATTCAGAAAAACCATTATGAACACCCATGTGGCCATGGTTTAAGTCAGGCTTCACTAAAACTAGTCAGGAATGGCATAAAACTAAATCAAAGAAGAGAACCTGTGTTAGAGGAGTTTTCTGTCACATTTACTTGTGTAAATCTGTGTAAACCTTCATTTGCATATTTTCTATTGTGTCTGCCCTTCTGCTCTGCATTAAGCCCAGTAAAACCCTGTTCTAAGAAGACACGGTAGAAGCCAGAAGCTGTTTTGTTTATACCAGCTCTTTAAAGATTATTGAATTTCTAGCCTCCTTGACGAAGTGTGCTGTTGTATAAGCTCATGTGTCCCAGTAAGTTGTAAGCACTGAAAGAAGAAAACTCAGAAAAAACAGCAGTCCCAGTATTTCTGACCTTTTCCCCAAAGTGCAGAGAAAATAGTGGACACTCACCCATGACCTCCTGGGCTTCAAGCAGGAAGAGGTCACTCCAGGGCCCGCACCCTGCAGAATTCAGCACACACACCCTGATAATCAGGTCTTTGAGAGGATTCCACATGGTGAGATTGGCTTTTGTGTCCTGCACAATCATCTCCCCCTGAGTGCAAATGACAAACTGTGAGCTGTCTTAAAAGGCATCTAATGTAAAACTTCACCTTTAAACCAAAACAGTACCATGTACTTCACTGGCACTACAACAAGGGTTGGGAATTGTGAGTCCTGAGTCCTTAGCTCAGTTTTGCCTGAGATTTGGGCTGTTGTCTTGGGTTTCTCTTACCAAAAATTCCTAACAGTTTCCCAAGGCATAAGGCAGATAGGAGGTTTAATAATTTCTTCCTCTGAGGTCCTCCCATGCACGTTGCTATAGAAATATGGTTTTCTCTGCTATTAAAAGATATACCTCCTTCTTGTGGTTTACTGTAAAGCATCTGGCGGTTTTAATCCAAGGGAAGAATTTGTCTGTCTGTTTTAACTTGTTGACCAAACCCTAAATGGGCTCTGAATTTCAGTGCCAATTTTCACCTAGGATGGCAAGGCCAACATATTTTCAGTAGTTTTGTGGATCTTCTTCATACAGTAAACCCATGAATATTTGGCTGCCACCATTGACACAGTGTAAATTCAATGAGAACTCAAAATACCATCACTCAAAGTCAATGATGCTGACCTATTGTGAAATGGGTCATACAAAAGAGGAAATAAGTCTCTTTTCCCTCTAGCTGTCTATTATTACAAGCTTGCTCTTCATTAATAAGCCCTGGGTAAATACCTATTAGGAAGCTAGAAACCATAAGAAATGCTGTGAACTTCAAAGGCTGATAGATACCTGGGAAAGGTCAATGCCAAAGAACAAATGAAAGGCCTTCTACCCTGTCGGGGTCATTTCAACTCCCTAAGTATTAAGAATCCACAACCTTCTTTCTGTGATTTACAGCACAACTCATTCATTTGTTAAATACACCTTTGCTGCTAGGATTTGGAAAGCCAAGGCCCAGTCACAGGAGAGAGAAAGCCCAGATCCTGCACTGTCTGAGCTGGACAGCCCTAGAAAGAGTCGGAGAGAGACAAAGTGGATTCTCTCTGAGTTGTCCTTCTTGTACAAGGAATGGCAGAGAACTGGTCTGTCTGCAGATGGACATTCAAGTGAAGAATTCTGAATATGCCAGGAAGGAGGTAACAGTCCTAAATCTTGAAGTCAAATACTGAGGCATTCCCTAAAGTCAGAATAGATCCATTTACACAAAAGCAATGTCACCAATCTAATCCCCTGGTATGGATGGGGGACATTAATGCCTAGAAAATTTAATAGGAACCTTCTGCAGCTCTGCGTTCAATGGCTCAGTATCTTCTCAATCTGTTACCTGAGTTACATTATCCTGAATCCATTCCAGTCTGTATCCCAGGACATTTTCTTTCAGCACATCTGGAGCCACACCTTCCCACTCCAAAATTAGACCAGGATCTCTTTGAATAACATGGATATTTTGAGGGGTGCTGTTTGGAGCTGAAAGCAGAGAACAGAACACAATCACTCAGTGCAGGAAAATAAGGCACTATCCACACTGAAAATGGCAGTTTCACCCTCTTTCCTGAGAGCATCTGGAAAAGAGAGGGTGTGAGGGGGGAGAACAACTTCTGCAAGCCACCAGCACTCTGTGACTTCAAGTGGTGAAGACAGGTCAGCACCTCTCATTTCTCTCAAGATCCCAAGAATCTCACAGAGCTAATGGGACCAGCATGCGGAAGCCCCATGGCTGGGTCAACTCCTGTATTATGCATCATTGCTGTTAACCACATTTGACCGGGTGTTATTGTTTTGTTCAGGAGACCCTTAGAGTGGATGAGCAACCTAAGAGCATAATTTTTCCCATATTTCAGAATTAGCAAGGAGTTAATGACATTTATAATCATCTCTTTTTCAGATTCTGAACTCCTGTCCTGTTCTTGTCTGCTGTTTCTTACCAAGCTCCAGGGTCTGGAAATAAACCCTGTCGGTGAAAGGGGAGCTGCCCATCTCATTGCTGCACTGCACGCGAACACTGTAGTTGGTGGAATGCTTCAGGCCCTGCACGCCGTAGGCAAAGGGTGGCACTGGGGTGACTTCAGTGGAGACCTCCTGGCCATCTGGTGACTCAGCTACCTGTGCCAAGAGTGAAACAGAGATGACTGGTACCATAAACAATATGACTAACATGTCCATATGGGTAAGAATCCATTTAATTGTCAGTTTAGGAATGTGTAAAGATAGATATAGTACCAGCGACGCTTAAAATACTGAAAAGGGAGTTGTCAAACTAAAAATCATGAAGTGACATCACTTGGGCAGTACAAAAATTTTCCACCAGATGAAAATTTGGTTCCATATTTTAAAACATTTCCTTCCCTATGCTACAATTTCTACAGTTGATTATTATTCCTTTAAAAAAAACTGAATATGCTTGTCATTTTGAGTGGTAGCAGCCGGCTTCTGAGGCTTGTTTAAATCTGGGCAATGAAAACCTAGAGCAATTTGCCTGTTGCCTACTGTCACCTTTTGCTGAGCTCTTTTTTCAAGAAGTTTGTATATTTTCAATTTTGTAGTGGATGAGAGACATGGTAGACATAGGTGGCTTGGTTTGACTAACCTGTTTCAAAATTAACTGAAAAGAAACCTCTTACCACTCTCCTGCATCCCTTCTTTTTCTTTTGTTTCCAATTCTGAGCTTTAAAGCAGCATGAATGTTAATTTAAATCTGATATCACTGTGTGCTTTTAAGGCACAGACAGGTTCAGTGTTCCTACATTTGCACTGAAAATAGCAGAAATCACTGCATAGCTCCCAGGCTCAGACTTTTTCCTCAAGTGCATATGAAATAGCAAAGCTGAGAGTAAAAGCAAGATGTACTGACGAAAGCAAAACAGTCATATGGACTTCATGTATTTTATATGGCAGCCTTTCTCCCTTTCTCACTGCCCTTCCGCTCACTCTCACATACACTTTTGGCACACTGATTTATTTGGCTGGTAGAAAGGAAGAATCTCAAGTTTCCTGAATAGAAAAGCATGTTGTTGTCATTATCAGTGTCATCCAAAGCAGGGAAAAAACAAGACAACTTTTGTGTAAAACCCGGTCTGCTGGATGATTCGAACACTCCCAAGAGCTGGTGCTCTTGCATCTGCCCCTTTCACACCCTGGAACTTGGCTTGAGTTAACAGTCAGAAAATGCTGCCATTCCCTGCCCTGTCCCCAGAAGCAATCTGCTTGTCTGAACATGGTGCTCCCGGGGCACCCGCTGCAATGCCCGAGTGCCAGAAAAACACAGCAAACTTCCAATCCCCCTTCTCTTTCTAGGAGACTCCCAGCAGAAGTGCAGTCATGACGAGCCAGGAACACGTGCATTTTCACATGGAAATGTAGGTCAATGCCTCACACAGAATCTCTCAATGTGGGAGTCAGAGGAAGCACCGTTTTCTGACAGTGCAGGGTCATTGCCAAGTTACTCTGCTCCCAGACTCAAATGAAGGAACTCTGTCCTCATCAACAAGAACAGAAAAGGCTTGAAAAGGCTTAGAAAAGGGGTGAGAGACTGCTGAGTGGACAGAAACTGGGCTGCTCTGATTCAGCCTCTTTTCCATATGCCCCATCCCCCACCCCTGCCCCTGCCAAAAGTGAGAGGGACAACTTAAACCCCAGAATGATTAGCATTGCAGCATGCAAGCCGGAGAGAATAGGCTGTTCCAGCTGGAGATAACTGGCATTGTAAAACAGAGGAAGAAAACCATTTTCAACTTTGAACAAGAACAGAAGCAGCAACAAAACCCAGAGACCAGGGCCAGCTGCCCTCAGGAGTTCTTTCTGCCAGTGAGTTAAAACTAGATGATGATTTCTTTTACTTCTGAAATATAATAAACATCAGAGCATGAAATCTCTGTTTCCCCCTGAAAATAAAAAGAGGACTGCAAGTAAATTAGCTAGACTGCTTCCAGCATACCTTGAGTTTATAATCCTCCTCTGCATAGTTGGCAACACCCCATAGAAATTCCACTCCAGCTCAGAATGCTGCTGTAATCAGGTAGAGAATGCATAGGGGCCTGGCAAAAAAAGCCATGGGGGATGTGCCTAGCTGTGTCTGCACAGCTGGCTTTGGGTATCACCGTTTATTTTCTCACTTGGTTACCTGTTCTTTGAGCTGATTCTACAGCTAAGTATGCAATGATAGAAACTAACTCTGCCTGAGGTCAGACACATACCATTGTTCTCAGGAACTTCAAGAAGCAGACCAGTTTTTCAGAGATGTGGATACTCTGCACCTGGCAGAGCTACAGAATATTATCAAGCTTGATTTTCTAGGAAGAACTAGTCTTTGACAATGGAAAACCAATCAAGATTTAGAGACAGGGCTTAAAATTGCTTGAAACATGCAAATAGGCCTGATCTTGTATCAAAAAGCCCAATCTGTCTCCTACCTCCATTATTCCTACCTTTCCTGTACCACATCCTATACTTTGCAAGCTCCTCATGCCTTGGACTCATTGGTATGTCCAAATTCCTGCACGTCCTCTGGCATTCCCCAGCACAGGCCTGATTTGGTGTGGGACTCACAGGCACCTGCACTGGAACAAGCTACCATGGGCCACTGCTCCATGCAGGAAGGGTGAGCACCCTGCAGCCACAGTTGCTCAAGGGCACTTCCCACAGAGAGCTGTGTGCTTCACGTGTGCTGCAGTGTAATAACCTGCATGGAGTAGCTGCCATGAAGCAACTGATGTGATAACCTGCTGGCAAGGAGAATGTGGCCAGTCTTTAACACTAAACTTTTGAGCATGGAGTTCATGACCTGCTATTTGGCACCTATACATGCCCCGAGTTGCCTCCTGTTAAGTTTTTATGTTTTAAAGCTGTGAAGCAAGAATTGAAACACTGCTAATAAGATGGGAGAGCAAACGATGGATGGCCCAGGAAGTGCTATGGCTCAGGAGAGTCCTGTTATTCATGCAGGGCAGGTCACAACCCAGAGAGGCCATACCTGAAGAGTGCAAGAATGGAGGGGTGCGCGGCCATCAAATCCTGGCACCCAGACCACGCTGGCATTGCTGCTGGTGACTTGGCTTACAGTTACATTGAGAGGCGGGAGAGGCATGGCTAGGAAGGAAACAAAGAGACCTTTCAGTGTATACAGAACTGAGCAGGTATTCACATGGAACTGGATGAGGCTTGAGGCTAAAAATTATGCAATGAAATCACTAACAGAAATGTGGTACAATATCACATCTTTAGAGAGTGTCCCTGACTGTTGTGAATGAAACTATTATTTTAACATTGAACAAGCTATTGTCAGACATTCTCTCATTGTCCAGCACACTTGCTGGATGCACACAGGCAGAGGTTGATCTCTTTGATAGCAATGCCAGTGTCTGATGTTCACACCTTTGCTACTCAGCTCTCTTCCCTGCCCCCTCCATTGCAGTGCATGACTCAGCCCTGCAGATGGTTGCTTGTGGACCCACATTGCGAACTAAACCAGGGCTTTAAAATCCCACCTCGGGTTCTCAGTCCAGCCTCTGACACCAGCTCTGCCAGCACCAGGTGGAGGGCGGTTTGCTGTAGTGACCTGAATACCCTGGAGCTGGATTTGCAGCAGACCGCTTTGTGCTGCCTCCAGGTGTCCATCGCAGACTCCCACTGAAACACCATGGGACAGAGCCTGGACTGAAAACTGCCTCCTCAGGCTTGGGATCAATAAACTCTGTTTTACAGAGTAGAAATTCAAGCAAAAGCGAGTGCCTGCCACATAGTTGATACCACTCTACAAATAAAGGGCAGGGCCAGGAACAAAATCAGGATTCTAAGACTGGGCTTCCTTTCAGGATCCTTTCCTGTGACTTCTCCTTTCCTCTCACTGTAATTCCACATAGTTAATTCCTATCCTTCTGTTCACCATCTCTTTTTCACCTCTGAGTTTTCATTCATGCACCTCCTGACACTCCTGACAAAACTAGCAGCTTCATGAATACTAACGTCTCCCCTGACCTTTTTCTCACTTTAAAAAATTCTACGCTTATGCTGTAATACTTTTCCTGCAGCACCTCAACAAATTGTACCCTCAGGAGTCCTCTTTCAAAAACCTATCCTCAGGATGAGGCTCTGCCTGCAGATAGAGTTTTCCACATCTCCTGAGTTGTATCCATCAGAAAGCAGCAACAGAGGAGTAATTGCGAGCCAGAATTTCTCCAGCTGCATCTTCTACCCTACACCTTTGTATTTCATTGCACCAAGGACAACCACAATACTGCTGCCTTCAGCATCTCCACAGGGCCATCTTGCAAGAGAAATGCAGAGCCCAGGTCCCTGCAGAGATGGTGACACAGATTAACCCTATAAAGCCTTTGTTGTCTGGTTAACCAGTTACCAGGACCCAGGGCAGGGACCTGCCACCCAGATAAGAACAGGGTGTGCGGGTGGGAGGTGGGGCAGCAGACCAAGGGTCTGGGATGGAAGCTGGGCAATGAGTTCTTTGTGAGTTAACTTAAGACTTTGCTGCATCTTTGTGTCATTCTCTTTCGTTGTCAGTGTTCAGGTTTGTAAGATCTTTAAGGGAAAAAAATCCTGCTTTTACTGCTTACTTGGGTATTGCTGAAACATTGTCCATAACTCAAGTTTTTGCAGACACACTCGTAACTTCTGTGTTTAGCAACATGTGATTTTCAACACAGGATGGTAGGCCCGAAGGAGGTACTTGCTGTGCCACCAGGGAGAATAAATAATCAACTGCTGACACTGCCCCTGTGTAGAGGAGACAGTGGCTGAGGAGGGCTGGCCTGCTAGCACCTTCCCCTAACTCTGCAAGCCGTAGAAGGGCCAGACGCATTTCCCCACAATCTCTTGGGAAAAAACTGTGGGCGGCTGTTTCCTGTTGTGCTCTGAAACACGGGATACAACCCTAAAAGTGTTAGCTGCACATGTAAAGGAGAGCAAAGCCTGTCAGAAAACAGGACCTTGAGTGTTAACATAATGAGAGTTAACTTCCTCTGCGCTTAGAGAGTGGCTGAACAATGGGGCTTTGTATATGGCTGGGGACTGTGGGCTACAATAACAGTAATTTTCTGCTTGGAGTACACCCAGCACATTGTGGGCACTACAGAGAATAGATAATGAACAACAACAGGAGCAAATAGGAAGAAATGTTAACAGTTTGTCAACATCCTAGCAAAAATATTTGCCTCTGGAAACACAGAAGAAACTAATTGTTTAATAAATTGTAGAAAGATTTAAGAGTCCTCATTAGCAGATGGGTTTGTGTAAGAGAGGAAGGCCCTCAACATGCATGTGCAGACAACTACTCCCAGGAGTAACTTCATTGAATTCTGCATGTTCATAGGATCAAGAACTAAACAAACATTATTTGGGCCTGCCCTATTTCTGCTGTGTAGGAGTTTTGCTTTAATTTTCACACAGCTGTACTAGATCTTTTAAGTTTTTCTATTTAGAAAAGCCTCATCACTTAGGTAAATTTATAACTACTTTTTTAGACATATCTTTGAGGTATTACAGACATAACTTTCATGACTACAGCACTGGACTTGCTATTCAAAACCTGATCTTTTGTCTCTAGGACATGCCACATACTGCTGCAGTGTTAGTTGAGTCCCTTAAGCTTGCTCTTTCTCAGCTCTAGAACATGTGTGTGTGACACAAGTGTGCGATGGCAGTGCGTCCCTCCTAAACAGGCTGTGTGGATTCATTAGCTGATGACTGACCCCTGAGGAGCGCTTTTCAGCTAAACATAATTGCTGGGAAATGAGAGAATTCTGAGGTCTTTACTCCTTCGTCTTACTAATGGTTAAAAAAAAATGATAATCTGTACTAACATTAAAAAACTAAAAAGCTTGTTTATGCTGAACGTTTTTTCAAATTATGGCTTGATGAGATTTTTTAAAGTGTAATAGCTTTGTGAACTAAATTCTATCCCAGGATAAAAATATGCATAGAAGATATATTCTACAATAACTAACTTCCCTGAGAAGACAAGCCTTTAAGGCAACAACTCTGAATGGTTTTAAATTAAGTTATAAATCTTACTAGTCCAAAATTCTGCATTCTTAGCATAGCAGTAACCTCAACATCCTGAACAAAAACACACTCCAAGAGCAGTAGATTACAGCTGGATTTTGATCTGTTCTTTAATGAACATTAGCTACTACAACTGTGAGCTCTGATACGGATACAGACATAAAGGATTGCTTGTATTTGTGCTGAGCAATAAGCTACTGCTCGGAACAAATGATTTTTGTGCCATGCCTCTCCTGGAACTGATGATCGTGTAATTAAAAGTGCATTAAAGCATGACTAAAAATTCAAATGCAGAAGCATCTCAACATGAAGAGGAGGAGAAGAGATGATTGCTCTGATTAGCCCAGTTTCAGTCACCTGGAGGAACAGAAGAAATGTCACACCAGCCTGGAAACTTCCAAATGGCAACTGGTCATGCACAGGCTAAGAATTAGTTGTTTTCAATGAGCTTTTAAAGAGCAAAGAATTAAAAAAATAAAATTCATAAACTCAGTGTGGATGAGCAGACCTTACTGGCCACTGGTAATCACCTTCCTTGACTTTTTTCAGCATTTAATGTGATGCTAATAAACGCAAGCAGAAGCAATGGCCTCTTTAGCTATAACAAGACCCATCTATTCCCAAGAGAGAAAGATTTCTCTGCTACAAATTTATATCAACTTCATCTCTCACAAACAACTTAATTGACCCAGCTCTCTCCTTTTCAAGGAAAAGCTGTCATTTGACATCACATTTCCACTCCTGAATCAGATGTGGATTATTCTCAACAGCCTGGGATACGGCCCTGCAGAGGAAGTGGGAACTGCTGTCAGAACACAAAGCATTGTTTCGACTGCTGAGAGCTCCAACCAGTCCTGGCAGCTTTGAGGCAATTCCTTGCATTAAGGAGCCCTACTTTCCCTCCCCAGAGAGCAAATCCGAGGCCCTTGCCCAGTCTCTTGCACCCAGTCTCTCACCTTTAATTTGAACAGTGGCAGTCCGAGACGAAGACAATCCCTTTATGTTGTGAGCTTCGCAGGAGAAAACTGTGCTTTGATTAATACCTGGAGATCAGCCAAGAGAAGGAAAGGAAACACAAACAGCTATATAATCCAGCTTCAACCTTCAGCAGAATTTCAATTATTTGTGACATCCAGCTCAAGCTGTACAGGCAGCTGGAGGGGTGAGCTGGGTTCCAATCAATCCATGCAGATTTCAATGTAACTAATATGCTAAACACATTTTTAATGGAGGGACTGCAGCAATGTAGAAAAGCGTTCATGGAAGTGTCAGAAAACACTGAAAATGAAGGACGAATCTGTCAGGACAGCAGCTCATAGTGCTCAGGTAGTAGATGTCTGCTTCTCACATTCTTGTGAGCATCCTTGGAGCAAGGATTGTGCTGAATTGTGAGCTTACACAAAGCCCAATGCTTTGGGCCTCAGCCTCCACCTCAGCAACATTCATCTTCTAACTGGGCTATAAGCCCAGGCAAACTTCAGTCAGATGCTGCCTAGTGCTACTCAATGCCCACCTGTCCCTCACCTTGCATCAGACTTTTGAAGACACACAAAGGAAGTGGAAACTAAATGCTACTGAACCAGCACTGAAACACTTTCCAGGGGTGATACAAATAAGAATGTCTTCTGTGAGCCTCCATCCAACCATCCATCCATCCCATGGCATCATACTGACGTCTGGCTGCTCCAAGATGCATATAGCTATTGCAGATTAATCAGAACTGAGATAGATTTGCAAGGTTGCCTGGAGAACTGTGTCCAGCAACTATTGTCACTTGACTTGGCCCTCAGTTGCCTTAAAAGGCTCTATCTGAGAAAAGCTAAAGATTGGCACACTGTGGGCATACAATTTAGGAAGGAAAAACATTTCAGAGCTGCACAGAGCAGCTTGCACAGTGTCTTTGACCTTTGACTCATCTCCCAAGCCTGAGACTAACTCCATTGCAAAGAAGGTGTAATGGAAGAGCGGAGGGAGTGCCACTCTCATCCCCGTGAACCAGAGGAAGATGTTGCCAGCAGGCTGAAGGCCACACAACACAGCAGAGCAGCACCTGATGTGGTAGGCCTGTCCCAAGACAGAACCTAACACAGCCCTGCCCCAAGGAAAATACAAAACACACCACAAACCAGGAACTGCATGTTCCCTAGCACCATGCCAGCACTGCTTTCCAAATACAACATTGCTGAACCTCCTAAATGCTTGCTTTCTATCCAAGTACTTAGTTACTATTTTCTTCAGAGTGTGATACTTTCCTCAGCTATCAATGCTTGTTTGCTTACCAACTGTCTTTTTTGACATGCTGTGGTAATCCAACCATGCAGGTTGTGTCCTGCTGCATGTTTTCAGTAGCAAAGGCAAGAGATGCCGGAGGGACACCCCAAACTGCACTAAAAGAGGGTGTGCCCAAGGGAATTCCCAAAGAACACTGGAAGCAAATAAAGGTGCTGATGCCAATATATAAATTAACAACTCATTTGGAGAATCACTAGGAGTAGATGTCTGTCTTCAGGCCTCCAGGCCACTGCCCCCCAACAACAGAAATTTTGTGAGGCATCATGGGATGAGTTTAGTGGAGAAGGGGCAACTTATTTTTTTCTTGTCTTTTCCCTCTTGACTATCGATTATTTCAGTTTCCATTTCAACAGGTTCTATCATAAGGGAGCAGTTTTCATTTCCAACTTAAAACACCATCGGTGGCTACGTAAGACAGGGAGCAGATGATTAAAACCATTTCAAATCACAAATCATGTTTTGATTCGTGTGTAAATAAGGTTCTAAGGGAAGCCTGAATAGGATTGGATAGCTCAAAGGATGGCCAAAGGTGTACAGAATCTCACCCTAGGTGTAACTGTATCAACACTGAGAAAGAGGCCCCAGAGATGGCTCTTAGTTGTAAAACCTTTTCTTTCTAAATAACTAGTTCAACCTTGGGTCAGGGCTGCTGAGAATAATAAAAGAGCAGCAAAGAGAAAACATAACACAAGGCTGTTGGACAACTAACTAGAATAAAGTTACTTTTAAGAAGTAACTACAAGAATAGCTGCAGTCAGTTCCTGGTAGAGATACATCACCCTTTTTTGAAAGTGGTCTGAAGAGAGGCCCTAACACCTACTGGCTCCTGACCCTTTTTCCTGCTGACCCTGCTGGGGAAAGCTCTGCTCTGGGGCAAACCTTGGTCTTGAAGGGTATCAACCAGCCCATTTCAGCACTGATACAATCACTCTTGAAGTGTCAAACAATTACATGAGGCAGTCAGATTTTAATGATAAGAGCATCCAGCAAGCCTGAAAGACCAGAGATGGGGGTGGGTAAGAGAGGGGAAAGCAGTGTGTGACAGGGCTGTGCATAGAAGGAGGGGATGGCATCTGTTACATGTGAATGCTTGGAGAGTTCCAAGAGAAATGGCAGAGTCAACAACAGAGTCACTCAATATAACCATGAACACCCTCCACAAGGCGGAACAAGAGGCACCCAATGCATCATCTGTTCAGTAGCATCTTTAACAAGCGCACCAGTCACACCCAAACTCTGTGTGCCTCAAGCCAGCAGAAAACACACTGAGCAACCATCACCCCTCAAGATAATCTTTGTATGTGATCATGACCACTCAACCCTTAATGCAGAGTTAAACACGACTCCCACACTATTTGGCTACCCAAGGTACAAGGCATGATCAGAAGAGAGCTCTTCTCCTCTTCTGATGCTCAAAATGATCCCCTGCAGTGGCAGCAGCCTTACCTGACACATTTAAGATGGAGGGGGAGACATCTGGAAGCCCCACTCTGGAGTCTCCCATCCACCAGACAATTGTCACTGGTTCAGGGGGACCAACAGCAGCACAGGCCATATGAAATGGAGCATTAGGGGACACGGACACATCCTCAGGTTCCACAGTAAAGTAGGGCACACCTGGAAAGGCAACAGACAATTGACAGTAACTGGAGCAACTGCCCCTTGTTTATTTCCACTAATACCAGTGCCCCACACTGGACATCCATCTGTCCTGCTGCTATGCCGAATCCGATGCCCTCTAAGCCCTTCACAAAAACCAAGGGTCAGATATGCTGGATCACCTCAGGGCAGGAGTGCCTAAGTACTACCACTAGAAGACAGAGAGAAAGAGCACTTGCTTCCCACAATGCCTTTGAAAAACCACTTTCAATGCAAGACTCCTCTATGAAACAGCTTTTAGAGGTACTACTTTCTCAGTTTTTCAGCTGGAGAGATAGGAGTTTAAAGAGGCAACAGTCAATAACTTTAGTGGTGGTAGACACCACTTTAAAAGATAGCTAATCCAGCTGCAGATACTTCTTGCCATGCATTAAAAACTGAAGCTTGAGAAAGCGTTGAACTACCAGCTTTAACAAACCCATGAATGAGGAAAGAATCCCCGCAGTGAGAGACTGGGAGCATTTACAATGCTCTCTCTGGAGCTTAATTGACTGCAGATGCCTTCCAGCACACTCCTACACCACGACAACCGGGCTGCCTTGGAGTCAGGGGTAATTTGTTTCAGAGCTGAAGGCTATCCACGGACACAGCTCTCACGGTAATTACCTGTTCCCCACCATGGAAAGACTCCTGGCTGGTACAACAGGTCTCAGATTGGGCCCACAGGGAGCAAAACGAGGCTGCAATGCTACCTACCTTAGGTCACCTCCAAGTGGCAATAGCTGAGTGTAATTCAACACATCAAGAAATGTGGTTCCTCTTCTGGGCAATGTCAAAAACTCTCATGGTCTCAGTGCTCCAAACCAGTAGAACAAATTTCACCAGCCATCAGCACCAGTGCTGACCATGCAGGACAGCTACTATGTACTTCTGGTGATTGGTGGAAGAGCTGAAGGCCCAGAGAAATGTTCAGTTCCCCTCAATACAGAAACCTTTTTGTGTCAAGCACTGCTACTACCAGCTGCACTTATGCCAAAATCAGGTATTTTCAGCTGGAAAAAGCATGTTCTGGAAGCTGCTGATCTGTTGCCTCACAGAAACAAAGGAAGAGACAATATTCTGCATTCACATGCTGAAATTACACAGTCTGTCCCTGGCCAAAGATGACAAGCCCAAGGGCTTCCACTGGAGTGGCAGATGATAAGCACCTCCACCAGCAGGCAATTAATACAGGTGTCTAAACAGGAATTTAGAAGCCTAATGCTTGACATTTTCCCTAAGCTACAGCCAAAAGTGCCTTCCTCAGTCTTTCACTGACTGTCCAGTCAAGTAGCAGTTCCTTTGTGCCTTCCTTGCCTCCTTCTTTTAGAGTAGTAAGTAAATGAATAGACTAAAACAGGTCTAAATCCAAGTCTCTTGAGGGATGACAGTGCTTATCTGTGCAAAGGCTAATGTTCAGGACAGGTATATCCATCACCACGGCATACTGCTTGTTTTTGCTGACATATTTTCCTTTACTTTTTTATTGCATTCATACAGAAACAATAAAAATGAGTAAGCTTTTGAGATACCAGCTACAACACACCTCTGCCTGTTTTGCCCTCCTTCTCAGAGGAAGATTAGAAGGGAAAATAATCACCGTTTGTCTACCTGTGAGCGGGATCCCTGCCTCCTGTCCATTTGTCATGACACCCAAGGTAAACTTTCAGGAAGATCCTGCCCAGCTCGGCAGGTTTTCTCACTTTGGGAGCAGCTAAACAGAGCAGACAAGACCACAATTAAAACTTTCACAGTTGAGGGAGTGCAGCTGACTCATCCAGCTGAGGAACTCACACTGCCCCCGTCCGTATGTTACCTGGACAGCTCGCTGCCTGTGACACATTTAGCCTCCCAGTTCCTGGTACAAGAGGTGAGTGCCAGCACGTTCCTTTCACAAACACACCATGGAGGCATTGAGCAGCCTGCAGTCAGGCAGGCAGTGGCAAAACAAGGAAATGATGCCATCCATTCCCCCTTACAAGCCAGCATCCGACATATAAGGCCGATTTTTATGTACAGCTCAGTTTTGAGACAGTGCTAATTCAGGGGAATGTATCCACACAGGTGTGGCTTGGTCTCTCACTGTAGCCACAATGGGGGCTAGCAGCCCCAGGAACAGCCACATAGCCAGAGGTGTAATTTCAGATGGAAAGTTCTGTAAGAAACATAATCCGTTTCTTTAACACTCCACAGTGCACCTCTGAGATCACCTCTCCAGGCATCAAATACTACCATGTTCTCAGTAAGGCCAGAAACTAGTTTCTAAAGCAGGAAATAGGTTCAAAATAATTTTGTTTTTGTAAATTCTAATAAGTGTTTCATAAGATCAAACATTTTTATTACAAAGACAGTTCAAATACCATTGCTAGAAAACCTGGCACATACAGACTACCTAAGCAGATCTCAAGGCAGATATTATACAGCATAGAAATCCAGTCAAGCTCACTTAAAGTTAGATCACCAATAGTCCATGTTCGTTCGTGTGCCACACTGAAGTGTGTCAGCAACTTCTGGAGGCTGCAAATCACCAGAGTAAAGATCCTCTCTCAGTCAGAGGATATCAGTTATCGATAGAGCAACCACTGCTACACAAAGCTGGCACGTCCCGGGAAGAAACACACAGAGATAACAGTGAAGGTGGGTCTGATAGGCTTTTGAATCCTCAAGTGTTTTCTTATGCTAACAGCTGACACATTTTTTGAACTCCACCCCTTATCACTACTTGTTAATTTTTCATTTTATCCACCAACTCCCTTTACACATGACTGCATGCCCAGTTCAAGTTTAACTACCTTCTGACGTATTTGCTTTTCTCATAAAGGTAACTGGTTGAATTTTTTTCACTTCTGCTGAAAGCTTTGGCCTTCATTCTCAAAACACTCCACTTTACCTGTTGTTTTTTTGTGACTTTGATACTTCTTGCCAGCGCAGTCCAGAAGGGCAGCGTGTTTTCTACAGACAGCTTAACACACTGACCCTACCCAGTCACTCCTAATGCACCCACCAAGCAAATGCAGCCACTTCTGGAGCAGGCCATGGTAATTGGATAGAAATAGAAACTCTGCACAAGAGAGTGTTTTAAGCTGTAAACAACGTTCTCCAGTTGAAACTACACCTGAAAATTTAGGTGGACAGAAGCCTGGGATTTATGGAAGGCAGAATGTGTTATTCTTCTTGTGAGAGCTGCTATGAATGTTTCCAAGCTCTGAGTGAGCAAGACTTTTGCTGTAAAACACCCAGACCACATCACCTCCCACAACACCCTCCCTGCTTCCCCCTGTTTAGGACTGTCAATTCACCTCTGGCCCAAAATGTTACCAAATACATCCCTCTTGGTGCAAATGCACTGTTCTTGTCAATTTCTTCACCAAAAATGAAGCCATCCTATGACTACTAGCTTCTGAGGATGTAACAGAATCATGGCTCAAGGGAAATGAAGCTAGAGAAAGTAAGAAGCCACCAACCCATACTGCCTTGGGTGACTTTTGGGCAGCCATGCAGAAGCTATTCTTATCAGACAACCCTGGACAGAAAAGTGCCACATGCAGCAGTCACAGCTGCGAAGTGCTGATGTACAGCACTTTACATAACAGCTGGGTTAAAACTGTACCTTGCCCACAAAGACCTGTTTGGCTGATACACAGAAACAGGCTGTGACCCTGCTTTGAGAAGTGGGTTGGACCAGATGAGCCCCATGGATCCCTTTCAACCTGAACTATTCACCACTCTATGAATTACTCAGACATGACCGCAACAATGGATTTAGAAGCTGGAAAGAAATGTATTTTCATGAAAAGATCTTGTTTCCTAACATGCCAAAATAAAACCAGAAGGCAATGAACTGACAGCTCTGCTCTTTGTAGCAGTTCTCCTGTTTCTTACTCCTGCTCTGTAGCGATCTCCCTGCAGTTAGCAGCAATGGTTCAGAGCCAAGAAGCCTGTCACTGAGCAATCTGCTCTCACCACTTTGACCTCGAGCGTATTGGTGGGTCAGCCCTGAAAGGAAACCAGCACTACTACTCCTCCTTACCTTCCACTATGAGCCACACTTGTTGTGATTCTTCCTTCTTCCCCCCGTTCTCAACCTGGCACCAGTACTTCCCAGAATCTGTCCGCTCGACGGATTTCAAGCTGAAAAAAGTCAAAAGCCATATCGATATTTTATGTGGATAAAGCATGTTTTTGCCCCAAAGGACCCTCCAGTGTTTGGCAAACCAGATGCATGGAAAACACCCACTGAGACACAGCCAGCTCTGGGGAGGAGATCAACAGCCAGCCAGCACAAAGCACATGGCAAAACAGCAGAGATGGGAGGCTCCTCTCTAAAGTGGGTGGAGAGAGTCCTCGCAGAGCAGACAGTCTTCCTCCAAAACATCCTTGCAGAAAACCAGTCATCTGTGTCCTCTGAGGATAGGAAGGGGTCATCTCAATCCTGAGTCATGACTCTAGCTAGCCTTCAAGTGCGACAGCTGGGCCTACAACATCTGAGCTAGCAGGAAACTCCACACTGCAAACCTCCAGCGAGCCTCGACTACTTTGCCTCAGGTGGCAGGACTGGCAACAGCCTCATGTGGGAACAGACTGGTCAGAAAAGGGCCCCCCTCGCCTCAACTGCACTCAGTGCTATTCTGATCCCAAGAGTGGCTCACTCTGCAAAACTCCTTGGGCCTCCCAGCTTGTGATTTCAAGGGGTTATGCTGGTGCACGGTCAGCAAGGGCAGAATTTGACCCCAAAGCAAGAAGGTCTCAGCTACCAAAGGCACCAGTGTGACTCTGAGAGCCTGTCAATGCACCAGTGCTGACTGCTCCCCATGGGATGTGCAGCCATGCGTCTGCTGCCATGCAGGGATCCTCCGCAGAGCTGATGCCCACCTTTCTAACGCTAGCAGTCCTCCTTGGAGAAGGGGAAGGACGTCTCAGGAAGGAAGACAGAAAAGGGATAGTGTTTGCCGAAATGCACAAAATGGACCCACTACAGCCCGATTCTCAGAGCTGGACCTTCAAATGGCATCAGCTGTGCTGCCCATGTTCTGAAACACAGTGATCACAGCAGAGAGTCACATGTGGGTGGTAGAAATGTTTTCTTTAGGAGAAGAAAGGAAAAAGGAGAAAAAGATTCAGATACATCCAGATTTAGCACCGTAACTTATCTCTGGAGCTGCAGAGAGTTCTCAGTGGAGTAAAACAAGAGACAAGAAAGGAGATTAGACTGAGATTGTGAAGTGCAGTGTTAACTAGTGGAACTGGGGGGAAGTAAACAGTATAGTTTGAAGACAAACTGTTTCCACAACATAATGTTATGCAATAGTTTTACTGTGCACAGATGTTTTTTCCTACTAAAATGTTTCTAACAGACAAGCTTTAACAGAAAGACTTTCAGTTGGTGGAACTGGAGACTCTGTGCAATGTCAATCCAAGAAACCTAACAGGAGATGAAGCCAGAGCTCAGGGAAGAGTGATTCTCAGTCAGTCAACAGTTTTGAGCTCTCATGGTGTTGGTATGCTTGCCTGTACAAGCTCTTTTAATGCATAAAAAAGGAGAGCAGAACCTTCGGTCTTGTTTAACTCGGTACTTCCAGAACTAGCTGACATCCCTCTTCTGCTGGAATTAAGGCACAGAGATCGGCTTTGCACAAGCGTTTTGTGCCTCTGAATAGGGCAGGACTGATACCATGTAGTGTAAATGTATTAGGGATGAATTAAGATTCATTCCAAAATGAATCAGGGATGGATCAGAGGACAAACACTCCTCCCCAAAGAAAGGAAGGGGATGTAGTCCTGAGAGTCTCATTTCAATCAACAATCCTCACCCTTCAGGCAGACTGACAGCTCAAAAGAGAGAGTAAGAGAACAGGATGAGTACAAGAGAGAAAACCTATTTATACTGCTGCATGGCAGAACAAGATGAGCAAACAAAGCAAGAACATCCTTTCGCCTTGAAGTCACGTCTCGAGCATCACAAGCATTAGCAAAGCACCTGTCCCCACAGCAGTCAGAAAACCACGATGGTTCCAGTGGATAAAATCTCAGCGTTCAGTGGCTTCAGTTCTGCTCTCAGTTATGCCCTTGCCACACAGTGAACTGCAGACCACAGGACCCTGCCCCACTGAGGGCACTGCAGGTGCAGAGATATAGCTGACAGCAGAAAACTGTGCAATAGTTTCCACGATATTCTTCCTTCTCTGCATCTGTTGTACCTGAGGAAGCCGATCCAGTGTTCTTCATCTACTGGAATGTACACCTGGTCTACGCTTTGCACCACTGCTCCGTCCTTGATCCACAACATCTCGGGATCTTCCATTCCCTCGAGGCTGCAATTTAGTTTCACGGGTTGACCCTGGGACACCTTTAATTTGATTGGAGGTCCTGTAAATTTCATACCTAAAAAAAAAATACTACTCCGCCCCACCCCCAGAAGAAGGGGGGTTGGAGTACAGCAAATTACTCTAGGTTGGTGGTCTGGAATTACATACCCTACCAGCACACGCTGCAGAGGAGTGTGTTAGTCTCAGCACAGCTCTACTATGTCTGCTAAGCAATAGTCAAATGCAAGCACTGAAAGCACAATTGCTGGAGGAAAGTGGTGGTTCAGTGTGTACATGGGGATTTTTTCAACTCATGTAACAGCAGGGTGGTGTTCTGCAGAGCAGTGCCCAAGCAGAGACGCACAGAAACGCCGGGAGCTTCGCCGTGTCAGTGATCCAGCAGTGCTAACTGCATCCGTTCAACACGCTACCACACCTCCTTTTTTTCCCCAGGCCTGAATTTAAGCTACGGTGTTCTTGTGCTGCTAAGAAATCATCATGCTTGCTCCATTGTATGGATTTGTAAAGAGCTTGGATATGAGAAAGAATCAATTATGTCTTGTTATTCAGCATACACTGTTCTCCTGCATTACAGAAAGCTTCTCTACAATTTGCAAAACCCATGAAAGCAAAGCCTATTGCACAGCATACCTCACTGAGGAGCAGAACTGTTTAGAGTACAGATATTTCTGTCGCGTGGGTGCGTGATAAATGAGCCGCCTGGAGGACCCTTCAGTCCAGCCAAAGTACCACACTGTACCCAGAGCTACACCACTGCGACCCCAAAGCAGTAGGGCCAGAGCTGGTGAAGCTGCTCAGGTTTATATTGACACAGAAGCGATCAGATTTTGGCCCGGAGCACTGTTACATGTGTGGGTGGATGGGGAGTGTTTCCCTCAAGCAGAAGTGAATGTATGGAATTTGTTACCATGAGAAGACACGGAAGCCAACTATCTACGCGCATTTAAGAAAGACAGGCATATAAAGGAGGAACCAGAAGATCAAAGGGGACCGTGGGAAAGCAGGAAGGTAGAAAATAAATGTAAAGTTAGTTTTGTTAGGGAGAGTGGCTATTTCCTATGCAGTGGCACAGGACTGACAGACCAGAACAGGTCTAGCCTAGTCCAGTATTATGCCCTGGAAGTGGACTCCACATCCTTTAGAAAAATATCACTCCATCACCCTTGCCTGTCCATGTACCACAGTACATTACAACTTCACCCAGTTCACTGGTTGGTCAGCTTCTCATAGAATGCCTTGCTAGCCCACAGAGCCAGTCAGAAAGCGCTGCTAAGCGAGCAGCCCGGTTGCTCTCAAACTCTGTTACAGCCTTACCAGTGATCCAACACAGATTTCGGATGTGCCACTTCCCTTCTTGCCAAAATGCCACCCTCCCACAGCCACGAAGGCACCACCTCACAGGGCAGAAGAGCAGCAGAGGAACTCACAGTACGGTTGTAACAGCTGGGAGAAGGGGAACCAGCACTGTGGGACCAGCCAGCGCTCTGCCACCAGCAGCCTGTACCCAAAAAAGTACCAGTGGTCTAGGAGCAAACCCAGAACACAGGCAGAAGGTCTTTATTCCTTTCCCTAATGAGATTCCCCAGCTGGTTTTGCCATGCTTAGTCTTCTGCCTTTCTATTTGCTGTTATTCATTTAGCAAATTCATGGAGAGCACTGGAAAATGGACAAGCTGATCATTTGAGTTTAGTTGCTACAGCTTGTTTGCTGGGCTAAGGATTTAATCACCTTGGCTGAGGATGATCTAACCTTGCATTACTTAACTCAAACATAACACAAACGACATGTCCCAGTGCATGCCAGAGAGCATCCTCCCTCTCACCACTCACAATACTGGAACATAACATGAAAGCTTCATAGCAGCTCTCTCTGTGTTACAGAAAATTGATGTAGTCAGGCTGCTGAACACACGCACAAACTGAGAGACATTTTCATTACAGGTGCCTTCATGGAAAATCAAACTACTCAGCATCCTTCAGACTGCCCTGCTGAAAGAGTTAGCCACAAATTAAACAAAGAAATATTGTTAGAGACCCTTTATGGTTTGTAGTTTGCATAGGAATCAGTGATGTAGGAAATTAACATACAGTACAAGTGTTCAGTACATGGTCCAAGTATAATCACTCCATCAATATCAACCAAAATGAAGAATTACAGATCAGGTATCTTTAATAACTTCACAGGTCAAAAATGCAGTTTTGTCTGCAGCATCTCTTCCTGCAGGTATCAGGAAGAATCACATAGGAGGCAAATAGGGATTTTAATTTCCAGCTATTCCTCGTTTTACTTCCCACTCATCACTGTTCTCATCTGACAACATTCTTGACTGTGCAAGAAATAATTTCATCCAAATAGGTTCCGCCAAGCCTACCTGTAAGAGCTGCAGATTGTGAAATGTACAGATAAGAAATTTAATAGTTTTATTTCCTAACAAGCAGTTGTCTAAATTGACAGCAAATGAACACACTAGTTGTCAAAATATATGACACATCTGTTTGTTTGTTTTTTAAACTTGCTACCTCTGAATATTTTAATTCCTAGGAACAGAACATGTTGTTTGTGATGCTCGGAGTGGAGATAGAGGAAGACGTCTGTTCATGCATGCCAGCGTAAAGGCTTTTTGGTCCTCAGATTCCTTAGGACACTGATCTAGCGATCCCGCCTGTGCCACAGCCTCCCTAGCTCCGTGTCACAGCACGCACATCGCTCCACATACAGCGCGGAGCCCAAACTCCCGCTGAAGTCGGGAGGAGGTTGGCCGGGGCGCCGAGACGCTCCAGCACGCTGCCTTTCCCTGCCGACTAGGGGGTGAAACTTCGGAAAATGAGTTCACGAGGGAAAAAAAACAACAAAAGCCACTCAGGAATGCGCTAGCACCCGGCTTTCCTCGGCGACGGCCCGCGCTAGGCACATACCGGAGCAATGCCTCCGCAAACACCGGGGAGGATTACTCGCTACTCTACTCGCAGGCGGGCGAGGCTCGCACAGCCCGGGCTCCCCGCCGGCACCGCCGGCTCCCGAGCGCCACGTCGCTGGCTCCACAAACGCGGCAGAGAGACTCCTGTGCCCGGCCGGGAGAGGCAAAATTCGCCGGCCCCGACCCCCACCTGTGGCTGCCCGAGGC
>WEIT01024731.1:104831-130590 GCA_013389985.1 Dryoscopus gambensis | reverse complement strand
CGCCCCTCGAGGGCTGCTCCGCCGGGCGGCCTGGTTTCCAGAGCGCCGGGAGCGGGTGACCCACATCCGCGGGAGCTGCCGGGGCACCGGTTATCCCCCTACCTGCATGTGGCCCCTCTAGAGCCCCGGCGCACCACTTGGGGCCACCACCGGGACTCAGCCCCCTTAAGCTGAGGCTCTGCCGGGATGAGCAGAGCCCCGCGTCATGTACACAGCACCCCCGGCCCCATCTCCCTCGGCCGGCCCTCTCCAGCTCCTTCCTTCGGCCACACTCTCCTCACCGTTCGGCCCCTGGCTCCAGGGATGCCGGTCACCCCATCCCGGCGGCTGAGCTGTGGAGGAACACCGGCAAGGTGAGGAGATCCACCCGTGCCATTCAAGGAGGATCGGCTCGGCCTTGACCACTTTTCCGCTAGCGGAAAAGTAGGGAGAGAACTTAGGAGGGAGATCTCTGCTGCCACAGGGTTCCTAGCACGGCGTGGAAAAAGTCACTCACAATTTAAAAAAAAATCTGGCGCTGCCTTTTCGTAGGAGTTAGCGGTGAGAATCTGGGTTGAAAGGCGCCATAAGGAGCAATATCGGTACAACACGATGCAGCTCTCAGCTCTGCCACAGCCATCAGCGTGAAGCACTTGCCCAGCAGCTCCTGCAACACTCTGGAAACCTGGCTAAACGGAGGAGTGCCGGGAAACTGCATTGTCCTCAGGAGGGGGGATGGAGAAACTGAGGCACAACAAGCTCATATAATTCCATTCCAAACTCTAATCTTCACTCCCCCCAAGTCATTTGCATTTCCGATAGGAATTCCTGGGGGACTGGAGTAATGGAAATGTCACTCCCTCCCCAGTGCCTCCTGCTGCAATGAGGTAGCTGGGAGGAGATACTGACAAAGCCATCCATTCGAGTGCTTGTAGGAAGTCTAGTTGCACTTGGGGACAGTAAATCGCCGGGATCACTACAGCTCTTGGGCTGAGAGGTTCTGTGCTGGTGCTTGTTAAAAGCTTCATGCACACTTGCTGTTGCTGCTGTGTCTCCCCCATGTATCCACCCAGCTACATGGTGTGTTTCTGCACTTACGGCAATAGCACCCTCCAGAAGGTAGCTACTTTTGCAGATTTTAATTGTCTCATGAGAAAAAAAATAATGGCCATTAGAATAATGAGATGTTTCTATGGTGTTTTCCTCCTAAGGATTTCTTCCAGCCCCACAATTACAGAGGCTTACACTACACTGGTCCCATGGGCTCAGGAAGTGCTCCAATTTTTGTAGCATGGCATAGGCCAGATTCTGGGTTGGTGTAAGAGAGAAAAGCTTTGCTGGAAGCAGTAGACCAAGGAGAATTTTTCCCCATCAGAGAATCTGACTTCAGCTCTTCTTAGAAGGGCTCTGTGTTAACAGTGATAGGCAGGAAGAGCCATATGAAAATTGGACTGAAATCCTGCAGACACTGCCAGTTGGAGTGCAAACTGCAGTGGGAAAACTTACAGAGGAGTGCAATATTACCATGCAAAAATGAAAGGAACTGGTGAATCTTAAATGTTTTTAGGACCTGAAGACAAATAAACTCTCTTGGCCTCTTGTGGCACTGAATCGAGCATCATGGCTTTATTCCTCAAGCTGTAACATCAGTGACAGTCCTCACTGTTCACACACACAGGACACAGCTGTTGGCTCTCTGGATTACATTCTTTCCTTACTTCTGCTGCAATACTGTGTTGCCACATCTCACCAGACACGCTGGGAAGTGTAGGTATATTCCAGAAAATGCCTGAAGAGCTACACCGTAATCCAGAGGTGCATGCCCAGTGCTAGGAGACTTCCGAAGATGAAGGAAAAGAGAAGAAAGGACAAAAGGGAGGGAGGGGAAAGAGGGAAGGCAGAAGGAAGAGAAGTATTTGCTGGACTTCCTTACCTTCCTTTATTGTTCAGCCTCTTCTAACTACTGAGACCCAACAGGACACCTGGGACGGGTTATCCCAGTGAGAAAGAACCCCAAACCCCCCATTTCCACATGAGAAGCTATAGCCCTAAAAGTTCAACAGAAGCTGCTGGCACATGCCACTGTTCCATTGTCAAAGTATTCAGTCTGCAATTGGATACAAAATCCCTGTTTTGTACAACGTGTTTTCCATAGAGCTGCCTGGTTTGCACGGGGATTCAAGAACTTGTCCGCTTCATCCTCTGAGTTGGGATTTGAAAAGCAGCATTAACCCCTCTACTGCTAGGGGGCAGATCCCTTATCCTGCATCGGAAAGCTGTGGCAATGGCAAGAGCAAGGATGAAGTGGCATTCAAGCGTTGCAGGAGTACAGGAGTAGTTCTGCTCTACAGTGTAGGAGACCCAGGATGGCTATTCAGGTGCTTCCTGAGTGGGAGATCTGCTGCAGCGAGCATATTTAGTCCCAGACTAGAACAAGAGCTGCTCCCAGCTTTTCAGTCACCACCAGAGGCTACAGCAAGTGACAGGAGGAAGCTCCATGTGTGTGAGGGCTTTTGCAGCTTAGGGATGGCTTCTCATATTAATGACTGAAAGCTGGGCCAAAACAGTGACTGAGGAAGGACAAACCCTGTGGACTTTCCAAACCTTGCCAAGGACACAGCCTGAGAGCTACTGGATAATACAGTGGCTTTTCAGGTCACTGAAAAGCCTGAATAAACTGGAGAATAAACTGTCTCCATTCTTTGCCCAACCCATCATAATGGATTGTTCATGTCAGATAATAATAGTGTTTAACATGGCCATTTCTGAGGACCCAAATATAACTCTGCGTCTTGGCATACATGTGGGACAAAACTGGCCATCTCAAGACCTTGGGTATGGTATTTAAAGCCACATGGAGTGGCAGTGGCAGCAGCAGCAACAGCTCACAAGAAGGCTGAAACTCATCCTGCCTGTGTCTGGGCTAAGCTTACCACAATTGAGTTGTGCTTAGCTACCTTAGCTACAGCTGAACTCTGTTTTCTTTTAATTTATATTATTCTACCATCTCTTCACTTTTCTTTTCTTGTCTTCCTCTTTGCCACCTTCTTCAGTAAGCAACTGTGTTGAAATATTCTAGCCTATCTGTTTCAGCCTCCTCCAGCTCTTACATTTTTCATATGTGCTGGTTTTAACTTTCCACGTGAATAAAGAGAAGGACAGGGAATGCTATTAAAGACTTGCATTTACTTTGTCTTCAGAATATAATGATATCAGGTATGAGTCTGAGCTTTGAGTTTAGGCCTAATCCTTTCCTAGTTCCCAAACTCTCCCAGCTCTGCCTGGGTGTGGCAGGTAGCATGGTGTAGATGGGAGGCTAGGACTGGGTCACTGTATGGTAGATCTAAATTTGGATTTTCCTCTAAGTTTCAAAGTTATCAAGCTTGGCCCCAGCCCAATCATAATCATTACCCCAAGCCCAAACATTGTTCCTCCACGTGTCTGGGATGGTTATTTTTTTTTAGAGGTGATAAACTAACACATCATATGTGTTATCTGTCTTTTGTGATAAATGCCAAGCTGTCAGAATGAAAATGTCACATAAATCACACATGAAGTATTTACATTAAAAAAGATCAACTCATAAGAATTTTAAAAACCTTTCCGATGATGCCATCATCTGCAGCAGGTTAGCCAGGTATTGCCAATGTTTCCATTTCTGGAGTTGAAATAAACACAGCACATCAAAACAGAGTCATCAAACAAAACCAAAATGTATTTAACATGGTGCAACAGTCAATGCCATAAGAAATCACCATATAAGTATGCAGAGTTACATACAATCTACACATATTAATAGGACTTTACAAATGTCATATTACACGTTGATACACACAAAATGGACTTGGGAGGAAGCACTTGTTGCCAGCCCCTCTGGGGGCTCAGTTTCTTACCTGCTCGTAAGGTAGGGTGAGACAACACTTTGTTTCTGAAAGTGATGGTATGTATTGCGATCATATTGCATTCTCCTGTGAGTCAGAGTGGATAATAATCTCCACCAGCCATGTGACAAAATGGTATGGAGCTTGCTCAGCATACAACCATTCCTTGTGGGATGGAGGTTTGGCAGGTGTGAGGTCCCTGGTGGGTCCTCAGTGTGGCCACAAGCTTCTTGGACCAGCTCCTGGCTCTCGGAGGGGGCCAGGCCAGGGGGGCAGAGCCACTGGCCCAGAGTGCAGTGGCGTGCTCTGTCAGGACCAGATATCTTCTGGATCTGGAGAGGCTGGGACTAATTCTGGAAGGTGCTACACCTGCTCCAGCGGAAGCCTTGCAGGGAGAACCTGGAGCCCCAGCAGGAGTGGCCAGTGGGGCTGGCTCCCAGCTGTGCTCCCTGCCTGCGGCTGGGGTGGCACTACATCTTGCCTGGGAAGGTGGAGTGGGCTACAGACCAAAAGCTCTCCCCAGGGCACACAGAAAGCTGAAAGATAATGTAGAGTAGTCCTACAACTGCTGTAATAGACACTGTGGGTGGAAGAGCTTCCTAACAGCTCCAGACTCTCTGTGGGAGGGTTAATACCATATTTACCTTTCCCTCTCCAGCCCCTCTCCCCTTGTCAAGTCTGCGCTGCTGTGCTCAAGAAGGAACGAAACAACCACAAACCAGGCCTACTGTCCTAAAAATAGTGGCATTAACAGGGCACTAATCTACATTATGGCTCTCAACGATTGCTATCAGGGTGGAGCTGGACAAGGTGAACTACAGCTGGAAATGCAGCAGTGTCTCTGCTGCAGACCGGGCAGGGCAAGGTGAGCAAAGGGCATTTTGCTGTATCGGTGTACGTCACTGCTCCTGAAAGAAAGTCCTCAGCATTTCTCAGGGGTCTCATTTGTGGCTGTGTGAGCAGTCAGCAACATTTGCCATGAATACCTTACTTTTGCCCAATGGAAGGTAATTGCACCCCGAAAGACATCCTCACTGGCAAAACCCCAGAAAAACTGGAAAGCAGAAGTGAGAGAACTGAAAAAAAGGGAAGATGAGGGTAAAGCAAGAGAAAGACATGAACGAAGGAGAGGAGTGACAGAAGAAAAGGAAAAGAAGACGGGGGAAAATAAAAAAAAAAAGCACCTTGTTTGGGGTTTGCAGGAGGTGACTCAGCGCCTGCAGATCTGAATTCTCCTTCTGACTTGACTCTGGCTGGCCTCGTGCCTTGTGCCTTGCTCTAGCTGAGCTTTTTACCTTGCAAAACATCCAGGAGGGCAAATGTACTGGCAAGGCACAGGCATTTAAAATCCTCCAGCAGCCACAAAAGTCAAATGCTGTGACTGAAATGTAAAAAAAAGAACAAGGGTGGAATGGGTGGAGAGGCAGGGAATCAAGGAGCAGAGAAAGGGTGAAGAGTGAGAGGAATGGGGAATGAAAGACTAGGGAGACCAGGTGGAGGGGGAGAAAATCTTGGAAATGAGGTTAGGTGTTGGTCAGAGTCTCTATGCCCTCTTGCAATGGCAGGGAGAAGAGCTGAAACTCGTTCTGCTGACCTCCTGTAGAGACTGATGCTTGCAGGCTCCTCACTGGTGTCACCTCTGCAATTCCTGTCCCAGAGCAGAAGAGCCAAGTAACCACGGAGGCCTGTCACAGAGAGGTTTCTAGACAGGAGGAACGCCTGACATAGAAGTGCCGCCTCTCCTGCCCCTCTGGCCTGTGCACGATCAGGACAGGGAAGAATCGGGCATCATGGTAGGTTGGGGGGTTCTCATTGACAGCCAGCTGGCTGGAGTAGGAGCAGCACTGCTCATCCTGGCAGCCCCGGTCTGCAATGCTGCTGCTGTGGCTCCTCCAGAGGCCTGTCCTGTGGGAGCCATGAATGCGGCAGAGGGAGAAGCGGCTGGTGTTGAGGGAGAGGCGGGAGTTGCCGCTGCAGCTGTGGAAAGCGTGGCGTGAGAAGATGGAGGAGGTGCTGGAGGCACGGTTGCAGTGTTCACAGCCGTGGGCCGTTTCACCATACCGACACACCGTGTAGCTGTTGTAGGCCGGGGAGTTGGCCAGGTCCATGAGCATGGCCTCTGAGTAGCTGGGGATCAGCTGCCGGTTGGTGCAGATGTGCCACTCCAGCTCGGTGCTGTCCTGCGTGGTGTCCCGGGGCATGCGGTACCGGTACAAGGGCTCCTCTGCTGTCGTGGGCGCCGTGTACTCCAGGCCCAGCAGCTTCTCCACGTGGTAATGGACATAAGCAGTCCGATACTCTATGAGTACCCTGAGTGGCCATGAGATCATCAGGATAGCTGCCACCCAGAAAGCATAATGGGACACGTACCATGGGAGGTGATCTGGGTCTCCGTAGGCCATCATAAGCTCTTTAAAATCCACATTTTTGAGCTGCATGCCTTCTCTCACCTCCATGTAGTCATCTAGCCCCTCGATCTCTGTGAAGAAGTGAGCTCGCTGAGTCAGGTAAGAGTTCTCAGACTCAATGTTGGCAAAGCTGAAGCACTTGGTGAACCTCAGCTTGGTGGCTGTATAGCTCTCCAAGCCCAGGAGCTCCTTGGAGATGTCCTTGTATCCACAGTGAGAGTAGTCAAACTCAGCTTCAGCCACATGTGTGTTGACCCTCTCATGGTAGACCTGTGTGGTGGTGTAGGCGTCACCGTTGCGGTACCGGGTCACCTGCCGGGTTCGCCGTACGAAGTGGTAGCTGATGGCCTTCCACCAGATGCATGGAGTGGCTTGCTGCATGCGGTTGATGCACTCGTACACACTGTCCACGTCTGCCTTGTACTGCAGCTCCCTCTTGACGTGGCAGTGCCAGCACTCCACCAGGTACACCACATACAGCATGGAGAGGAAGGCCAGTGGGATATAAACATAGCCGTCCGAGCACGGGCTGTCATGGTAGATCATAGACTTGCCCTTGAAGGAGCTATCGAAGCTGAGCTTTGTGACTCTGGCCAGCTGACACCAGGCCACTGCACCCAGGCAGCCATACATGAGGATGGAGAGGAGGAGGCATTTCCAGTGGGACTCTCGGCACATGCAAGCACTCAGGGACTGTTTCACGGGGCGTTGCTTCAATCACACCGCCGTGCAAGGAGAGAGAAAGACAAAGAGAGAGCGAGGAACCCATCAGTCATGCTGCTTTGCACAACACACACAGTGGCTGCTGCCTTCATGGCTGTGTCTGGCTTTTCTCTGGACTGCCTGAGGACTGGGACACCACCCTACATAATATAAATGTCAATATAAACAGAAACACCCTGCCAGGGACAGAAGGCTCTGGACAAAGCTCTTTCCTTGCTTCCTTCTGGCTCTGGGAAGTAGTTCATGCAGCAGTGACTCACTGTGCCCAGTCAGATGGGTCACCTCTGCAGGGGCAAGATAGGGACCCATCTCCTTCTCCCTGCCTGCAGCAGCATCATTTACACACCCTGCCATCTTCAGAGGTCGAGAGTACTTCACAGCAGGTGAAGAGCTAAAAGTGTGGGGCTGTGGAATTGCCCCTTTGTGTTGCGAGTGCCCCGTGCTTAAGTTCCCACATGCTGCTGCTGGGGAGGCTCAGGAGCAGTGTCTGTCGCAGAGCTGCGGCTCCACAGGTTGTGCCAGCATAGGAAGACCAGCACTTCACACAGCTAAAGCTGCTGCCTGACTCAGAGCTGACTCACATCCAACCCTGAAACCTACCAAATGATCGACACCATTTTCTTGGAGATGAGCCATGGAGAAAATGACTAGATTCAAGCACATTTAGTTGAAAAAACTGTCAAGATTACAGCACGATGCAGCATTGCTTCAGGCTGGTTAGACTAGCTCTGACCTAAAATACTTGAAAGCTTCAGTGTTGAAGCTAAGGGTGTATGCGTGAATATTTAAAACAGCACACCCCTCTATTTCAAGTCCCAAAAGTCAGGTTGGGAGCAGAGCTGGGTTCACACTCCTGCACTCCCACTTGGTCCCCTGAGAGGGCATGATTGCAGTCCTTACCCCAGCCCTAGTGCAGTGAATCAGCTGCATTCTCATGCGATGTTCAGCTATAAAGAAAAATGCCAAATGGAGCCAAGCAGCTAGCAGAAACAGAGTTGTGTCCCTGCAAAGAGCAGCAGCAGCCAGAGTTACACCACTGGCTGGCAGCTGTCTCCTGTAGAGAGTGCATGAAGGGAGACGCCCAGTGCCCTAGCAGGTAATGAGGAGGGCTGTCTGCATCCCTTCTGTTACAGCCATCCTCTGCCTCTCTCCTAGCTGAGGAAATGACAGTGAGAAAGCAGATACACACTGATACTCATGCATCATCATGCCCTCTGCCGAGCCTGATTTCATGCAAAAATAGAAGCACACTATTACTCCTTCTCCCAAGGGGCCACCTCTAATGTATCAAACTGCTCCGTAGATGCCAACAGATGCTAGGTTCAGGAAACGCCTTCTCTTTCTTTCTCCACAGATAAATTTCTCCCCCAGCAAAGCTCATCTTGGACCTACAGCAGTTAGGATTCAGTAAGTGATCTTGAACCAGCAAGGAATTTAAGGAGCAGCATCTTATAACTCAGGAAATAATAGCATGGCACCTCTGGAAAGAGGAGTTTGCTGTCTTCTCAACGAGATGGAAACACTGGCACCTAGCTTTGCAGGGCTGTAGGTCAGACTTAATACTGCTTTGCCTTTTTTTTTTTTTTCCTGAGATGGAGAACCACTTCTAAGTAACCATAGAGGGTTTTAAAACTTGCTGTGAACACTGCTAAGCTATATTTCATGGGGTTTGGTTTTGATTTCATAGCTTTTAATCTGACACTGTGTAAGTGCAGAGTAATTTTATTGATTTTAGGAAGCTACACCAGTATACACTTGCAGGCACTTAGGGCAGAACCTGGCCCCTGATTCTCCTGATGCATCCAGAAGGAATCTGTAAAGAATTTATACTCTTATCCCAAAACTTTTGTATGTGCGCATGTGTCAGAATTAAGTATAATTATTCTGGGCTGTATTCTGGTTTCTGTATTCTCTTTACAGCAGCTGAAATAGATGTAGAGAAGCTAAGTGGGCTATAAAGTACAGGGTACATAACTTCTGTAGGCAGGGCAGTGAAAAAAACTCTGTATTGGTAAGAATAAGGCTGTTTTTCCTAGCCTTTTGCAGGAAACTTAGAGGAAAGCCACAAGGTGGCTTCAGGCAGTCCCTAAATCAGCTAAAAAAATAACTAGAGAAGTTTTGGGAGTGAATCCCCTAAGTGCAGTCTACGTGCAGTCATGGAGAGTTTCATCTCTTGAAACTCTTGTCAAAGGCCCACTGCTCAGTCTCAGTGTGGTTACTGCCCCAGTGTAGGCTTCTGCCCCAGCTGTACACTGGATCCCCGGTCAGAGCCCCAGGCTCTCCTGACTCATGGGAAATCCACTGGAAATTACTGACTTTTATTCTTCGTCTCTTCTTGACATGAAACTAGTTTTTAACTTCTACAGTAATGCAAAAATATAAATTGTAGTGAAGAATTGCAAAGCTCTATCCTTTTTTTTATTCCCTGAAGGTTTTTTGCGGTGAAGAAAACTCTAAACATTAACATCTCTCTACTCCAGGCCCTGAGACTGTGCAGAAGGACCAGCAGGACAATATCCAAACACATGAATTTGTGTTCACATTCAGGCTTCCACAGGTACCTCTCATTTAAAATCGCTTATGGCTCACACAGTGAAGAGTGCCAGTGGACCCACCAAAAATGCCCAGCAGTCAGTTCTAATGCAAGGTGAGTGCTTAAGTTGTGCATGCAGCTCCAGGAACCCCATTTTTTCCTATGGAACTTCCTTGTTGGAAGTGCCATCAGCCTGGCCCTGGGCACAGCCAGGCAACAAGGCAACTGTCCCATGCCAGTTAGGGCACTTCTTGCCAAAGGCACTGCAATCCCACCTTCCCTTTATCTCACTTGCCTTGACTTACAGCCTCTCTGTGGTCCAACCTACAACCCACAGGCTGGCTTCTGCCCAAGGGGTGGCTCAACCAGCCCTGCTGCTTAGGGCTATCAGAGGCCACATCAGAGTGGGCAAATGCCTCCTAATGTGCTTATCTCCGTGAAATGCCCTATCTCCTTTGGGGGATGAGATAGCTCTGGTTCCACCAGTCCTAGAGCAGCACCCAGCTGGGCTGGCAGTAGCTCAGAGGTTTGCAGGTCCAAGATGACATTTCTGTATGTATCCTCTGGAGGCACTTCAAAAATGGTCTTCAACCCACTGCACTGAAAGGGCTGGATAAGCCCAAGACAGATTTTCTCCACTGTTCTCGCTGCAGCCTGCAAAAAAGGCAGCTTCCCTCCTCTTTGCATTAGTGAAGACATGCAGCCATAGAGCCCACTGCCACATCTGATTCACACACCTACCAGTCCAGTTCAGCAGGGCCTTCATGTTCAAAACCCTTTGGTAAAATACACAAGCTTTTTCACCTGGCTTTTCTGACCCACTGTGTCATTCCTGCTGTTGCTCCTAAGCAAATCCCAGTCTCTGCAGGCTGTCAGTTATAAAAGCATCTCTCATCCAGGGTTTACCCCCACAGCTGTCCTGCCTATTTCAAGTTCTGACCATGTTCATTTGGTCTGTAACCCCCTATTTCTCCTTCCTTTTGCTGAAATAATTATCTAACACAAGTATACTATTAGGAACACTGTAAGAAAGACATGAAATAGAACATAACTACAATAAAGGAATCAGACATTCAAAAATCTAATAAGGAAACATATCTTTTCATCTCTCTCTGCATAACAAATTCATTAGTATGTTAAACCAGTGGCTCCCAGACTTTATTAATTAACATACCACCGTCTTACAAGAATGATGTTTGTGGTACTGTGTGGAATTTTCTCCTTTCCATGCATAGTGTTTCAGATTGAAACAGGGCAAGCTTGTATTTCTGGATGAGCACAATAAATGCTTAAGGAAACTAATAATTTCCACGATAACTTGGGCTAGCCAGTGAACAGGAGTTGCATCCTTTGAGGAATGCTGTGGCATCTGTGTTGTTTTGATGTGGAAAAAAAGCATAACCCCTGGAAAACCTTCATAGAGAAACGTAACTGAAGAAAGCAAAGACAGAGAGCCTGACAGAAAGCCAGAGCCAAACAGAGACTAGAATAGATGGAGGCTCAGTTGTCGGGCACTTAGTCTGCCAGCTAGGACTAAAGGGCTTGGTCCTCTAACCCAAACCAAGAGAGATGTCCTCCCTCTCCTGCTTGTGGGGGGCTTTGCTTTCGGCTTTGCTTCCAGCATTGACTTGAGAAACATCCTGACAGATTAGATGAGGCACAGGCTGCCCACAGAAGTTGTGGATGACCCACAACTGGAAGTGTTCAAGGCCAGGTTGGACGGGCTTTGAGCAACCTGATCTAGTGCAGCATGTCCCTGTCCATGGCAGGGAGCTGGAATGAGGGGATCTTTGAAGGTCCCTTCTAACACAAACTGTTCTGTGATTCTACAGCCGCGCATTGTGAAGAGAAATGGATTTGTCAAACCAAATGTTTCACCCAAAAGGTCCCAACTTGCTCTGATGACAGTACAAATTGTAAAAATCTCCTGTTTTGGATGGAATGCCATGAAGCAGCACAGCTGAGCTGTCAGTATCACTGTTTATGAATTTCAAGTTGTGTTAAATACACACGCTGTAAATAACATCTTGCTAGGCTCTGGCATGCTGCTGAACTGCTTTCAGAGGCCTCCCTTCTCATTGCACCTGACTGGATTGGAAACTCTTACCAAAACTATCCATAACCATATGCCAAAATTCACACTTAAAAACAGTAACCAAAAAATATTTTCCAAATTCTTTGGTAGATCTCAGCATGAATGAGCGAAATGCCATGAGAGGGAGGTGACATGTTTAGGGAGGGTTGTGGGTGTCTGTGCTGCGAACCTTGCGGAGAGTGACAAGGTTTAGGGATAGCCTGTCCTGAGCTGCCCCTGGCCCCAGGCAGTCAATCAGCCCCACAGGGCTGCTCTGTGTTTGATTTTTTCGGCCCATCATTTCCAGAAATCTCAGACAGAGCAAAGGACCTGTGTACCACTCAGTCAGCTCCGTATGGTCTTTCTGTTGACTGGTGGTGTGGACCATTCTGAGACACTAAAATGATAGATGCTATTTAATTTGTGTCCACAGTTGCTGGAAAATAGTCTGGAAAGCCCCAACTGCTGATGGAGAACTGGAATTTCAACTGACATCTGTAGCAGACAGGAGTTTCCAGGCTGGCAACATTTCAATTATTTCTCCTTTAAGATACTTACCCTGCAAATGCTAAAACATCCAGGCAGTGGCTGAAAGGGCAATTGCCTTCAAAGGCACCATCTGATGGCAGATGCCCAAGATCAAAAGCACGTTTTCAAGGGCTGAGGTGGAGCTTCTTTTGCACAGGCATACCCACCCAAATCCTCCTGGCTCAACAGCAGCCAGGTCAGGTTCTGGCTGCAGCAACCATTATTAAAATCATTCGACCATGCTCCGTGTTTTGGAGCATGCAGATTTGGGCTGTTAATCTCGCCTAGTGTAAAGGCGTGGAGAGAAAGTCGAGAGGGCATGCACAGCCTGGCACATCCCCTGCTTAACATCTGGAGCCAAGCGTGCTCTGGTGGCAGGAGCAAAGGCTGGTGGCCAGGGTTTTGGCTCTCTGACCCATCCCCTGACTCCTCACAAGTGACCAGATTTAAGACACTGGTAGGTAAGTTGTAGCTGGTAACCACCCTAAGTGAGCCCGAAAGAGACTGCACTGGGGTGGCCAAGAATGAAAAAAAAAATTACTTTGCCTCAAACTCTGATTTTTCTTTAAAAGGCATATTCAAAGTGTGACACTGATGCTTAAGAATGAGAACAACACATTTCTGGATAAGCAAATTGTGCTTGTCACTCTAGGTCCCCTTTCTCTTGATGGGTACATAGAACAAATTAATTCCTCAAGCCACAAGTCAAGGTGGTCTGGCTATCCCCGTTCTTCTAAAGGAGCTCCCCACATAGCAGGAGGAGGAAGGGCCACACTCCGAGAAGCCCATCCAGACTGATTCCACCAGGCCAGGTTTTTGAATGCCTAATCTGAAACTCTGGTGCCCCTGTTTTGCCAGTGCTGGCTGGCAGCTTTTGCTGGCCTCTGGATACAAGCATGCCTGATAGCAGGACTCACCCCAGTAGCCATCCACTAGTGGCAGGGGTTCTTACTAGAGAATAAACAACCAGACTGTTCTTCAGCCCTTACAAGTAGTCACAGCAATTTCTCCTACCAACTTTGCATGGTTATGCTGGGTCAGGAAGGTTCAGCTTATATTACAACCAAATTTACACTTACACCTTAAGACTGGGAGACACTATGCCTTCTCCTCATAGCTCCCGTACCTCACAGGCAATGCAATTTCACTCGGCCATCCTATGGACAGCCCAGAAACTAGTGGCTGGTAAAAGCTCATCTTCCATAAAGACATTCTGTTTTAACTGATAGTCTAAAAGAAATTAGAACCTGCAATTCCCTTTGAAATTTGTTCTGGTGATGAACTTCTATTGCCTTTGTAATTTTGTCTCACTTCAGCCCCCATTCACGGCAGTGAGGATGCCCATTCTCCAAGTGATGGAAGACTCCTTTCATATGACTGCCTTCTCACTCTGAAGATACTTCTCCATTCTAATTATGACATCTTTTAGCCTTCTTTTTTGACAATTTAAAGGAGCCAAGGTCTTCAAGTCCTTCACTTCACTGCTCCAGCTCTTTCTGGTGCTCTGCTCTTTCTTCAGCACCTTGAGATCCTTCTTAAGTCTGCACCTTGCAAGTAAATACAGGACTTCAGCACTTATTTCAATTGGCATCATACCAAAACATAAAATCACCTTCCACTCCCACTCATTCCTCCTTTTTACTGCCTTCAAGGGTTGCATTAGTAGACTTCTGCCCAGCAACATCCCAGGAGTTCATGTTCAACCTCTCACTCACTTGGCTCCCAGGTATTTTTTGAGTCACTGTTTCTGAGGACAGCTGAAAAGTTGGCTGCACTCTCCACCCTGAAATGTGTAACTTCAGATTTGGCTTTGGACTGAGTAACTAAATTATCAAATGAAGGAGATCCCTAAGGAGAATTGTGCTCATCTCATCATTACAGACCTGCCTGCTAATCTTTGTGCCAACTGTAGATGTTACCAGCAGTGATTTTATGCTGTAATTCCAGTGAACAGTGTCAAATCTGGTAATTACTCCTGCAGAACTCTGCCAGTGTAATGGCTAAATACCCCATTAACTTATACAAGACAACTGCTTTCACAAAGCTAAGTGTCAATCACAAAAACAAGGCTGTAAGCATTATGTGGACACTGAGGTGCTTCTCACATTTCCAGTGTTCACTGCCAGGAATAATTCCATGAGCAGTTCTGCATACAATACTAAGAGAAACCCTCCCAAAGCTTCAGTAGAGCACATTATCACCTAGCTTGTTGTTACTGTATGACCTTCATCAGTAGCTGTATTTTACTCCAGAAGTAGCTGTGTAGCAGTGTGGGCTTGAAGCATCTCACTTTCCAGCTGCCTCAGTAGTGCTCATGGCATGCAAATGGTTACGGTGACACTGAAAAACTCTTGTTTTGTCCCCTACCGATTTTGACTGGCACAATAAATTTGAACTGAAAGTTGCCAAACTGACACCAACAGAAGGGGGAGAAATAGCCTGTGATGGCTAAAGGAAATACACCCAATTATTTTGGAGTCACATTCTTTAAACATTTGATCTATAATTTTGCCTTATCCTTGCTACTTCTCCGTATGTGTCTATTAACAAAATGATTTTTTCCTCTTCTGTCAGACTTTATTCTTCAGTCTCCTTGAAAACTCCAGCAAGAGCTGCATAAGCAGAAAATATGCTGCCACAGCATGAATTTATTCTGTTTGTTTTGTGGACAGTTTGGGGCCCAAGCTTGACTGTCTGTGCCTGGTTCACGGAGAGGTACCTGTGTTCCCCAATTTCAAAAGCATTAAAATTCTCCTTTGGGGAAATCATGTCAAAAGCATTTCCTGTCCTTTTAAATCCCATGTGCATTTGTCCTTGGTGGCTGACCTCAAGAGCTGCAAATCTGCCGAAGGAAAATGCTATCATGTCTAAAATGAAAGAATGAGAGAAAAGAGACGGTAGCAAAGACGTGGCCTGAATGGAACTAGAGAAATGAGGGGGAAACACAGAAGGTGGGAAGAAGTAAAAGAGGGAAAAGGACAGCCAGGACACACTCCAAACGCCAGTGCCACTGAGCAGGGGGAGGGTGCTGGCAGGTGAGGATAGAGATCAGACAGCCTGGGCAGGGGCAGGAGGGAATCAGGCCCAGAGAAAGGACCTGGGTGAAGATTAATGGAATAAACACCAAAGCACCCTATCAGCCAGTAGTTACCCCAGCCCATCCATGACCTGTAAAGCAGATACTCCTGAATGGCTGCTTTCTTGCTGCTGGGAACTTCTCCAAAAAACAGACCTGTGCCCCTCTATCCTCCCCACAGCCTGGGGGGGTAGCATAGGGCTGTGATAAATCAGACTAGAGATTCCCACAGAGGTGACAGCGTGCTGCAGGGCCAATGCCGCAGCTGTGTCTCAGCAGGATGTGGCATCACAACATGCTCCTGCTCTCTGCCAAACCTGGCTTTGGGGCTACAGGGTGACTTCACTGTCTTCAACAACAAAATGACCCCACATCTTGGGATTACTCAAGTAAGCAAGGAGTTAATCTTGTATATTTTCCCCCTCTCAATTAGCAAGAATAATCTTCCTGTCCATGGGGAAAAAGGAGAGTGGGAAACACTGACAGAGGACTGCAAAAAAAGAGATAAAATCAGATAACAAAGAAGAAAAAAATGGTGCATAAATAAACAGCAGTCATAACTGAATTTGCCTCTGTGGATTTATGCTTGTGATTAATATATCCCAACGAGATACTTGAGAGGGAAAGAGTAATCAATAACCACAAGTCATACACTTTGGCGGGTGACCAGAGCCTGGATGAAAGCAGAGTTTTTGTCTCAAACTATGACAGACTCTGAAATCTTGGTCAAGACAGGGCAGGGAAAAATGTTGCACCTCCTCATGGCAGGACAACACAGAGAGGACCACTGAGTCCTTGCTAGACAAACCCTAGGCTGTGCTGTCAATCAGAACTGAGGAGAGCCCTGAAACCAGGACCAGCCTCTGGCACTGAAAAAGGCTTCACCACTTCTGCAGTGGACAGGGGTGATGCAAGAACAAGGAGATTTCTATCCACTGTCCCCGAGCAGCCACAACAGATGTGGGTGCAGCTATCATCTTCCAGCTCCTTAGGTGACCCTGCTGAAAGACCAGCCTAAGATAGTCTGGGGTGACCAGGGAAATGACAATTGCAGGAGAAGTGCAACCTCTCGATGCTTTCCAGGGCTAAATGAACTCCTAGGTCAGATGCTCATTAGTACAGTGAGGAAGGAGCCTGACGGGCTGTGCTAACCCAGACTTTGGTGTAATGGTGGGCAGAAGTGCTCCTCCACCATCTGACCCAATCTGAGCACCGCGTGAGGTATCAGTAATAAGGCCTGGTAAGGAGAAAGGGAGATATTACAACAGTCATCTCATCAATCCCCTCCTGGGGAGCCTGAGACAAAATGCCTCCTGCCATCCATCTTGAATGGCAAGAAGCCCATTACCCCTAGCTCCTGCTGAGCCAGTAGCAAGGAAAGGGAAATACAAGGGATAGAAGACAACCAAAAAAAGCCATTTTGCATCAAAGATAATCTCCCTCCAGTCCTTGAACACATAGCAGATTGGTTACTGCACATCTATTTGCTCGTCTGCCACAAAACTCCTGTGAGAATAAAAACTTCCTGCAGGCGGGGGCCATGATGTCAATGCATAGCAGAAATGCTGTTACTAGGTTTGAAAATAAGAACCTGCACCATGCACTCCACGTGTTTGTAGCGTCACTGGCTCAGGCGTTTGCATTGGCAACTGCCCTCCTGTGGTGAGCAGGGATCGCCTGGTTTCTCATTGTTTAAATCCCTGCAGAGACATAATCTCCTCCTTCCATCAACGGAGCTGTCAGGGGGAACACCTCAGGGTAGGCAGGTGCACAAAATGGTGGCATTAAATCCTTTCTGCAGCAGAGCCTATTGCAGGACAAATCAGAACTATGAAAACAAATCTTGCTGATCCACCTGAATTTCAGATGCTAGGACACCCGGAAATACCATACAAAGACAGTCTGCTACTTCACACCAATCATCCTCATGAATTCAAGCCAGCATCTGAAGAGGAGGAAAGTAGAGGTCAAGACAGAAGGAGCTAGAGTACTCTAAAATGCCAGATTCAGGATTAGGTCCTGCAGGATACTTCTGAGTTCTTCAAGCAGAAATAAAGGAAATCCCAGAAATAAAAGACATTTGGATCCCCGCCAACACATATGCTGCTCATTGCAGCAGGACGGGAAAGCCACTCGTGACAATACAAGGGTGCATATGTGATTGTTGTGAAGAATTTGGTCCTAAACACCTCCATAGGCGATGCTTCCACACCCTGCTCCAAGGAAAACTGTGCAGTTGCATCTTCAGTGCCAAGGAATCCTAGCAACAAAATGGTCACCATTTACAAAATAGAAATTAGGGCTATTTTTGTGGCAGCTTTTTACAAGATCACCAAAATGCTGCACTAACAAAATTACTGCTTTCCCCCCCAAATTGCTGATGCTGCTGCCGCTGGCTTTCGACTCTGTACCAATAAAAAGAGCCTATTTGGAGGCAGAGGATTTTTCCCAGTAATGCCAATGCTGGATATGAGTTCATCAGGAAAGGAAAGCTGGGGTTCAAGCTGCTTCAGAGCAAGACAGTAACTCCAAGAACAGTTCTTTTTTTCTACATTTTAAGCACCCATCATACTTAGCTCATATTACCTACTCCCCTGCCTTGAATATTGGTAGTTTCTAGTAGACACAGGGTAAATTTTACAGGCATAAGGCTTATCTCAACACTTATCAGTTAACTGATAAAAGCATCACATAACCACAGGAAAGCTTGTGGGATGCAGTTCCCAGCCACTGTTGGATTAGTAAGGCCAAGCAAATGACATGAGCCATAGACAGCTGTGACACTTGGTATTTTGCAGCCTGCCTCATGCCTAGGCAGCCGCTTTCCCCCCACCACAGCCAGCCGTGCTGCACGGAGGTGTCCGGGCAGGTGCCCTTGCCCCTGCTCCCACACTGCAGGGACATCCTAAGAAAGGGCTGATGGCAGCATCCATCCATCTGTTCGTCCTGTGGCTGCAGAGTGGAGCGATCCTCAGCTGTGTGCTCCATCCTGTGAAAGTCAGATGCAGCTCCCTGCACCCTTAGTATGCTGCCAGCAACAAAAAAGTACCACCGCCCCCGGGATCAGCCAGGTGCAGCTTGCTGACTGGTGCACTGGTGTTACCAGTGGCTTTGCTGAGATAAAGGGAAAATTGATAGCAATCAAGGGAAAAAAGGAGGGATAGTGGGACCAGCTCCCACTGCTTCAGTCCTTGAGGGATGGGGAGAGCAGGGAAGGGAGAAGGGGAGAGTTGCTATCTGCCAGCCTGTGCTTGTCCAAGTCTCAGCTGGGTTCCACAGGAATCCCGTAATGCTTGCTTTGCTCCTACCTTTACACAGGGGATGCAGCTCCCCAGTGGTGAGAGAGGAGCAAACAGGGAAAGGAGGCTGGCTGAGCTGCAGCAGGTGTGTGTTCTGCTGTGCTGTGCACACCATCAGCCTGCAGCCCAGGATCTTAGTGCCATAGTCCAGTGGTGTACAGAAGCTTGTTCCTTCCCACTCCCAGGTTCCTAGGGTCACTGGTGCTCTCCTCATCCTTGAGGAGCACGTCCTGCGTCTTAGTGTTCTCACCACTGCCACAAGTCTTGTGTCCTGCCCAACATTCCCTCAGCCTCAACGTGGGGAAGTGAGGGACTGATCTGAAGTCAAGCTGGACAACAGTTATGGACTAGTTTTCCTGGGGAAAAAAAGCAGAGAGCCAGGAAAGATATCCTTGCGAGGAGGAAGCTGGAGTAGTGTTAGTTCCACAACAGTTCTCTAGTTTGCAGCCTAGTCATTGAATGCCTATTTAGAGACTTCATAAATGAGAAAAATAGTTCATGATTATGAATCACTTTTAATCTTTGCTCAGACTAAAGGAACACCTTGAGATTTAAATGAAGGATATAGAAACAACTCTCAATTCCTCAGGAGAAATATGATCCAGGACTGATCTAAGCTCCAGTGAAGTCTGGGGAAGTCTTTCAAAGGGACCTGTGAATGAAGGTTTGCCCAGAACCATGGTGTTTTATTTTTATTCTCCCTTATTTGCAATGCCATCCTTATATCTATCAAAACCAGAATAACATGGCTCTGTGATTTGAACTGTCAACTTCCAGCCTTCCCATGTGTGACTTCCTAGCCAGAGCCCTTCAACCACACCTCAGCAGAGGCAGTGCCAGCCCCACAGTGCCGGGCTGCTGCAGCTCAAGCTGTAGCCATTGCAGGTCCCTCATGCTGCTGAGCTGAGCATTCCTCATAATAACACTCAGCCACCACTCAGGCTTCAGCTGCTCTGCTAGATTTGAGAGTTTGTTTAGCCATCTCTGCACCTTGCTGAACACAGCTGTGACCTCAGCACTGTCAGGTTTTTATAATGGTGCCCTGGTTAAGATAAGGGAGTATCCCAGCAGCTAATGCTTCCCTGGCAGAAACAAGTTTTCACTATAAATAACACTTCTCTCTCTCTCTTGCTTCTCTGTGACACATTCTGCAGCAATACGTGACAGCACAGCAGGTGAAAACTTCACTGAAAATTCATTTAAAAACCTAATGGTTAGAAGGGATCCTGAGAGCCAGGACACCTGGCATTTATTTCTTGCCTTGACTTTGACCCATGTCATGCCGTCAGCACACCTTCTTACACCTCCTGAAGACACTGAAAAAATAGCACCGTAAAGTGATTCCACATGAGCATTGCAGCAGCACACTCCAGGAAGGTAAGTCACCTGCATGTGAGCTGTTGCACTCTCCCACTCTGAGTACCTGGTGGTGGGAAGCAGAGGATTTAGCTCCTGCCCTGGCCTGCTGACAGGCAGTCCCCTGCAGAGAACCATGAAACACCTCAGGCCTGAAGACAGACTGTCATCCCCACCCTTTCAGCACATGCCCTCACTACTCTCCTCTTCCACCAGGTACTGGCACTTCTGCCTGGCCACCTCATCTCCAGGAAGCCATAAGAGAGTTGTTCTCTTTATTTTTGGTTTAGAGGAACCCTCATGCTGGCAGGACTGTACTGGCAGATGCTACCACCCCTGCCTCCACGGTGCTCTGTGCTCCCTCTGCCCATTGCAGGGGCGAGGAGATGGCATGGCCTGTTCCTGTGAGCGTGTTGTACTCCACAACTTTCAGGCCAGCTCCTAGCAATCAATCACACAAGTATGAAGAAGGCCTCCAGCCATAAATCCATCACCACAAATCACTTCTCTCCCAAAGCCATGACCTGCAGAAGTCTCTGACTGATCCCACTCTCTTCCCTGGTAAGGTCAGGTTATTCAGACTCCACATTTGCCAATCACCTCAATTACCCACCCTTGGCTTCCTTGCCAGGAGTGGGACCCTTCGTGACCTGCTCTTTGCGCTTTGCTGTCAGCTCCTACCTTGCCAGGCCCTGCTCTCACCAGCTGGTGGCTGTTTCCAGCCCATCTTCCCTGAGGCTCAGTACTACCAGGCTTTCCTGAACAAGGCCTCTGCTGGCTGAATGCTGAACTGGGATGTGCAACACCTCAGCTGTATAAGAACTGTGCTGCGTGCGAGTTGAGATTCTCTGTACATTATTCACCTGATGTAAAACCATGGAGGTCAAAAGTTCACACATTTCAGGGGGTGTGAGCCCCCTCATCCTCTCCCAGTGGCATGCGTAGCACCTTGAGAGAGGCTGTCAGCTACATCAGACACCACTTCACAACCTTAACTCCACACTGGGAAGGCTGCCAGCCTCCTGTGCCATGCACAGCCAGGCTCTTCCTTCCCACTCGTCATCTGTCCTGCCTGTTTCAGGCAGGACACTTTTCTTCCTTGCTTTTACTGCAGGGGAGATGTGCTGTGGGGAGAGCAGCCAGTGCTTACGGAGGAGATGGCTGGGGTGGCTGTCAGAGGCAGCCTCAACACCTGCCCTGCACTGTGTGGTGCTGTTGGCAGAGACCTGTCCAGCTCCACTACAGCAGCATCCTCACTTTAACACATGGGGGGCTCCCCTGTGCGGTGCTGCTGAAATGAAACTGCCCCGTTAGAGTTTAGGGGAGTTAACAGAGCTATTACAGCAACTGTGACCTCAAAAAGTTTCACTATGTGCTATTTTTAACTTTACAGGTCTTAAGCTCAGAGGAGCACAATGAATGATTGGAGTCTGAAAGTGAATTATATTTTCCATTATTAGAACTTAAAAACTAATTAACTATTTAACCATACTTTATGCAAAAAGTAGAACTCATGAAAACTCAGGCACAGCCTTATCTGCCGTGTCACAACAGTATCACTGTAACAACCAAAGGGCCTCACAGTGCTTGTGATAGCTCAGCAGCCACTACTTTTGGTGTCAACTCATGACAATGTGTTAGGACACACAAAGAAACAAGCCCTACTCACTATGGACTACTTGGGGATATTTTACTCATTTTACTCTCCGTTTCCACAAAGTCCCTGGTCACTGGCAATGATTTAAGGTGTAGAAACAGATGAGAGGAAGTAAAGTGCTCCATTCCCAGGGAGAAGATACCTCCTACCCACTCTTGCAATGGTTTGGTATCCACACTTCCCCTCCTGAGGGAGATTATCCTCTGGGATCTCTGAAGTGAGAAAGGGAGAACAAGGAGAGTATTTGGGGCTTCCAAAAAGTGGATCCATTGCTTTTCCATCAGTATCAGGTGACTGTCTGTCCACCTGAAAGAACAGCATTAGAAACCAAGTCTGAAGGGGACCTACCACTGAGTCACCTACTCTGTCCCTTCCCCCTGAAGTGACATCTACATACTTAACATCCATTTGCCTAAACTGTCCTTGTAACCCTCCAGTAGCAGAACTCCACAAGCTCTACAGTTGCTAGAGTCCAGTGCTTCACTGAGAAAAATCCCTTGTTGGAGGGATTGAAAAAGTCAGCCTGAAGGAGCAATTCACTTCATTCTCAGCCACAGTGGCGAGGAGCAGAAGACTCTGCCTGTAGTGGCCCACACAACTGGAGCCCAGGCTGCCCTTCAGAGCTCAGATAAATTCATTTGGTATTTTCTATCTACTTTTTAAAAACTCTTGAGTTTCTCATGTGAACTGCAGAGAAGACAGCCAACTCCAGGGCACCAAGAACAGACATGTGATCAGAAGATAAAGTGGGACAACAAAAAGAACAAAAGCAGAAAAAAGATGCAATGGCTCAGCATGGATTTTCTTATGACAGAATCTGCAATGCAAATACTGCCTGAAACTGCAGGATCATGAAAAATACTGCCACTCCTGATGGACTTTTTCCTTTGTCTCTGTGAGGGAAATAATTTGGAACAAGGAATGAGAAGAACTATTTGGTTTACGTCTGCTGAATCGACCAAGGGCAGGAGGGGAAGAAAGAGGCCTATCCTATTTGACCTTCATTCAAGAGGGGGAATATCATGTACCTTGCCTTAACAAGATAACTGTTTGGTCAATGATACTCACTTGGAATGGTGACAGCCTTCCACCAGGCTAACCAGCACCTTTCATTCAGGGGATTAGGTGAGCAGGTTTTTGCACAAGGTTTGGAAGAGCCGAGGAGAAGGAAAAGTGGAGTTTCCCTTGGAATCACGTCTCACATTTCCTGCCCTTCTCTGGGCATCAGTGTCTGTTGTGTAAGTGCCTCGTGCACTTTTGAAGGGGGAGCTTTAAAAGGAAATAGCCCTTCTCTGGGAGATTGATACTTAGTGGTCTTTCCACAGCTTTTGTTTAACCTCCCATCCACCTGGGTACAACTCGGCCCATAGATGGGGACAATTTAAAGCTAACTGAGGTGAGAAAGGGAGTGTTATTAAGGGCTTTATGCCTGGTGTTTTCAATGCCATAAAATAAGCCTTGACAAATAAAATATATGTTGGGGGAAAAGGATAAAATAGCTGGATAACTGAATGGAGTTAATGCCCCACGCAGAGGGTGTCTCTCCAGTGGCACACTGAAGAGGAAAGGTCCCAGTTATCTTTTGACCTCACAGCCTGTAAAGCTGTAGCCTGCAAACAAGCACTATGCATGTTTCCTTAAGTTGTAACACCCCTCTGGCATTGTTGTGACCACAAGTAGCACTTTATAAATTCACCCCTGTGGCAACAAGAGGCAAATGAGGCAGTTTTAAGTGGCCCCTCTTTTCTGTAAAATTTCCATCAGAAAGCCAATGACCGTGGGTTTCAGGAACAGTGACCCATGAGGTTTTCCCTTTTATTTAAATAGCTTAACTGATTACATTATGTCATACCCAATTTAAGTACTTAAATATGGAAGAGAAGATAAAAACAGGCACGGACAACTGCTGTTTGACTTTGCCAGTACAGACAAGACAAATACATATTTCAAAATGTCAAGTGGCTGCTGCTTTCAGCTTTCTTCGGTGATTACTTGGCTTTGGAAACAAAAAAATGAGGTTTGTACTCACCAGCTTTGTTTTCCTGAAAAAAACCCTCTTGATTTCCAACTAAGGTATAAACTGACAGAAATTAAGAAAAGTCACTATCAACTCTTCAGTGTAGGTATAGGATGTCACAGTGACAATAAAAATAGCCAGCCTACTGCTTAACCAGGGCAGTACAGAGCAGCAGGTTCTGCTGTTTCAGAGAGGAAAGCAAAGGCAAGTACCTCCAGAGAACCAATCTTCAGCAACAACTGCTGAAACATTTGGGAAAAGGAATCCTTTGCATACCCTTCCCTGAAAGAACTTGATTCCTCATCACAAGAGTTGGTGGAATGGTAGAATCCTACACTAATAACAAAAGCACATCTGTTCCAGGACATTCAGCTCAAGCAATTAATGTTTCAGTAGGAAAACCCCAAACCAGAACACTGTCAGGTAATCTGAGGGCTTGCTCTGACATTCAGCAAAGTCAGCAGGAAACTTATGTGGTCCTTGGCAGAAGAGGACAATGGCTGAGGCAGGTAACTGAACTGCTGCCCCCCTTCCTGCTCTACAGCTGCACCTTCACTTGTCCTTCTTTCAAAAATAAAAACTTAGACTTCAGACACATTCTCTGTTACTAGCTCAGGGTTGTATCTCACATTGATTTAATACCCAATAAAGGCAATTTTCAGTTGTTGTTACCATTTAGGTCCATGCATTTGATCTAAGTGAAATCCATAAATGACAAGGCTTAACAGAGGAGCCCATGAAATGCCCATTTAATACCAATACAAGGCATTTACATGCAACTGCAGGCCCAGGTGCAAAAAGACTATTTACACGGTGATGGGGAAGGCATGAGGAAAGACCAACACTGTAGGACTGCAGCGTTAAGATATCACAGGCATTTGAGATATAGACTCAAATGTGCAAATGTTTGTGTTGGAACATAAGAAAAACTGAGAACAGGATGAATGAAGCAAGATACAGATAGTGTTTAGCAGAGAGATCAAGTGCTTTCATGTCTACAAATGGCTTAGATGTTTTTATGGTAGACTTAATACATTGGAAAGCCTTCAGTAGCTCCTGGTCCTAGACCAAATAAATCAAAAGATCCCTTCTAGCATTAAATATCTATTGATCATCTGCAGGGCTGTAATTACATTGGTGTGCTCTGCTGCTGGAACACCAGCTGTATCCTGGATCTAGCCACAGCTCTTCATGGCGAACTGTGTCGCATGTGTTTAAAAAGCAATCAAACAGGAGAAAACCCTAATTTTCACCCATGGATGATAGTTTTTTCAACCTGAGCTGTAAAGTCAATTTTCAATTACAGGTAGTTTAAAAACTGCTGTTTGGTTTTAGGCAAAGTATCCTGCAGCTTCACATAGGCTTTGTTGAGGCTACTGGATTTTGACTACAGGATTATGTGACTGTTGATGAGCCATGGGACCTGTTAACAAAAGCTTTAAGCAGACTGACTGCACACAGCAATGTTCCAGGGCTGCTTTCACTTCTATTTTCAATTTTCTCTGCCTGTTTTAAGGCTGCTCTCTGCATTCCTAGGAGCATGAAGAAAGTTAACTCACTTCCATGAACTGTACATGGATTACATGACGTAAATGGCAGACCTGTCAAAACTGTTGGAAGCAAAGGGTACACTAGGCATAGCAGAAAATTCCAGGTATTTCTAAAACAGGACAGCTTGCTGTCCCAAGTGTGCAGGATAGCACACATACATTGTCACCTACTGTCACACAGCCCTGCAGTTCTGTCTGGCCAACACCTTGTGGCTCAGGATTCTGTGTCAACACTCAGACACATCCATTATTCCCTCTCTATGATGTGCAAGGCCACAGTAAGCGCTTCACAGATGATCTGAAAAAATGTATTATGCTGTATTTTCTCCACTGTTTTCTGTTGCAGATTAGGCAACAGGAGTGCCTAGGCCCCAAGGGAAAAGGAGAGGCATGACCCCCTCCTTTGCCCCCAAACACTTGAAAGCCAGAGCCCCAGACCGCAAGCCCCTTCTCATGCTCCGTGCGCCCGTCCGGCCACCTCCACCAGTGCCTCGCAGAGCTGCAGTCTCCTTGACCATTTCACAAGTCCCAGGGAAGAGGCAGGCTCTCCTAGGCCAAACCCCAAGGGGCTCATTTAGCCAAACTTCCACTGGGCAGGCCCCCTCTCGCCCCCGCTGCATCGTTCCGGTGCAGAGCTGCTGGCCCAGCCGCCGCCCCGAGCCCGGCAGCCGGCGCAGG
>WEIT01024731.1:83453-104119 GCA_013389985.1 Dryoscopus gambensis | reverse complement strand
CCGGGTGCGCCCCGCCCGCCCTGGGTGCACGCCCGCCGCCGGCCACCCCCCTCTCAGAGCATCTTCACGCCTCCGCCGCCCGCAGCTCAGCCTCGGCCACTTCTCCCGCTTTTGCCCAGCGCCCCGACTTCGCCCGGGCTGGCGGCGGGACGCGGCCCCGCAGCAGCAGCAGAAGGGGCAAGAGGAGGAGAAGGAGGAGGAAGGCTGCTCCGCCGAAGCGCTCCCTCACGGAGCAGCTCGACGATGCCCCACTCCCCTCTCTGGTCGCTGGACCTGCGCACCGGGGGCAGAGGGCAGCGCTGTCGGGACGGAGCTCTGGGGCTGCCCCCGCAGCCCGCCCACATTAATCTCCTTTTTCTCGGAGGAGTAGCTGGCAGAAGAAATGGAGGCAGCTGCTTCTGCCCCTTCCTACCCTCCCTGTGGCCTGAGCCTCTACTCTGGTTTCATCTGCCTCCTGCACAGGTCTTCCCTCACAACTGCAGCCTCTTGCAAACTCCCTGCCCTGTCAATATTTCTTCGTCCTGCTTGCATCCTGTGCTCAGCGCATCCAGTCACGATTGGCTCTCCTGCTGATCAGGACTGGTGTACTGCACCGTCTTACCTTGGCATGTTTGCTTCATGTTTCATTACGCTCTTGTGAGGCTCATCTCATTTGATCCATTTCTCTCTCTGTGCCCTAGAGCAGCATATATTTTAAATCCTTCATAAAAATCTTGCAAACAGGCAAGTGAACACTCTTGAAGCATCAACCTTGACTTTAATATTCATACTTCAACTCCTGTCACAACATGCTTGCTGCTTTTTCAGGCATGCTGCTCTGGAAAACGCCACTCCAGTTTCAAGGCACTCAGGCGGCATAAGAGTTTGTTTAGAAGGACTGTAGAGCAAAGAATGGTTCTTGGTGTGTGAATGGATAAAGCAAAAAACCCCAGAACTTGGATTTTCTAAAAGTATTGGGTTCTGCTAAATCTGAATTTTAGGATATGCATTGCATTGGAGAAACTTTGGCTGATGCGTGATTGAGAAACATACCCATTCTTGGGGGTGCAAGATGTCCATGAAAGACGATTAACAAACTCCCTTTGCCTCACAGATTTCTGGCTTACTCTGCAGAGCAGCAACTGCCACTGTAGCTACAGATACACGTGCCTTGTCCTCCCCTGATGACGTTTCCTCCTGGCAGAAATGGCATTTGTTTGGCTGCATCCAATATATATGTCCAAAATAGTCTGGCTTTTACTTCTCTCAGACCTGGAGAGAAGCTGTGAGATGCACAGTGGAAGGAACTACAATGCAGATTTATAAACCACATGAAAATGCACATTTAAAATACTCAGTTTCCTTTCTGTAAGTGGTACAGTGGGAAATCTCTGGAGGATAAGGTAGTCAGTAGATGGGCAGGGAGTGGGTCACATCTAGGACACAGAGAGGAGCCAAAAAGAATGCATAAGGAGTGCCTGTGACATACCCACCAAGATCTATAGGGCAAGAGAGATATTAAAAGTGTTCTGCCTTGTCAGCTCGTGTTTGTCTAGGTGGTTTTAGTGACCCTTAAATATGCTATGGCATGGGTGCTGGGGCATGACAAGGTGTTGTGGTTAGAAGGGAAATGTGCCAGAAAACTGTGCACTGAAAGACTGCGGATGAACTTGATATTTGTGGCAAATTTCTATTTGTAAGGACTGTTTAAAAGCCCTAGTTAAAGGCAACATGAAGGGAGATAGAAAAAATGGGCTTTAGTGTATCACAAGGCAGCTGTGAAGAAGCATCCCCATTCAGTAAGGCAAAAGGGTTGACTATTTTCAGAAGTTGGGGCCCCCGTTTGTACAGTCAGCGGGGAGAGGCTGTGCACCAAAAAGGTGTCAGCTTGGCAAGCTACTCAGCCCAGGAGTAAGAGCATCATATTCAAAAGCTGAGTCAGACAAGGACAGAAAACAAAGACCTGGCAGAGCTCAGCCTGTCAGATTTGTCTGCCATCCCAGTCCAAATGGTTGCTTTTATTTATTAAATACATCTGATACTCACTGGACTTCAGGGCTGCCTGAACAGCTTCATGAATTTATTTTCATTTCCATAGACACTCTGTTTTTGACGTTGAATAAGCTGTGATTTATTTCATCTAAACCAATCCTGACTCTGTTTGGCTAACAGCTGCCAGCAGTCTCAACAACTGGCTAATTGGCCCTTCCACCTTTAAGAGATGAAGTTGTCTCTGAGGATATGTAGCCTCCAGTTGAATTCAGGCTTTCAGTCTGGAAGGCACATGCATATACATCTTCCCACCTGCCATACTGTCAGAATTCTGCTGGTACCTGAAGCTAAAACATGGGGAAAAAAGCCTAGAGATTAAAGAGATCTGGAGAAGGGAAAATGAAGGTTACTATCCCTGAGATTTAAGCTTTGGAAATGTCATTTCTCACTGGGTATCTTTATTTCCACTTCTGTAGCTCCAGATTCAAGGTATCAATCTCAGCTATCAGGGTCGCCCTCACAAACTGAAGGGACAGGGCAAAAAAAGGAAGCTTGAACTCCAGAGACTATTGCAAATCTATGCAAAGAAGCTCATTTTTTAATTTCAGAAATGCAGGGATCAGTGTCACTGCTATGAGATGCCTGAGGGGGCTATTTTTGTTCTTTAGAAGCTTTATACTCTATTCCAACACAGATTAATTATGAATATTTATGTATACAGCATCAAAAACGTGATAAGCAGTTTGCGGTCTGGCTTGCGAAATATGTATATCATATTGCAAAAATCAGCTCTCTGTTTTGGGATTTGTGCCTGGTCACTCAATCTTTCTAAACAGTCACCAAGGAACAGAGACAACATGCATGTGTAGCTTTGCTGCCTCTATTCAGAGGAAGAAGAAACTGGTGCAGTCAGGAACTGCAGTTTGTGTCAGTTTAAGATCAGCACCCTGTCATTCAGAGCATGCCACTGTAAAAATGTTGATAATCCTTTCTCTGAGCTCAGCTGGGCCATTGCACTGACTTAGCAGGCAGAATTTTGCTGTTCTGTTTAGTGAGAGATGGCATTTGGGCTAAATTTGCAAAGAGCTGGTACCATTTTTAAGATATACGTGGAAGCCTGGGATCTGTCTTTAAGATAAGACACATATGAAGATCTTGAGCATTTCTGACCATCAAAACTCGCAGAGTACTTTATTGAAAGAGAAAAACTAAGCCTTCTGTTCCAGGGAGACTCCTATCCAGAAAATTATAGTATGAGGGCTTTGAATTATGTTTCTGCTGCTCCAAAACCAGCATAAATTAATACATGGTGTTAAGGAACTGCCACATACTGTCTCAAAGCTGACGGTAATGTAAAGACTATTTCCAATACAGATGGTTTGTTAGTTCACTTATGCAAATAGGCGTATTGCAAGAGAGGAGCTATTGCTAAAAATAAACTCTTACTGTCCTATGACTTGTATGTGCTGCCAAAGAACTATGCAGACTGTCTGTAAGGAGTAAACACAGTGATCTCAACAGGCTTTCAATATTAAAAAAAAAAAAGTGTATTCCTGGTTAATAATAAGCTCTGCTTTTTTAAAGTTACAAAATCAAACATCTATTGCAGTTACAAGTGTCATATCACTGTATCTATTTATGAGTCTGTGTAATCCAAAACATGTCTATTATCTTTTACTAAACCTGTAAAGAGAGAACACTGTGTTGCTTCAATATTAACGCTTAGTGAAATATTTGTGAATCAAATTGTGGATATAGCAAAAGAGAATCTGTCTGGACCATTCACAAAATGAGCTTTGATATCCTTTTAGTAAGTAAAAAGCTGAAGGGAGACATCAATAATTTATTAGCACTTGGATTACATCCTCCAGTGCTTGTAGTTTTCTGTCTTCTTGGAGGAAAAGAGGACAAAGGCGATATCGGCTCTTAGGCTGTAAAGTCTTTGCATGCTCTTATATGTTGGTGCTGACAAAGGATGCCGTATATCGAGGGGCATTTTGACAATGAGTGTGATGATTGTAGCTCTGAGGATCACAGTGGGATGAACCACTAGCCTGTTGTCATGTGATGCCTTTCCAATTACCAGCATGAAATGAGCCACGTGGTATTGGTACCCCCCTGGCACAGGGGCACCCCTGCTGTCAACAGCAGGCTTGGTGTCCTGAGGGGCCTGAGTTTTAACAGCCCATCTCTACACTTTAGGCTTTTTGCTTCCCTCCTGTTCTCTTAGACATCTGTGCTCGGTCTCCTGCCATCTCTTTCCTGGTGACAGTGATGCCTATACTCAGTCTTAAGATTTAGAAACGTTACTGCCACATCGTGCAGATATGCCAGAATTTGCACTGACATTCCCTCTCTCCTTTCAGAATGAAATGTTCTCTCCTCTCATCTATTTCTCTGGCTTGTGTCTTTCAAATTTGGCACCTGTCTCCTGTTTCTCTCTTTCACTTATCTTACTCCTTCTGACGTGCTATTTCCAATACCTGAACAATCACCACCCCCCACAACTTCTTTCCCAGTTTTTTCAACCTCTGAGTTGAGAAGTCCTGAGAAGTCTTTCCTAGTTCTTTCCCTATCACTGTCACCAAGAGCTTCATCTTCCCTCACAGCATTCTCTTGAGTTGTTCCCAAGAAGCAATTAGGAAAAAGCAAAGGTTATTCCTCTGCTGTATTGAAGCAGAATCCAACATCTCTTTTTTTCTGCTTCACCAACCTCCACTTATGGAGACAGAACAGATACTCTCAATCCCAGGTAGGACAGGAAGGGCCATGGGCAACCTGAGGGATCTGGATGTGCCTCTGCCCTTCTCTGTGCACAGGGGTGTTGTTTCCTGCAGGTGTTGACATTTCCTGTTCCAGGTGTGCTGAAGAGACCTGCACAAAACTGGATAGATGTTCTGAGAGACAGGCAGTAGCAAAAGGTCATGTCTATGATAGTCCACCAGCATCCTCTGAGGCTTGCTGCTTGCTGCTCATGTCATTCCAAGCCTGAGCTGATGAACCCTGCTTTTCAGTGGGACTTGGTAGCTCAGACTAATGCTAGCCAGGTTTTGTCCACAAATTGCTTTGGAGAAAATGAGGACAAAACTCGTTTTACAAATACTGTAAAGATATCTCAATATTAATGGAGTGCTATGGACAATCATGAGGAATTTGAGCCCCTAGATTCTTCCTCCACAGCACTGAGGGGCTTTGTAAATCAAAGGGAATACCAATGAAAGAATCTGTTTTCACTATTTTTTATCTTATATAGGAAAGAGAGGTTCTTAGCACAGTGACTGACCAGAGGAGCAATCCTAGGCTAGGCAAATGACCATCAGCTCCAAGCACCAAAATATCGCGTGTGTAGCTGGAAGATGAGGAAGTACCTTTCATCCTTATCAGGAAATACCTAACTATCATGGGGCTTGGTCAACTTCTTTCCCAAGTTGAACTCAGAAGCCCAAATCTATCCATTAACCTCCACAGCTCGTGACTTCTAATGCAAAACAGCCATCTGGTCACTGTCGTTCCAGAGCCAAGTCAATAATTTGGAGAGTTACCAACATTTTCGCATGGGAAGAAAGCTGGGCAGTTGCTGCTGCTGTACATCTCTAGAAGGCAGTCTGCCAGCACTCAGGGCTGTTGTCCAGTGCCAAATAGACTTTTAAAAAGCATGGCCCTCAGTGACAAACCATAATGGAAAGGTGCAACAATGCACCTGAGCAATCAATGCTCCCACTTGGTGACACTGAGCAAGCACTGCAGTGATCTCTGACATTTCTCCTGTAACTGTGTTGCTGAAGAAAAGGGCTCTTAAATGTTGGTGTTGCTAATGGTACTACTTGCCACTAACAGGAGCGGGGTTCTCTGCCAGTGAGCTTTACTTTGGTCACTGTCATCTTCTTTGCTCCTGGTTTAGGCAGCTGAGAGATCACAATAGCTATAAATACCTCTGAAAATTAATTTAAAAAAACCTAACCCGCAACACTGAAGAGAACTTGCCAGGCAAAAAATAAGCATAAGATAGTACTCTAGAAAGATGCCTACATGTCAGCCTGGTATAAAAACGTGTACAGGTGAAGCTTTCTGCTGACTTCACTTCCATCACCAAATACCACCAGTGAGGGAATGGTCCTGTCCTGCTGCCATGCATACACCAAACCTCACAAGCACTGAGCCTCTGGAAATACAGGGTGCAAACTCCTATCCTGTGGAAGACTGGCAAAGTAATTTCTTCTATTTATATGGTGGCAACAGAATTTAAAAGTGATGCAGCACTATGTATCAGAGCCACCTCTAGGCATTAGATATCTCATGTGATAACAATATAGTTCTGGTAGCTTCCTTGGAATACCTCTCTTCCAGGTATCTCTTCCATTTTGCTGAGCTGTCCTTTTGTTTCTCATTAGGCTGATTGTCTCTCCCTACCAGAAAGCTGGGTGAAGCAGTGTGTTGCCACGTGAGAAGCAGAAAGGCACACCACCAGCACACTCCTCTGGGAACCCACAGCTTTTCACATCCCTCCTAAGGAAATGGGAAACCTGCTCTGGCCTAATAAAGATTAGTGGAAAAGTACTTAAGAAGATGAGGCACAGCTACCCATCACAACCCTTTGCATTTCCAAAGACGAAGGTGAAAATCCAAGTCTATGTGACTGCAGTTAGTTCTGCCAGATCACTTAAATCATCAGGACATCATGATCATCACTGTTAAAAACTCTTGGCAGATCCAGCTGCATTAGCACAGCTATTTAGAGTTGAGTACTTCAGGCTTGGGTCCACTGGCAGTAGAACTGCTGCTGTGCAGGCATCTATATTGAATATTCACAGAATCACTGAACGCTTTGGGCTGGAAGGGACTTTAAGATCATCTAGTTCCACCTGACCTTCCACAAGGCTCAAAGCCTCATCCAACCTGGCCTTGAATACTTCCAGGGATGGGGCACCCACACCTTCTCCAGGCAACCTGTTCCAGTGCCTCACCACTCTCATAGTGAATAATTTTTTTGTAATATCTAATCTAAACATATTGCCTGTCAGTTTAAAGCCATTCCCCCTCGTCCTATCACTACCTTCCCTCATAAAAGTCCCTCCCTAAATCAAGAGCATTGCAGAGGCCGTGTTTTCTGTTCCCAGGGTGTGAGAGTTGAAGCCTAGGAGAGGTGAGCTTCCCATGGCACTCCTTTCAGTATATACGCTGACTAGTACAGATGGGTTTTGGATGAAGCACGTACACATCACTCTTATCCTGTTCAGATGCAAAAGTATAAGGTTTTCCCCATGATAGAACAGTAAATAATCTGAAAAGAAGAAGGGAACAAATTCTAATGCCAACAAAACAGCCAGTTCTTCAGGAGATTTGCCATGGAGAGTAATCATGTGAGCATATCCAGTACTTTAAACTGTCTCAAATTGCTTGAAATCTCAGGCTTAGGCACTTTGACAGGCTTCCTTTAGAATCTATGACAGTGGATTTGAATGCATTGACTACGTCATTCAGATTTTGTCAGATAGATCCCACCGCAGCAGCCAAGGGAGACACTGTCCTCAGCCCAGAGAAGCTGGATTTCAGAAATGTTGCTTTCCTCATTGATAGCAGGGGCAGAGGACATTGTCGGGCAGGGTCAGCTCAAGACCATTTTCATTTAGGCCTTCGGTGAAGCAGTGACTGTCAATGACAACGCATTCACTGTCTGTGCAAATATGGATTTTCACCTGCAACACACTTCAGAGGCAGTGTCTGAATGACCTGACTTGAGAAGTACATTTGCTTAACTGCCCATTCTAATTTCCACAAGAGTCTCTTCTCTGGAGTCCCAGCTGTACAGTGACTTGCTTTTAACTGGATTTTATTTGCATGTTGTAATGAGGAAATGAAAACCCAGTATGATAGGGATACAATATATAGACTGAGAAAGAAATATCTGTATTTGCTGAAGAAGTGTGTTATTTCAGGATATTTTCATCTAGTCTGATAAAAATGGTATTTCTATAGAAACAACTGATGAAAAAAACAACAAAGAGGAAATCCCATGCTAACTGTCAAAAGGCAACATAATGTTCGGCAGATGCATTACTAGTGATGAGTAAATACTCTGCTGTTTTGGGTTTTTAAAATATACAGTCCTTCCCTCTCACTGACATGGGTAAATCACATTGAGCATGGATGTGTGCTTTCTATCAGTGAACAAGCAGAGATTTGATTTAAAATATCCTTGCTTCACCTAGTCCCAGGGATGCCCTCTACTCAGTGGGGTATTGCTGTCACAGAATAGCACAGGTGACAACTTACTACTGAGCATTTTGTCCTACCAGACTCAACTCTTTTTTACAAGTACTACAAAGTGAATAGCTGGAGTGGATAGCCCATCGATCAGGAACATGAACAGTAACAATCATGTTATAACATGAACTACATAACTTGACTGAAGCCCCCACCCAACTTGACCTAAGAGGGTGTGAAGGTGACCACATGCCAACCACTGGGTAACAAAACAGCGAACCTGTGAAAAGCGGGAAGACCCCAGACCCTAATATTGCTATTAGTCCAGACTGTCATGTGAGGGATGAGGAGTTTAGATTGTACAGGTATAACTGTCCAAGGATTTCTTTGTTTGGGGTCCCTCTTTTAAGGCACCTAGCTCAAGTTACCAGATATCGGGACTGATCTGTGCCAACAAATCTGTCTGATGGAGATAGGAGCCTAGTGTCAAAAATTTCTTTAACAAAAGCTAGCACAAGTAAGATTTATATCTTGGACTGATCCCTGATGATAATTTGTTTTCCATTCACCAGCATGCTGTTCACCATGCTGCTCTCCAGCTTCTCTGTTCTCAACTTCAGTTTCTGTCTTCTGGGCAGAAGAATTATCTGCTTCCATGGTCACCTGCTTTTTAAACAACTCATCTTAATATTTATCATCTCTGCAACGCAGATAATACTGTTGCATTTGCAGATTTACCTTTCTAATCCCATCATGGCCACTGCCATACTGTTTTTGTTGTTCTGATCCCTTCCCTGTTATAAACCAATGAGAAAGCATTCAGCTGTAGGCACTCCCGCTTCTCTCTGCTTTGGAAGACCAAAACCATGTTTTAGAAAGTAATGTGAAACTGACTTGTGGCAAGCTAGAAGAATGGGATGAGAGAGATTTTCAAGGTTTGTGAGAAGACTGACAATCTTTTAAAATAGCTCTCTTTGAGTGAGGAATATTTGAGTTCACCACCAAAGACTCCAAGAGATGCACTGTTGGGAATTTCGTTGCTAGAATCGCTTAGCAAATCCATGCAAGCATGTTGGTACTTATAATTTTATAGGATAAATATGAAGACACACAAGCATGATTTATTGATAGAGCAGAAGCTATATATAGTGCCCTTAACTGTATTATTAAAACTGAAGGTAAATAATTAATGGAATGAAGGAAAGGTACACACAGCTCTGGCAGTTGTGATGGGAAGCATTCCTGTCTTGTGGTAATTAAAATTGAATATATTCTGAGTATATTTGTATGTCTTTCTGGCAAAAAAGATTATTTCCTCATTTCACCTGCATGCTAAGAGACACCGTGTGTGGCCGCACAAGCTGTGCAGCCAGTGTGAGAGGAGTCAGGGAAGGAAAATGCTTCCGTCAGGCTTGAATCAGAACCATAAGCCGTTGTCAGACAGCCTAAGCAGCCCCAACACTTTACCCAAACATGTTCCAACGCAACCACTGGCACGGCCTCCCTCCCTTACTGTCCAGGTGGGAGAACTGAACTGTGTTCTGGGGGTCCAGGGGAAACCATTCCCAAGTTCAGCGCCAGGAAAGCCTTGAAGTGGGAGAGAGAAGTCTTCTACTCGCACCACGGCATCTGCCCCACGCTTTTGTAAAACCAGTGGTGCTCTGATGCCCGGTCTGAAGATGAGTAGTGCAAAAACTAAAACCGTGGTTTCTCATTTTGCTTCAATCAGAGGCACAATCTGTTGATTTTAACAGATTTTGGAGCAGCCCTCCATGACCTTCACTGCCCCAGAAGCAATGATACACAAAAGGCAACAAGGTGCCAAGGGACACATTAAACTTCCTACTTCAATCAGACAGACCTGTGGTAGCAACAGTGTCCTGGAGCCATCAGCATGGTGGGTGGTTCCACATAAAAAGGATGAGAAGCTTCTGCTCTTGCAGTTTAACTGAAAGAAACCTGCACAATTATTTCAAAGTGTTTCTTGCATCCCAAACCAGCATAATTTGGGAACAACAATATTAAGTGGCAGATGGTGGTGGTAGGGTAGCAGTTATTTTCAGTGAAACGGAGAGTTGGACACCCCATTTCTCAGCAGGCACTGCTATTCCTGAACTAGATTTGACTTTAATATGATTCCTTTTGCTTCAGGGAGCGCAAAGCAGAGCTCCGCCAGCTGACGAACTGCAGTCTGGCAGGGCAGCACTGGAGAAGCACTCCAAACACTCTTGAGGTTCCCTTCCGCAAATCTCCAAATGTAATTAACAGCAGATCTATTTATTCCTCCTGCTAGGAGCATCTCCAAGCACACCAGATGTAACAGCAGTAACTGCTCAAACCTCTGCCTGAATCATGTCTGACCATAAGGTTAGAATCATGGTCACTCTTGTTATGTAGTAAGCCGAATGGGGCATCTTCAAGTTGATGCCTACTTCAAGGAGTGCTCAACGACCTAGAATAGTGCAGTTGTCAACTTTACCATGTCAGGAACACGGTTGCTCATCAGAAGACATGAAGCTGAGGGAGACGTTTGCTGCTCAACATTTAAAAAATTGAAATTTTCATTTCTTATGGCATCAGAGACCTTGTGGTGAGTCCTTCCCAAACAGTGAGACCACCTGCTCCAGCCCAGGCCCCAGTGAGGATCTCTGTCTCTTCTCATCCTCAGAGAATTCACTCCCCAGGTAAAAAGGCTAAAAGTTGACCAAGCACTAAAATCAATAACCAATTTAAAATCAAAGCTCCTGCAAGTTCTAACAGCTCTCTCATAGTTTCTAATAAAGCTTGGCACGTATAACAAACGAGCAATCAGATATGAATAATAAATTACAGCCATGTTCATAGAGCTTTACGTATCTGCTCTCCCAAAACACCTCCGGTCTCAGGCACGGCATACGATAACGACAAGGCACAGCTCCTGCATTTACATGAAAGCATTTCTGTGTGTGCGGACACTCGCTGTGGGGTGCTAGTGGCCTGTGTTTGGACCCAAGGAAAACGCCCTGAGGAAGCTGCCTTGGGCCGCACAAGCCCAGGGCGAACTCACAGCCGCGGCTCGGCGGCGGGACGTCCCTCCAGGAGCCCCGGGCCGGGCGGAAGCAGCGGGCAGCCGTGACCACGGTGCCAGGAAACAGAGCCGTGATTAACGCGTCAAAACCCGAAATGAAAATTCAATTCATTCAGTTGAACTCCCCGCGGGCAGCGAGGGCCGGGCCCGGCGGGCGGAAGTGCGGGCGGCCGGGCGGANGTGCCGCCGGGGCAGGGCGGAGGTGCCGGCGGGAGCGGCGCGGTGCCGGCGCAGGTGAGTGGCGGCCCGAGCTGCCGAGAGCAGCGGCCCAGCGTGGCAACGTTGGCCTCAAAGCTTAAACGCTGCTTCTGGGAAGCATTTGGGAGAGCACTGTGGAGCCCCGTGCTTTACGGCTTAAAGTAAACGCCGTTCGCTGTGACACACTGGTGCTGCACTGGTGGTTAGGGTCCCTCACTGTCATGACCGACCTTCCTGCCCAGGCTCACACTTGGACTGAAGTTGGTTGATTTAGAGGTGGATCTTGGCCCTTGAAGCAACCTGTGGCTTTACTGCCTTCTGTGCTCTTGTGTTTTCTTTTAGTCTGACTGAGATCTCTCGTCCCAGCTACGCCTGTTAAACTTCTTGCAAAGCTGATAGATTGATGTCAGAAGGCTCTTTTTTGAGACTTTTAGTATAGACAGGGTGTACAACAGTAGATGATTGTGTGGCCGCATAACAGTCATGATGTTGTGCAGTGTAGAAGCGCTCATGGACCTTGGAGAGCATTTCTGATCCCTTACCTGTGTTCCTAGGACAGTATCTCCGTGCGCTGCTCATGCTGGCTGGCTGGCGGTCCCTCTGGGCAAACAGATCGTGTATGGTGAGCTTTTAAGTAGCCAGTTGCCAGGTTGGACTTAAGCTGGCTGCAGGCTGCTGGGGTTCGTGCTGATCCCCAGGAGTTTGCTAGTTGTCCTGCATGTTTTCTCTGAGCTCTGGTGGGTAGGAATGACTCCTCTTGATGGCCAAGGGAGTGTTGCTAATGTGCTTCGTTGGCTTCCATGGGACATAGAAAAAGGTCCCCTTAGAAAGCCGAGTGTTTTCCCTGCATTCATTCTGTCTGCAGGTCCCATGTGCATTGGAGCAAAGGGTTTGAGGAAAGGCTTGCTGGAAGAACATCCAACCTTGTGAACAATGGCTGCTTAGTTGTGTTCTTGTGCTGACAGTTTCCCAGAGAAACAAAGGCAGTTTCAAGATGCGCTGCATTTCTTGGTTAAGGGTTTTGATAGGGAGAGACTTGGAGAAGTTTATGTAGAGCTCTGTGTGGAGGAGGCTTCTTGCAGAATGCTTAGCAGCAGCCTTTGCTTCCAACTGTGTGTGTTTTGTGCCTGTTACTGCTGGCATCCTCCTCTTTTGGGCTTTGAAGCCTGTGCTGACATGGAACACTTGGCTTGGGATGCGTGTTCCGCTCCTCATGGATCTCAAAGAGGGACGAAGCGCAAGAGAAGTCTGGCTGTGGGAGCCCCGTTGTGGCAGCAAGCTCCATAAATAAACAGCAAGTAGGTGTGTGCTTATGCTAGGAGTACACAAGAAAAAGGAGCTGTCTGTGGAGGTTGCAGTTTTTGCTGTGCAGTTGCAAGGGGAGTGGGCTGGAAGGGAGCGTTTCTGCATTCTCAGCATCAGTCAGATCTGCAGTGAGATCCCAGGTGTTTTTGTGTTAGGCCCTTCCCTGACAGTAGCAATGTACCATAGCAGGGTGCTCCTTCCTGCCTTCCTGCCCTGAAGTGACCTTTGGTTGATGGTTTTACACCAATACCTTGCATAAAACCAAACAACAAATGTAAAACTTCCTGGCTCCCTTTTTTCTCTACTTAACCAGCCTTGGTCAAGAATGAGATCTCTGAAAACAGTATAAATATTCCAAGTGTAGGTCATAAATTCTCAGGCAGTAACTCTTGTGTTTGTGAGCACCTTTCCCCCAAGGTTTCTCCCCACATATTTTACAATGAAGTATGATAATAGTATAAGAGAAACCATGGCTTAAGCGCAGTGGTGGTGCCTGCACAGTTATTGAAATTTCTTTTTGTCTGAGATTGGGGCAAACAAAGGCAAATGCTTTGCATTTTCACATGTGTTCTGCCTACCCCTATGGCAGATAACTGTAATTTTAAAAATCCAAATCCACTTTCCTTTCCAGCTTCACAATAAATCATGCCTGAGTCCTGCTGGGCTTTTGGAAGTGGAAGAGATCAAATATGTACAAACTATTTCAACATACTGAGGGTGGGAGGGTGCCAAGTCTGCAGCGCTAGTGCTGATCAGTGATTGAAATTAGTGTGAAATGTATTTGCAAACAGTTTACTTGCTGCCTGTGAGAAATGGATTGCTGGTCCCAGGCTCTGGGAATCAGAGGTGGGGAGTAATAGTCACAAATATTTTCCTGCCTGGTAGATGGGAGGTGGAATAGTTGCCTTCCTGATGAGTTGTCATGTGCAGAGATGTAAAAGTCTGTATAAATCTCACCCTTGTTTTTCAAGGCCCAACTGGCCTGGGCAGTGAATGAAGATGCTTGGACATAGCACAGCTTCTGCCAATAAGAGGGCAGTGAAAGAGAACTAAAGCAGGAGGTCCACATCAGGAAGAAAGACATTTTCACTTGGGAGATGTGAGTGAGAAGGAGAGCAAACAGTGTCAGCGAGTGCATTGTCCAAATCTATGTGGCCAGGCTCTTGCATCCTGCCAGGGATGTTAATGCTGGGATCTGGAGATGGCATGCTCTGTAATGATGCCTGTGGCGGGAGTTAAAGCAGATCGATATATTCGCAATATATTGGCAGGTGGCCCCAGTCCCACAACAGTAGGACAAACCTAAACAGAGATAATTACTTACCCTGAAAATTTAGGTTTTCAAATTTCAGCAGAAAAGGTGCAACCCCCATCTTCTGAGATAAAGTTCCTGGGAGTATGGTAGAAGGGAGGAACAGTGTGTGTTCACCCCAAAACTTTGACTTCCCTTGAGCAAATTAAAATTCCTAGATAGAAGAAGGATCTACAACATACCCTTGCCCTGCTGGTAATTTGGGGAAAACACGTCTTGGCTTTCTCCATCATAGCCTGCCCTCGTCATGATTTAGCACACCAGAGGACCACCTGGGATGGGACCCCTGTTCATGCAGAAGTCCTAAAATTGTTAATATTTGAGGCTGGGTTATATCAGATCTTAGGACCAATACATCCAACAGATCCTCTTTGTATCAAATGGGGCTTTGTAATTCATGGGTTATCAATGCATATGTGGCAATGGGGAACTGAGGGTCCGACTTGCCCTGTCAGGTTTCATTTGCACAGATTTAAAGATGCAAAAAAACTTTATTCAGTTTGGTAGAAGTGCCTCGGTGGCTAGTCTAGCTCTACAGGGAGCCGAAAAAGTCATATGGCAAGAACCAATTATTCTAGTGGGACCTTTCAAGGTTTTGAAACCCATACTGGCCAGAGCCCCCCCTGGTGTGGGAGTTGCACAGGGAGAAGCAGTAAGAAGGTGGTATGAACTGTTACATCATCACTGCCATATGCCTCAGATAGAGGAGGGAGCACCTAGAGTGCTCCAAATGCAAGAATTGCCTGTCAGTCTACTGGACCAGGAGCCTCCCTTCTAATATAAAACCTACTCCTAAAGGTGAGCCCTGCCTGGAAAGTGTGTGATTCACTGATGCATCCTCCAGAAGAGGGAAATACTGAGCAGTGTTCCTGCGTGTTGATTCAGGGGACAGAATTGTGACAAGGGGAGAAGAAAGTGCTCAGATGGGAGAATTGGTAGCCATGTGCAGGGTGGTTGTTAGAGAGGCTGACACTAAAGAACCAGTGTTTATTTACACAAACCCCTATGCTGTTTTTAAGGGATGCACCAACTGGCTCCCATTTTGCAAACAAAACCAGTGGGTGATCAATTGGGTTACCAATGTGGCAGTGAGAGCAATGGGAAGACATCCTAAACTTGGCTTAGCAGAAGTGTTCCTTGGTGGGATGCATTCCTGCCCACCAGAAGATGGATAATCCAGCTCACCTATTGAATAATTGGGTAGATTCACTGAGCCGTGTGGCAGGTATGGCAGTAAAGGGAGAAGAAAAATGGGAACATCTGCTAGAGTGGTTACATGTCAAGGGAGACCACTCAGGATTTAAGGATCCTTTTAAGGGAGCTGGTAACACAGGGTGGCCTGTCACTTGGGAACTGTGTAACACTGTCATCTCAGTCTGTGGCCCCTGTTGGACGGGACTAGAGAAACAACACTCCTTGCAGAGGCACCCCTTCACTAATGACATGGAAAAGGCCTTTGGGAGACCTGGCAGGTGGACTATATAGGGCCTTTCCTGAAGTCAGAAGGAAAGCAGTATGGTCTTGTCAGGGTGGAAGTAATGTCAGAGCTCACTCAAGCTGAGGCAATAGCAAGAGCAGCAGGGCACAGCACTGTCAAGGGACTGAAGCTGTGGTTTAATTATTTGCCATGGCCCCAGTCCCTCCAATCCCACAATAGTAGTCACTTTACTGCCAGGGTGGTTCAAGAGTGGGTGTGGGATGAAGGAATACAGTGGATCTTTCACACCCCATACTACCCCCCAGGCAAATGATATTGCTGAATGCAGCAATGGACTCTTGAAGAGGTCCCTGAAACCTCATGAACCTGGATGGGCAAGGGGGTGTCAGATGGGGTACATAGAATCAATAGCTGCTGGGGAGTTAATGGGTGCCCATAACCCACAGCCTTTTGTCTCCAATCCCCATCCATAATCCCTGGAACAAAAGAGGCCAAAGACCCTGAAAATCCTTTCCATCACCTAGGACAACTGGTTTTGGCAGAATTACCAAGAGTGGGATTGGTACCCCTGACCTTAAAAAAGCCACTTAACTTGTGTGCCTAGGTGGTGGATTGTTCCCTCCTTTTAATCGTGTTTTGTTTTTATGCATGTATATGTTTTACAGATTATCTGAAATCCACTGCTGGACCTATGCTTTCAACTGTTGAGTGGCCGGATCATTTCACGTATTTTTTAGTTTGATTTTCCTAAGCCTATTTTGCCTTTTTACTAGAAAAAAAAAATGGTGTGGGAAAAGTTTTTACTCTTATGTTATGGATGTATGATTTTGTCTCAAGTGACTGAGAATCAGAGTACTGAACCAAATTTAGCTTGGGAGTTGATACAAGGATTTATGCATATTTGGAATCATACAAATCAAGGAATATGTATTAACCTCCCCAACTCTGCATCAGAGGGGTTTAGATTTATGATGATTTGGTTAAATTTTTCGGAAATATTAACAAGAGAACTGGATAATCTTAAAAAAACAGGAGGAAATATTACCTGGGGAATGGTCGAGTCCCCGTTTCTAGAGCAGAAAGAAGGACAACAATGGGATGCAAATGGGACATGGGTAGAATACAAGAAAGCCTTTTACCAGCTCCCACGCAACTCCACCTGGAGCCATTTATGGAATCAGACATGCTATCGGTCATTAGACACCCACCCTACTGAGACATTGCAAAATGTCACTTCTATCCCTTGCACGGTGGTACCATGGTGGGATTCTCCTGCTGAGGGTGGGTTTTTTGAACATGAGTACAATTTACATTGGGATGCAGGATGGTGTATACAAATCCCCGATAATCCAGGAACTGCACACCAAGTTAACCGAACAAATTATGAGTGGGCCTGGTCTCTGAAACAAATCTTTGATCCTATATCTACCTTACAATGGGCCTCCAGGGCCCCCACAGGGAAAATAGTAGAATGGGAAGTGGAGAAATCAGACTGTAAGGACCATCAGACCACACTACCTAATGGAGAGAGCATCTGCTGGAAAGTGAGGAACCATAGAAGCATTATCCAAAGTAAATCAGAGAACTCCTTTCTGAATTGTTCTCGTATATTAGATTGTACCACAGGAGCAGGTGAGCCTATAGAAACGTGGTACATCTCGGAGCTGAGAACTTTTATCCGGGACATGTGTACCTGTTGGGATTATCCCAACTACGGCTATCTAAACCAAGACACCCGATGCAATGGGTCTTATGAAAATTCGGAGACAGCACTATCCTGTGGCATTCCTGTTACACATGGCGCTGACCAAAGAAGGGTCCGGAATTCAAGTAACGAAGCACAGGAAGTTCCCCAAGGTGACCTGTATCAGTGTTCACAAGCCAAATATCCCGCTCCACGGGGAACAGTATGGGCATGTTCAGATGGGAAAATGTATTCCCACTTGAACATGTATGATATGGCTGGACTCCAGTGTACTATTGGGTTTCCTACCATGTGTCCATCCAAAACATTCAATTATACACTTTATCGTAACAACAAAGGGCGGAGAGAAATCCACAATCCAACAGATGCAAAAGGGTGGATTGGGGGGATTCAAGTCCCTGACTATTATACCTGGGGACAAAATGTTGCATTAGACTTAGAATCATTTTTTGTGTCCGGTGGAGTTATCCAAGGGCACAAATATGTCTTGGAGAACTTAACTAGGCAAGTCCATGTGTTAAGCAACTGGACCGGACGTTCACTCGGGGGACCAAATTTGCAGGTCCAGCAGGCATCGAAAATGGCTTTGCAGAACCGATTAGCCCTAGATACGTTGTTGTTGAAAGAGAATGGAGTGTGTGGGATGCTAAACCTAACGGATGTAGAATGCTGTGTCACTGTCCAAAACGCCACCACCACCATAGAAGAGGCACGTCAGAAGATGAAGGAGATTGCTGAACAAACGGGAGAACTGTTTCAAGCAATGCAACCAAAGGACTAGCTTGATGGACTGAGCCTGGATTGTGGATCACATGAATACTAAAGTGCCTTGGATTTAGGGGATGGGGAACGTGGCTTGTGTATGTATTGCCCTCATGATACTCTGTGGATTCTTGGGCTTGATGATAGGTTGAAAAGTCACTTCAAACTGTTTGCTTGTGATGAGTTTATTACAGTTATAGAGGAAAGGGATAGAGTTTCTAGCACTGTATAATTCCACACCATTCACGTCATGGCAGGGACGTGCTTGCAGCAGGAGGAAGCCAGGGGCTGGAAGTGGAAGGGTGGCCACCATCTGCCATGCTCGGGGGTGTGCAGGATTCAGGGTCAGCCTGGTGGACCTAGTCCCTCTCAGCCACTGGCATTCCCTTTCCTATTCCTCTGAGCCATGGTTTTTCTGGTTTGGTGCTCAAAGACAGCACCAGTGAGCCCAAGAGCTGGTGAACTGCTCCAAGAGAAAGGAAAGAGAGAAAGCAGCAGCGTTGCAGAGCCCAGCTGAGCCACGTGGAGCCCAAGCCGCAGCTGCTGTGACTGCAGCAGCCACCCGGAGCTGCCACTGGAACCGCCGAGCTCTCCAGTCCTGCTCCCACAAAGTCAGGCCCAGGAGGAGTGTCCTCCGACCTGCTTCAGAGCCCTGTCAGGTCCCACCAGGTTTTGCCTTGTCCCTGTTCTTCCATTGTTTTTGGTCTGAGGGGGGAAAGTTAAATTGCAAGCCTCCCCAACATTCTGCTTTTGTTTTCCCATATATACTATGTTGCCCAGCACAGGGCCAGTCAATGTTTTGCCTTTGTCTGGGAAAACCACACTGGGTGTGGTCTTCGGGAAGTGTTTTTGCTTGTTCAGTAGTGAATACCCTTTTGTGGGTAAAACACTCTGTTTTGTACACTCTTTTATTAATATTGTTGTGGTTATTGCAATTTTTCAGTAAATTGTGAATCCAGTTTATAATCTCTCCTAGTGTTTACTCCACTACCAGACAGGGGCAGGGGAAAGGGGGCAGCTCAAGTAGGTTTAATATTCCCGCTGGGTTTTAAATCAGCACAGAGCTATAAGCAGGGGATGAAGGAGATTGTTGGGACTTGTGAAAAGACTGGTGACCTCATAAAATAAAAAAATCTAATAAAAAGTCTCATAAAATAGCTCTCATTGAGTGAGGAATATTTGAGTTCACCACCAAAGACTCCAAGAGATGCACTGTTGGGAATTTCGTTGCTAGAATCGCTTAGCAAATCCATGCAAGCATGTTGGTACTTATAATTTTATAGGATAAATATGAAGACACACAAGCATGATTTATTGATAGAGCAGAAGCTATATATAGTGCCCTTAACTGTATTATTAAAACTGAAGGTAAATAATTAATGGAATGAAGGAAAGATACACACAGCTCTGGCAGTTGTGATGGGAAGCATTCCTGTCTTGTGGTAATTAAAATTGAATATATTCTGAGTATATTTGTATGTCTTTCTGGCAAAAAAGATTATTTCCTCATTTCACCTGCATGCTAAGAGACACCGTGTGTGGCCGCACAAGCTGTGCAGCCAGTGTGAGAGGAGTCAGGGAAGGAAAATGCTTCCGTCAGGCTTGAATCAGAACCATAAGCCGTTGTCAGACAGCCTAAGCAGCCCCAACACTTTACCCAAACATGTTCCAACGCAACCACTGGCACGGCCTCCCTCCCTTACTGTCCAGGTGGGAGAACTGAACTGTGTTCTGGGGGTCCAGGGGAAACCATTCCCAAGTTCAGCGCCAGGAAAGCCTTGAAGTGGGAGAGAGAAGTCTTCTACTCGCACCACGGCATCTGCCCCACGCTTTTGTAAAACCAGTGGTGCTCTGATACCTGGTCTGAAGATGAACAGAAATCCAGAGATTTAAGTGCTTTCAGTAATCATATTGGATAAAATTTGTTTCTTCTTGTAACTTTTCAGTAGTATTTCAGCTTTCTAAAGATATGAAAAAACCCAAACAGTGAAAAAGTGGTTCATTTTTTACGACATCAGGGCTTGCGGTGATTCCTTCCCAAACAATGACCCCACCTGTCCAGTCCAAGCCGTAGTGAGAATCTGTGCCTGTTCTCATGCTCAGAAAATTCTTTTCCCGGGTCTGTCATCTTTATCCACCTCACCAGTGTCTCTCAGTATCTGAAGAGAGGGTGTCAGAGGATGGAGCCAGGCTCTGCTTGATGCTGCCAAACAACAGGACAAAATAGAACGGGCAGAAACTGATGCACAGGAAGTTCCACCTGCACATGAAAGATAACTTCTTTATTGTGCCTGTGACAAAGCACTGGAACAGGTTGTCCAGAGTGGTTGTGGAATCTCCCTGTTATAAATGCATATGGTATTGTTGGCTTTTCGCAGGCATGATAAATATTATATAGTGTTAGAAATGCTTTTGCTGTAGCAAAGAGTTCAGCAAGTATGTTTCAACTACCTGAACGGGTAAGGTAACCTCCAAGAGGACAGAGGATGGGGCCCACAAAACTCTTATCAACACCCTGTGTGAAGAACAAAAGAGGCCCACAAGCTACCATCAGTTCTCTGTGTAAAGGACGAAGAGGCCTGAAGCCTGTTATGAACACTATGTGTGAAGTATAAAGAGGCCCAAAAGCTGTTATCAACCCTCACTGTCTGGAGAATTAAGAAACCCAAGCCCAGAAATCAAAAGAAATAAAACCGCAAGGCCA
>WEIT01024731.1:4776-82659 GCA_013389985.1 Dryoscopus gambensis | reverse complement strand
CCCCGCCCCGCCCCGCCCGGTGTAACCGGCAGGGGCCCAGCACTTCGTCTTTACCCTGGTGTAAAGAGGAGCGCGGCTACAGCCGCCGCGCCGCTCCCGGGACAGTGGCCGTACCCCCCGTGCACAGGGGTGCTGCGGCACCTGTTCCGCTGTGTTCCTCCCTCTTTTCCTTCCTCCCTCCCTTCCTCCCTCCCCCCATCAGAGAGGCCTCGCTAGGCCGAGTCGCCGTCCCCTGTTTCAGATTTGATTCAGAGTAGTTTGTGAAAGTGCATGAGGGCTGTGAACGCAGTGGGAGCGCTGGGACGCGCTCTTCAGTGTGTTAATAGCAGCTTGTTGCTTTTCATTTTATTTTGTGCTCTTCTGGTTCCTGTTTATTGCAGAGACTCTCGGAACAAGCTGGGGACAGCAGCGTTTCTGTTGGCGGGGTGCTGCGTGCATGCACACCGTGTGTGCCCGACATGCAGTCACAGGCACACAGTCTTATGTGACCAGCATGAGATGCGGAGCCTCTTTGAGGAGAATATCTTGTAGGTTTTGACTCATGTAGCTGGGGTTTTGTTTCTGGGAGGAGTGTCTTTCCAGTGTCTGCTTTCTCTGTAGCAACTAAAAGTGTCAAGAAGACTGTTGGCCATTACAGCATTTTGTGCAGAAAGCATTTTTGTGACAGAGCAGAGAATGCACATCACCATTTTGTAAAGGAGCCAGTAATCCTGAGTGAAGCTTTCATTGCCTGCTGATCTCAAGTGGGGAAATTGTACTTTTCCACTGGCTGCTGAGCTGCCCAGGAGGGACTGAGATTTGACTCTCTGCTTCTCCCTTTAAATTCTTACTACAACCAACAAGGTCTGAAGAAAGAGGTTAATTTGAGGCACTAATTGTGAGAGCAAGACCTTGTATTCCTCTTTCGCCCAAATGTGATTTTATCAAAATAATGCCAAGTTGTAGACTTGAGAATGGGTAAAAAGACTTTCCCCAGGGTTCACAAATGACAGTAGCAGCCAGAGATGATTTTTTTGCTTCAACATATACATCGTTTCTTTTTTGACTGTTTCTAGTTCATAGATGTTACTGTGATGTAAAAGTTTCCCTCTGCATGTTGGGATCTGCTACTGTGGGAGAAAAATGCACTGTAAATTCAGATGAGCCAGAAGAAATTAAGAAGCCTACAAGTACTGCATTTTATGAAGTAAGATGATAGTGTGTCCCCATAGCAATCACTATGTTCTGGAGTGCAAAGCTGTTCATAGTCCTTGGAGAGCATTTCTGATCCCTTACCTGTGTTCCTAGGACAGTATCTCCGTGCGCTGCTCATGCTGGCTGGCTGGCTGGCGGTCCCTCTGGGCAAACAGATCGTGTATGGTGAGCTTTTAAGTAGCCAGTTGCCAGGTTGGACTTAAGCTGGCTGCAGGCTGCTGGGGTTCGTGCTGATCCCCAGGAGTTTGCTAGTTGTCCTGCATGTTTTCTCTGAGCTCTGGTGGGTAGGAATGACTCCTCTTGATGGCCAAGGGAGTGTTGCTAATGTGCTTCGTTGGCTTCCATGGGACATAGAAAAAGGTCCCCTTAGAAAGCCGAGTGTTTTCCCTGCATTCATTCTGTCTGCAGGTCCCATGTGCATTGGAGCAAAGGGTTTGAGGAAAGGCTTGCTGGAAGAACATCCAACCTTGTGAACAATGGCTGCTTAGTTGTGTTCTTGTGCTGACAGTTTCCCAGAGAAACAAAGGCAGTTTCAAGATGCGCTGCATTTCTTGGTTAAGGGTTTTGATAGGGAGAGACTTGGAGAAGTTTATGTAGAGCTCTGTGTGGAGGAGGCTTCTTGCAGAATGCTTAGCAGCAGCCTTTGCTTCCAACTGTGTGTGTTTTGTGCCTGTTACTGCTGGCATCCTCCTCTTTTGGGCTTTGAAGCCTGTGCTGACATGGAACACTTGGCTTGGGATGCGTGTTCCGCTCCTCATGGATCTCAAAGAGGGACGAAGCGCAAGAGAAGTCTGGCTGTGGGAGCCCCGTTGTGGCAGCAAGCTCCATAAATAAACAGCAAGTAGGTGTGTGCTTATGCTAGGAGTACAATGAAATGTATTTGCAAACAGTTTACTTGCTGCCTGTGAGAAATGGATTGCTGGTCCCAGGCTCTGGGAATCAGAGGTGGGGAGTAATAGTCACAAATATTTTCCTGCCTGGTAGATGGGAGGTGGAATAGTTGCCTTCCTGATGAGTTGTCATGTGCAGAGATGTAAAAGTCTGTATAAATCTCACCCTTGTTTTTCAAGGCCCAACTGGCCTGGGCAGTGAATGAAGATGCTTGGACATAGCACAGCTTCTGCCAATAAGAGGGCAGTGAAAGAGAACTAAAGCAGGAGGTCCACATCAGGAAGAAAGACATTTTCACTTGGGAGATGTGAGTGAGAAGGAGACCAAACAGTGTCAGCGAGTGCATTGTCCAAATCTATGTGACCAGGCTCTTGCATCCTGCCAGGGATGTTAATGCTGGGATCTGGAGAATATGGTATGCTGGAGGGGGAGGTTTATGTGATACTGTGCCTCAGAGATTCTTGATTGGCTTTGATAATTGAGGAAGTCAAACCTGTTGTCTCGGACAAGATGTTATTCTGACTTTGCAAATCCAAGGCCATTTTGTTGGCATTCTGGCAGTGATGCACTTTTTGTCTGGCTTTTGGCTGGATGCCATTCTGCTCCTAGCTTGCTGACAGACCTCGTGTAGGCTTGTCTAGTAGCCTGCTGTTCAGCGATGAAGAACAAGGTTTTGTTCGTGTGGGACTCCAGTTCAAGTGGATGTGTCTTTGGGTGATCCAGAAGTACGAGATCTGTAGTTTGTACAGAAACGTAAGAGTGGGACGCGAATGAGTAGTTTTCCCATGCTGTCCCCATCCTATCTCCAGGAAATCAGTCTCTATTACCCGTTTTCCACGTGTTCAGGTTCTATGTGAAAAGCACGTGTGGCTGGGCTGCAAGAGCAAGAAGGCAGGATGTTGTCGAGACCAAAGCCTGGGGAGTCCGAGGCAGACCTGCTGCACTTTCAAAACCAGTTCCTGGCAGCCAGAGCTTCACCTGCAGTGAAGATTGTGAAGAAAGCAGACAAGAGGAAAGGGAAGGAAGGGAGCACAGATGCTGAGAGACCCCCGCTACAGGACAGCAAAGATGTAGTCATGTTGGATGGTAAATTTGTTTGTTTCTTTGAATCACTAAGATTCTCTGTGCATTTCACTGTTCCTTGCTTGCCTTTCACCTCCCTCTCAACCCAATGCTACTTTTCCCTTGCATTGTGCCCCTCTTGCAGTATTATTTATTTCTTAGCCTTGGAAAATTAGCTTGTCCAATGTTACTAGCATCCAGTATAACCACCTTTGTTGCCTTAGTCCACATTTTTCAGCTGTGGTACCTTGCCAGCAGGAGGTGTTTTCTGTAATTTTTACTGTTTGGACACTGCTTATTTTGCCATCTGTCCAGACCCTGTCCTCAGTGTCTTTGAGATTTACCTCTCCCAGCAGCTCCAGTTTTCAGCCAGCAGATCTGGCTTGCTTTTGTTTTCTCCATCGATAGTAGCTGCAACACTTCTGTCATGTGCTTGATCTCTGAAGCACAAGGTGTTTTTTTAAAAGCAACAATATAAATCTTGCAGTACTTTGTTCCAGGTAGAGGAAATATGATCTGTTTATAGTAAGTAGGAAGAAGTTTGTTCGTGATCATACAAATCCCTCACTTTTAACATTTGCAGTGGAAATGTGCTTTTCTATGCCTCAGCACAAACTGCAAGGGCGATATTTGTTTCTGTACAGCCTTGCTTCTTCCCTTAATACTTGCAGTCAGATCTCAGTATCCTTTCCTGCTTATGGAGCTCTTTGGAAAGACCTTAATACAATACAATAAGAATAAAATCTTCAAGCATGTTTCTCTCTACTACACACTTCAAGTTAGAGACAGGGGACTCTTAATTGTCTTACTGCTTCCTCATCTTTTTTTCTCATCAGAGGAATAAAAGGTGCTGTTAGGGAACCTTGGCCTGGTACCTATTGGACAGTAACTTGACTGCTTTTTTTTCTTCTTTTTGCTTCCCCTCCTCAGGTTTTCCTGATACTCTCCCAGCTCTAACTCCAGCTCCTCCAAAAAAGTCCAAGATCAAAAGTGCTAATGTCCACTTTGAGGATGAAGATCCAGAGGAAAGACTGGAGAGTCATGATCAACACATTACAGCAGTCTTCAGCAAAATTATTGTATGTCTGTTTTTTGTGTGATGATTTAGTGTTTGTTTTTTTGAATGCTGTGAACTAAGCAGGGATGAAGGGCTCTGTTGCTGCTTTTTATTTCTACAGTGTAATGAAGCAGCACTGTAGACCAGTATCCTGGAGCACCTTGAAAGAAAAAAGCTCTTTGGGTGTATTTTTGCTCTCAGTTAAATATAGATTCAGATCTGCTCTCCAGCCCTGACTGCCTACAGGTCACACTGCTTGCATGGAGGCATGTGCCATAGTGTGGATTTGGGTGAATTTCTGGATTCTAATGCGGATGTTCTCATTGCTTTGCACTGGTCTAGGTTTTCCTTTATCTGATTCTTTGAGTGATGTGTGGAGTTTGGCAGCCCAGTCTTTTGGAAAATAGCCTCACGTTGTCTCTAAATAAGCACAAGGTATTCTGAGCCTGGTGATGTTGTGAGCTGCAGAGCTGAGAGATTTTGAGTCTGCTCTCAGCTAAATGATACAAACACGTCTGGCTGTTGCAATGGTTTTACAGGGTTTGAATTTTTTTCTTCAGGAACGAGACACAAGTACAGTAGCAGTGACCATGCCAGTGCCCACAGGAGACCCATTTCCAAGGACATTTCACCGCTCTGAGATAAAAAGTGAGGTAAGATTAGGAGCAGATGTTTTATGCTACCTTCATTAACAATTAAACTTTCTCCCAGTAAAGCCTAATGCTTAATGGGGCTTGGTAGGGCTCAGAATTACCAACTTGATATGCTGGAGATTATGAACTAGCTCAACCTATCTCTGGCATTGCCACCTGAGTGTAGGAGAGAGTTCTTCTACCAAGCTGCCATCAAGTAGGTGCTCTTGACTCCATACCCTGCAGTTAAATAACATTGGAATGTTCTTGGTTTAGCCTCCATCAGCTAACTTCACCAAGGTGGATCAAATCTGCCATGCTGTAATAGAATTGATCCTGTTCTGCTTGTTTTTCTCTGAGGAGCAATCTCTGTTAATTTGTCCACCAGGTTCTTATTGCACCTGATTTCTCCTGGCATGACATTTGAGTGTGGTTGCTCAGGTTATTTTTTGCAGCTTTTCTGATTTTGACATAATTTTTTTCTGAGGCTGTAAAACTGAAAGCTGTGGTTGCTATTATCAGCTGCTGCTGTAGTAGCAAGGACTGCTAGCTGAGTGGGAGTCAGATGCTGGGAATTGATATGTGATTGACAGCTGTGGTTGCTTTGAGGAGGTAGCTTATTTTGGAGGACAGCTTTTTTGAAAGGCAAAAGTAATACTTTTTAAACTACCAGTTTTGTTTATCTGTTGTGGAAGTGCACAAAGCAGCTACCAGATGTTCAGACTGTGTTTCAAGTTTCTTCTCTGGACTGGGGACATGCAAGCGATTTTTTGCTTAGTTTCCTTTGGATTTCCTGTGCATCCCCTGTGCAAGGCTGTTAAGAGCCATGCCCTTCCATCACCTAGGCAAGCAACACAGTAATTTAGCCAGGATTATTTTAGCACTACTTCCCCACTTCTTACTGTGTAAATCTCTTCACCCTGCTGCTCACTAATCACCTTATAAGAAGGCTGTTCCAAGCATGTGGTGAGCACAGTGAAGAGCCCCGTTTATACTCAGAAATCCAAGGTATTCAGCTATGCAGAGCTTCCGAACAGCAGGAAAGCTGGAACTGTTCGGTTTGGTGACATTTTGGGTGTATTTGCCTTGCTTGAATTCACTTATAATTAATCATCTTCCTTCTCTAGGTGCCAAAAACATCCATGTTTTTGTCTCTCTGTTGTAGCAGTAAACTGTGTGTTTAAAAAGAGGCACACATGCACAGAAAAGGTCAGCAGCCTCCCTGTATTATGTCCCAAAGTGTGATCTGAGGGTGTCTTTACGGTCAGATCTATACATTTGTTAGTGGCAGGTGTGCAGGGAGACTCTGGAGAGGAAAGTGGACACATGGCTTCCCTGTTTGCAGGTGCAGCTGGGATCTGGAAGAAAAAGCATATTTGCACAGAAGATGGCAGCGAAAAGAAGTGCTGAAAAGGCAGCGACGGCTCCCTCTGCTGCCGAGTGCGTGCAAGTAAGATCAGCAGCTCTGGATGCCTTGGATCCTGAGGGATCCGTGGGAGAGGCACCTTTCCCCAGCAGCAGGAGTGGTAAGTGGAGAAGGTTCTGCTTATCCAGCCAACCGTATTTACATAGCCTTAGTAACCATAACATCAGTGCGCCATATTTTTAAATTAGGGTGGCACTGTTGTCCTCAGTTTAGGAATCTCAAGGTCAGTTGGAATGTCTGTATTGTGGCAATGATTTGAAATGGTCTGAGATGCAAACTAAAAATTCTAAAGAGAAAATTCTGAGATGCACTCTGAAAATTGGGTTAGCTTTCTCACTGATTTCCTTTTTGCTTCACACAGGGAAATAGATTTATTTTTCAAGCTTCTTGTCCTCCTTTTCCCTTCTGTTTGTTATATGTGAAGTTTTTCTTGTTTCATCACTGATTTCCACAATTTTAGGAAGAGGGTGGTACTGTGTTGAAAGCGTTTGAGACCACTGTGATGTCAGTTCTCACTCCTACCTAAATGTTTGAAAGCTCAGTTTTCTGTCACCAGATCTGCTGCCATGAGACTGTGGCTTTGCTCCATAAGGGGTGCTGTGAGGCAGTGCTGATGAGTCAGTGCCACCTCCAGCAGTTACTTGTCTGACAGCAACGTGACAAGGAAAGATGAAGCCAGTTCCACTGTTACCAGCATCTCCAGGCTTTTAAAAAAAATTTTATTTGTGTTGTCTTGGGCAGTCCAGTTTTCTTAGGACCACCCTGTGTCTGGATTTTACCCTGACACAATATTTTCACATTGAAATAGAGGCCAGATATCATTTGAAGATTATCACCATTTGGCTACAGTTTGTGTCAGCCCTGCTCCCTGTCAGAGAATTGCTAAGAGAACTGCCAGGTGTGCTGTGCTGTGCGTGCACAAATCCACCATGCAGGTCACTGTACTGTGCTTACTGTATGGCCTATTACATTGGGCGTGTGTAATTCTGTCTGAGAAAGCTGGAAGTAGAACAGCCTTATGGCTATGATCCTCTTGAACATGAATACTTCTGAAATGTAGTAGCACGACAGAGAGATTACAAAATGGCTTGGCCTCTTCAGCCAGACTGTTGTGGCAGGATCACTAGAAGCAAGAGAAGAGGGGGAGCTTAATTTCTTGTAGTAACAACATGTTTGTCTCTGGTAACCCTTAGTTTAGTTGCTGGTGGTGGGAAGCTTACTGAAGCTTTTGCCAGGTCACTCTGTCTTATCCCTTTCTGCTCAATATGCAAAACAACTGCTGTGGAAATGACATCAAATCTTCCTGGTGTTATGTTGAGAGTCATTGCTGCTGTTTGAAGAGGGATTTGATGCTTTCAGGGCTGGCTGGTTTAGGGGCATAGGGATGTTCCAAGTCAATATATGCAGCACATGAATAAAACATAAGCAGTAAAGCTGCGAAGTCAGGTCCTTGTCTAGTGGGTTACAGGAGAGCTGGAGGGTGTCACACTGACCAAAGGAGCATGTTACCTGGCGCTATGGTTAAATGAAATGAACATTTAAAATGGACTTAGATCAGATGGTAAAGGGGACTCAGTTTTGTTCAGGGTAGGAAAAACACCCCTTGCTGTAACTTGTAATATGTTTAACCCTTAAAGGTGAGTACAGGAGACTGTTAGAACCAAACATGCCTGTGTTGAGAATTGGTCCTGTATCACTCTGGAAGCTGGTTTACCTAATAATTTTAATTTTCTGTCTTACTCAGAAGATATTTACTAGGTCATGGTTGAGCTGACATACAAATGTGGGTTCAGGCATTCTTGGGCAGAGAAAGAATCTGATACTCACTAGCTTGGAAGAATGCTCTGACGCATCAGTTGTGAATTATGCTCTGGTTTACATTTTCTTGCTGTTGCTTTGCATTAAAGAAACATAATTCCTTTCCCCTGCCATCCCTTCTCAAGCTCCCAAAGAAACAAGCTGGAAATTATGTCAACATGTTTGTTTTGACATGGGATGAAAGCACAAATGTTTTAGTTTTGTTTGAAGCTAAACTAAACGTCTTTACTCCAGTTCTAACTTTACTACCAAGGTAAAAAAAATAAAAAGAGAAATTATGCAAGCCTGTTAATGACAAAATTGAGATTTATTGGTGATGCTGTAGACATAAATTACTAACTGCTTTTTCTGCCACTTCTTATAGATAAAGGTGGTGACTTTTTGACCTCTCAGCGTCCTTGTCTCATAACGGGAGAGGGTCTTGGAAGCCAGAAGAGTGAGCAGGAAGCTCAGGCTATTCACAAAGAGAACTTGGAGAGGCTGCAGTCCATGTCTGCGGAAGAGATCCTGCAGGAGCAGGCGAGGCTTCTGGCTCAGCTAGGTATGTGCTTCCCAGGGTCAGCTCTAGAGATGAGGCAATTTATTGAATGTGTAGGTGTCCTGAAGTCTTAGCAAATTCACAGGTCAGTGATGGGAACTTGGAATTCCTGCTCATTCCATATGTGAATAATCTTGCTTCCATGTCATGTCAGTAGCTTATGAGTAAGAACTAACTAGGAAGAAATTAAAGACTGTTTATTTCTCAGTGAGGGCTGGTTTGGCTTAAATCTTTATCTTCATGTCTCTGCTGTGGGTTGAGGTGATCTGGGCATTTTATTGTCTTGCACTCCAGATACATGGTTGCACATAAATGTTTAAGGTCTTAAAATGTGATTCTCTGATAAGAAAGCAGTGTCACAGCAATGCTGAGGGGAGAGAGAACCCTTGGTCTTCCCCTCCAAAATACCTAAAACTCAGGCCAGAACTGTCAGTACCCAGATCGGGAGAACATATGGGCATGTGGGAGATCTCAATTCAAACCTATACTTGGTAGAGCAGAAAAGCTTGTAATTAGCCTTGACTTTTTGAAGAAGTGTTTTAATTATCTGGCTGTTGGGTGCAGGCATATTCTAGCAGGAGTCTGGTCTCAGTTTGGAGCCCTGTCCACAGTGGTGCTCTGGGAATGCCTGTCACTGGCAGCTGATGAAAAGGTAGAGGAGAACCTAGAGGAGAACTGAATGTGGTATGTTTGATAAGACTTTGTGTGATCTGGAGCACTGCAACACTTGTTGGTGTTGGTTTGATGAATGTATATGTTCAGGAAGAGCAGACGTACAGATGTAGGTGGCAGACAAGGATTTTTAAAATTCTCATGATTTCATTGATTGGTCCTCTAGCATCAAATATAGCTGTGAGAGCTAAATTTGCATTTTAGATGCATAAATCTCTTGTGGGTTCAGCTTAAAGATCATAGTAATGATCTTGACTTCATTGCAAGCAGCATGCATATACCTGGAAAGGTGGCAAAGGAACTGCACAAAATAATTGCAGCCAGATTTTTTAGGTACATCCTTCATTCGAGTATTTTATTTGGCTTCACTGCTTATAACAGTGGCATGTGTATGAAAAATACCCTGTTAACACACTTGCTTCTTGTGACTGATTTGTCATCTTTGCTGCTTGTCTCCACCACTCCATCCATTGGGATATTAGTGAAGTGAATACTTAAGGGATTTAAAAAGGATGGGATTTATTTTAAGTATTTTTGAGCAATATTTTCTGAAGCAATTTATTTTTTATATGCCTTGTAGATTAAAATTGTAGATATTTTAATCTTTTTGAGGCCTCAAAGAAGCTGGGAGTGATTTTGGAATTCCCAGAATATCTGTGGGTAGAGAATTATACACGATGAAGCAACTCTTAAACTAAATTGGTGACTTACAGATGGATTTAGGAACTGGACAGGCACAGAGCTGTGAATTAAGGAGACTTTTTCTCCATATTCAGGAGTGTGAATGATTTGTGAGTGTTAAATGCTGTCCGGTCCCTGAATTAACTTCTTAGTTATGAAGCAGATGATACTCTATGGTGTGAAGTATGAGAATGGATACACAGTTCTGTGCTGGACAGTGTGTTATTGTTGGTACAGTTCTGGTTTTGTTCATGGAGACTCTGGACAGAAGTAGGCTTAGTTTCTGACATACCATGCACAGATTAACATCAGTGACTTTTTTATCACTGTGTGAAATGATGAAATAATGAATACAGTCATTCCTTGCTGTGTACAGTGAAGTGTGAGAAAGTGAGAGCTGTGCTTGCATTCAGAAAAAACAGGAACACTTTAATGAGACTGAGCTGAATGCCTGTCCTTCACCAAGGGCGGTTTAAACTGCATCCTGGAGGAGAGCGCGCAGCAATCATAAGTGTGGGATAGATGTTTCAGAGACATGGAAGTAATTTTTGAGATGACTTATCTTAGGTACAGAGCATTTCTCAACTGCTTGTCCTTTGTCCTCCAAAGAATAAATAACCACTGTAGGTGTTACGTTCTTCTACTTTATATATCTCTGACACTGCTTACTGGATTATTTCTGTACCTTGTTGAGGCACAATGGACAATGTCTTACTGTTCACCTCTGACATAATCATCCCAACACCATCTTCTAAATGAAGAATATTCAGAGACAATGCACTCCATCCAAAATGATGTGGAATATCTGTAGCAGATCCAAAAGTAGAATGATGATCTTAGAACCATATGAATATAATCTATCCTTCAAAACACATCTACCTCCCAAATTTTTCTCTTCAAAGCATGAAGAGAATGGCTGTGTCTTTTTTCTGGATGTCGTCAGACCGTAACTAGAATGGGGAGTCAGTTCAGAACAAACAAAGGTCACCTTGTAACATAATATCTGAACTATGACTTGCAGTTCTACTGCAATTCAATAAAGACCAGGTAATTATTTTTGTGGTGTCTGTCCTGTGTGTTCAGGTTGATGCCACTGAGTGGTCCACAGGCAGAGACCACAGACCAGAATTCTCTCCACAGTTAATAGTCTTGTTTGGATGTGCCATTTGAGTGGCAGTGAGGGGAAAAGAAGCAATTATCTTTATTTGTAAGCTGGGAAAATAGATTCTTTTGTGGTTGCTTTACTCTGAAAGACATTTGTCAGTTCTTTCTCTGGTGTCTCCTCACCAGTCAGTTGCACCCAGCTGATGTGCCTAAGAGGTCATAAAGCAGTGAAGTGCCTCAGTTTGAAGAGAAGTGACAGTTGGTACAAGAAAGAGGACATGTGGAAAAGACTGAAACATAAATAGCAGGAGCTATAGGCATATGAAGTATTTTGAGACTTTCTGTCACATCTCTGTCTGTCTCTTTGTCAATACTTGCAGATCCCAGTTTAGTTGCTTTCTTGAAATCACAGCGTGGTAACAATGAAGGCCAGAAAAAGGAATTAAAAATGGAACTGAACAGACCGGAGGAGTTTGTGGAATCTCTGCCTGTGGCTCAGCATGATGTAAGATCATCTCTTTCCATGCAGGAGTCAGGTCTGGAAGAACCTGTAAGAAAGGTAGAAAATACGAAGGTAGAAATCACGGGTAAGAAATGAAGTGCATATTGTTAATTTTCTGAACAGAAATATTTGTCTGGTGTTTACATCGGTCTACATTAATGGTTGTGCTACTTTGTATTGATCCAAATCTGAATTTTATTATGATATTTAAAAAATATGTGGTTTGGGTTCAAAAAAGAACATCTCCGTATGGGCTCCACAGACTAGAAGGGTGGTGCACTATGTAATGGAAGCGAGCTGTTCCATTGGGAGGTCTTGCTTTTTGAAATTTGAGGCCTCTGAAGGGAAAGTGTGTGTTAAAGAAGGCATCATTGCTCTTCTGTTCAGTCATGTGAACAGGAAAACGGAAGAGTGTAGTAATGAGATTCAGCTGGTGTCTGAATAATTTCTTTTAGCTGGTACTCACTGGGGACAAGAGAGTGTTGGGATTTGTTCACAGGGTAGCACAGAGATGACAGTCACTCTCACGTTAGGGAAATTGCCCATATAGAGCATGTATGTCTTAGCGTGACGCTGCTCCTGATGGCCCCACCCTGTGTCTCGTGTCTCAGAAGCCACACAGTGATTTTCACAGAGCAGAGTTATTTTCTTTGTGCTTTGGATGGAGGGGGAAGTATTAAGGTGTAGAATGTCCTGCTTCTTATGCAGTGCTACAGAGCTGTTGCCTCTTACAACAGAACCCTTTAATGCTCAATATATGTCTGNCCCATACATTCTCATGGCAGAGAAAGGAAGAGTTTTCCCTTTAGGCTTCTGCTCTTACTGTTGCTTTCCTCACTGCATTTTTTCTTTAGCAATTTCTTTTTCTCTGTTGTGATTTTTAAGCTCCCATTGTTATTTTCCTCACACTTTTGTTCCTAACACACTTCTCCTCCAATTTAATGCCCATTTTTGCCTTTCTCCATCTCTCAATCCTCTCTTCTGATGCATCCTTTGTGTTCTTCAGTTGTGCAGACTGATCAAAGAAGTCTCTGAATCACTTTGGGATTTCAGCTTGATGTTTGCAAGAGATAACAAACGTTTACCATTTTCTTGCTGAGAGGGATGAGTCTGTCAATGTATATGTGTGTGTGTACATGTGCAGGAGAAGTAAAGCTCAGCCTCTTTTTGAGGAAGACACTTCACTGAACAGTCCTTTTGCAGTTTCTCTCCAAGTTTTACTTTTCCACAAGTCCGTCTTAATCAAAAGGACTATTTTTAGTTCTTTTTAGTCCCAGAACAACTGAGTGCACAAGTAGCACCAGGTCAAGTGACACCTTTTCCTCTCCTGGGAGCAATAGAAGCGTGTTTTTCAGCCTGTAATGGTAATAATAGTAATGCTCTTGGGAATAACTCAGTGTTTAGAACGTTGTATGCTGACATCTTTTGCCTCCTATAGAAGACAGTACAGGAAAAAAGAGGAGTTTTCCCAGGATATTTGAAACAACAAAGAAAGGGTGAGCTGAAACACAGTTAAAAAACAAGGGAAGCCTTTCGAGTACCTTAGTTTATGCCTGCAGCCCATCTTGGCCAACAGGAGATGTAAAAATGAATTTGACATTAGCACTTTTTGTTGGGATTTCAGTATCTGTTTATACTCAGAAGTAAACTCATCATGAATAGCCCAGCAGAAATGGTCACGCTGAATTTCCAGTGATGACACAAAGCAGTGGGATTGCTCAAAAGATAGGCCTGCCTCTCTAATGAGATAAAAGGCTACTGGTTATTAGAAACAAGATGGTAAAGCCTTTATCCAGCAACTTGTAACCTTATGAAATGGAAAAGTAAATTCTGTCAGTGAGAGAAAAGGAGAAGCAAAGCAAAAAGTGAAGAGGTTGGGTGGTAGCCTTTAATATAACCCAAGTCTGAAAAAGTTCAGTGCAAATGTTGCATTCACACTGCCAGCTTGTGCTTCTGTAAAGGGATTTCTCAGTAACAGTCTGCTGATGCCTTGAAATATATATCCATCTTTTCTTGTTGACAAGATCATAGTACTAAGGGCTGGTAGTAACATGCATAATCTTATTCATAGAATTATTAACTCAACTCTATCAATTTAGTGATTAACAGAGGAAACATTTTGTTAAATTACAAATGTCAATATATTTTGTTTTTCTGCTGATTTTATTTCCTCTCGCGTTTTATCTACCACCCACAAACATTCCACTTTTGTACATTTCAGATGCTTTTTCCTTCTCTTCAATTAAAATGCATGCTGAGCCTTTGGCTGAAATTCTGCGGAACAGCTTTCTGGCTGAGCAAGATAACTCTGTGCTTGGTTCCTTGCCTGATTCAATACCACATTGATCATAAGGGTGAAGCTTCATTCTGGAGAGGATGAGTGCCCTTCTTGAAAGTTTATCTGCTAATTGGAGGAAAGTAAAAGGTTAGGTTTCAGGCCAGTTACCAGCAGGAAAAGATCTGATGAAAGAAGAGCATCTCAGTGGGACTCGTTGTTCCTTGCAGGAGAAGACCAGAGTACCAGGATTAATAGCTGCAATGCAGATGAGTTCTGGGCTGCTCCAGCAGGAGTGATGCTAATGCTTTTCATGCCCTAAGACTGCCTGTTACTGTCCTTAAATGTGCTTTCTTTTGAGATAGGAAAGACTTCTTAGCTCATCTCTTCTTGCTCTGGTTTGGGGTAGTATCCTAGTAGCAAAGCCTTACCTTTCCTGGTTGTATCTCTCCAGTCTCTTCACTTCTGAGATTCTTCCACATGCTGATCTGTCTCTTTCCTAGGGCAACTCTTGTGATGTCAGGCACAATTGTCTTGTTTCTCAAATTCTTGTAGTCAAAGCTCTTTATAAAGTTAAATTAGTAATTTCTTCCTTTAGTACTTGCACCTTTGAAATTCTTGTTCAACTGTCCAGTTTCCCCACTGAGCTGTCTCTGGAAAGCTGTGCAAATTTTCAGCTGTTTTGATCTTCCCTTCCCAAGCTGATCTTCTCAAGCCTTTAGGGAGGGATACTGAAGAGCAGCATCACAAATGCAACCAAAAGCTCAAATACTGTGCTGCCTTCAGTGTATGTAGGCTGAAATCATACTGGCTTCCAATAATTTGCTGGGACTCTGTGTTAATACTTTTTTAACATTTCATGTCCCCCCTAACACTCTCTTGCTTGGATGATATTAGTTTGCTTTTTCAAACGTAGGGCTGATAATATTTTTTCTGCACTGGTTCTGATAATTTTGCCCTATTTGTGTCCTGACTTCTGTTCAGCTTCTCCTAAATTAGCCTTGTCTGTGAGTTTCATTACAGTGCTGTTTACTTCCTCTTCTTGCTCTCATGAAAGATGAAAATAGCTTTAAACCTTTGATGTTCATGCATCAGACGGTAGTCAGTTTGAAAATTGTTTTCTTTTTATTTTACATAATCTTATATTTGATTCAGTCTTTAAGCCAAGTAGCTTGGCAAAGAAGAAACAGTATTTCCTTCATCACTGCCTTGGAAGGTAAGACTGACATTTCTTTCTCCCCACAAAAAGATGATGATCTGCCTGTGAAACCCAGGAAGGAGTGGATTCACATGGACAATGTAGAGTTTGAGAAGCTGGAATGGATGAAAGATTTGCCCTCACCTCGGCAGAAGAAAACCAAAAAGGTTGGAAAGCAGATACTGATACTTTGCATGTTTGTGTCTGGATCATGCTTCTCAGCAGTAACAGTTTTGAAGGCTTCAAAAATGAGTCCTCTGGCTACTCAGTCTGTAGGATTTCATCAGGTTGAAAGATTCCCCATATTCTTTCACAGGACGGGATGACACATGATCAGTTCAGTCTGTAGCACTCAAGAGAGCTAGGAACTGAGAGTCTAGCCATTGTAATCTGGGATGAAACAGGTGTGAAACTGAGAAAAAAGGAAAGATAGGAGTACTTTTTTTTTAAGAATTTGAGGCCTGAGGAGTTTTTGAACTGTAATCTTCCAGCAGGTCATGTAAAAAGTGTTATTTTAAGAGATAAATGGAATGGAGAGCAATAGAAATAATAGTTTTCCCCCTCCACCCTTTCGCTGTAGGGAATGCAAGCTCGATTCAGTTTAAAAGGAGAATTGATTCCCGCCGATGCTGATTTGCCAACACATCTAGGCTTGCACCACCATGGAGAAGAGGCAGAGGTAGGTGGGTGTAATATAATAGAAAAGGTACACACATTGCTGTTTTCTGTGTTTGATTTGGTAGATTCCTTTTGTGTCAAGCTTTTTAGTGACAACAAAAAACGCTTTGAAAAGTGCAGTAATTTTTATTTAGAAACAAACTCCTGAAGACAAGCTGTGTCTGCATGCATTAGCTGCATTACTTCCAGAAAACTGTTGAAGCTTTTTCTCTTTAATGCTGTTAAAGTTCTGTGGTGTTGGAAAAAGGTGCACATACTTCCTTTTCTTAAGAAGTTCAATTTTCTCCTGTGACATCTAAGATTAGAATCTCTTCTGCAACTGCCACAAAGTGGCAAACAACATTGGCTTGCACTTTATCTTCTGTTAGGCAGTATGTTACAGTTAATCTTACTTTAAGGGGCCTGTGTTTACCTGTAGCTGAGGGGTGTTTTTGGTTTCTTTGTTTTGTTTCCTCCTGCCATTTAGAGGGCTGGTTATTCTCTGCAAGAGCTCTTTCATTTGTCTCGCAGCCAAGTTACACAACAGAGGACACTGGCTCTACAGGTCTTAGGTCGTATTGTGCAAAGGGTAAGTCACTTGGTGGAATTTCTCCCCATAATTCAAGTTTCTGGTGAATCAGGGTCCAGATTCTCTGGTACTAGTTGTTTGTTTTCTGCTGTTCAGTGAAGATGAGCAAAATCACCAACTTTGCACCAACAGAATGCACCAACAGGGTATTCTGTTTCACTGAGGATCCTCACTGCTAGATAAGCTAAGTGTTGGGGTATAACAGAGATGCAGGTTTCTCTGGATGGTTCCAGAGTGGTGTTCTTTCAACAAATCTTTTCAAGTGCTTTTCAGCAGCAGTGGTGCAATTTCAGTTCTCTTGTTAATTTGGATGCAAGTTGTTTTTTTTGAATGTTACTTTTGTGACAAACCTATTCTTGGCATTGACCCTTTCACTCGTGTTGTCTGAGCCAGCTTCATGATGTGCATTTTCTGTAGGAAGTGAGAAAGAACCAAGCCTACTCACAGAGCCATGTGCCAAGAGCAGAAAGCAAAATGAATACTTCTCTGCACATTTCCACCTAACTTTTTTGGGGAAGTGCTAACATTCCCCCTAATGGCACTGAAGGCAGAGAAGAAGAAATATGGTGGTTTTGAGAAGGGCGATGGGGCAGAACAGGATGAAGTCAAAAGATGGTTTCAGACTTAAGAAAGAAGGGTTTCTTGCATTAAGGAACTGTAGCTGCGTGCCTCTGTACAATCAGTGGAGGATAAAATACAGGAAGAGTAACCTCCACAGCTTTACAGTAGAAGTGGAAAGAGGCAAAGATGCAGAATGTTGAGATGTGACAACCAAGAGATGTATCCAGCTGAGATGAGAGCCTTAACCCTGGCTCTGTTTGGCACACTTTCCAGGCCAGGGCTGGAGAGTTTGCTTCCTCATTGAAGGGCAGCGTTCTGCGTCTGCTGCTTGATGCTGGCTTTCTCTTCTTGCTGCGCTTCTCGCTGGATGATGCAGTGGATAATGTCATGGCAGCATCTGTTGGTGCTCTCCGGGCTCTGCTGGTGTCACTTGATGATGAGGTAAGATAATCATTAAGAGCTTGGGTTTGATTTCATGCTGAGCTGTTTACAGGAATCAGAATGAGAAGACATCATAAGTAGCTTGAACAAAGGTTTACTAGATGTGTTAGCTTAATGGTGAATAGAGAGCCATTTCAGTGTTTTGAGACAGATGATGAAGCATGTTATCCCAGTTTGAGAGATTCAGGTATCTTTTTTTCCTCCTGTTTGAATTAGCCCTGCCCTATGATTAAATTCAGTACATGCTGCCGAGTTTCTTCTTCTTTTGATATCTTTGCAATCTAGATCAGGCCACTATTCATGTATGTGAAGAATTTAGTTTTTTAATATGGCCTCTTAGGTTGTTTCTTATTTCATAGTTTTTCTGCTTCTGAACAGATTAAATATTCTCCATGCTTTCCCTTATGCCTGATGATAATGCTGTTTTCTTTTTCTCTTGTTGTCCATTTTCTCCTGTTCCCGTTTTTTTGTGTAACACTGATACATATGTAATTTTGCCTGTTCATGTGTTTATTTTCTCATTGATGCTTTTTCACCTGTTAGAAGGTTGAGACTTCTTTCAGATATCCAGATAGACAGCCTAAAGCAGCCAGATTAAGATGTACTCCTGGTTGGACAGAAGCAGTCTGTTGTGGAGGCCAGTGGGCGTACAGACTTGGGGACCAAGGGAGCCCAGTGGTGGGACAGTCCCTGAGCCAAAAGACCCTCCCTACGTTAGGGAGACAGAGAAGGCCTCTCCCAGGATCCTTTGTTTCATTATGTTAATATACCCCAGTTCTGCTTCCTCTATTGGCCCGTTCGCCTCCCTGCCCCTTTCTACCCTATATGCCCCTGATCCAGAAAATTCTCCCTTCCCGACTNTCGTCACTGGAGTGCTTCACACGCATGGCTGAAATAAACCTCTCCCGTGGAACTCTACATGAAGACCCTTCTCGTCTCTTTGCCGATGACTTGTCGAAGAAGCTGTCCAGTGTGTGTGTGTGTGTGTGTGTGTTGGCCCTGCCGAGCGGCTTCCTGCTGGAGACGCTTTCAGAAGGTTGCGGCACCCACCAGAACACCCGCCACAACAGTCTGTCATAGGCAAAGCATGCTGTGGCCAGTGTTAGGAGTTCCTTCCTTGAGAGCTGCTTTTGTGTTTGACTGCAATGGGGCTGGTGATAGAAGAGATGGGGTAGAAGCCCCCTGTGACTTCTACCAGGCCTGTAGAGCTATCCCTAGTGGGAGGCAAGAGAAATTGAAACAGTAGGTAGCTTTCTCCTCATTTTGCTACTTTTCTATCTGTGAGCCTAATGGAGTTCTGCTACATGAGTCCTGCCCACCCTTTGTAGGTAATTAACACTATGAATCAGCTTCTTAATGTACTTTTCTCTCTTCTGGTGTTACTCTGGTTTATAAGTGTCGGCAGTGCTCTGATTTTTCAGATCAAAGCTTATGGCGTGATGTCTTGTGTAAGCAGGGATTGCTGACTCTTGCTGCCAGAAGCAGCACTCTGAATGCTGTGTCAGTATATTTTCTAACTCATAGAGTTCTTCCTAGAGTCTTGTGTTGCAGAATTTCAAAAGGTCTCTGAGAAAGGGCCTGGGTTGGAAGCCTGGCCTTCTGCTCCAGGAATTGTAAGATGAATAGGATTTACCTGCACTATAAACCTGTACAGAAGATCGTCACACATAAAAACCATGCTGTCTGAAAGTTTTGTTCATCCATCAATGGCTATCGGAAGGAAGCAACTTTCTTTTTGTTTCCTTTGAAGACCCAGCTGCTGTGTCTTAATTCTTTTCCTTCTCTTGGTAGAAGGAGGACTATAGTCCCAAACTCTATTCCAGATGGATTTGGCTTCACCCCCTCAAGTCAGGCCTCTTCTGACCAGGCCATTCACTCACCGTCTTTAGTTAATATTGTTGGGTTTGGGTTTTTTTTAATGTCTGATAGTAGCTTGTGCTTCCTTGGTACTTGGCAATTGAAGTCTACCACTACTTTTCTGACTAATGTGATATTTGTTTCTGATTGTGGGTGCAGGAAATGGAAAATTGTAGCAGTTATTAAGCAGTGCAAGCATTTGATTTGGCTGTCTTTCATATAGTAAAACATTTTGGGGGAAGTAGGTCTGTTATGGGAGCAATCCCCTCTGAAGGATTGAAACTGTTATCCTAGTTGGGCTATTACCGTAGAACTTGAGAGTACCTGACACTGTCGTTAGCTGTGAACAAAAAAAAAGGTTTTTCTATTTGCCTAAGGTGAGGGATGTTTAAACAAAAGTGAAACATACGTGAACAAATAAACCAAGCAGTCTTTATTTTATCGTATCAATTTTTGTGTGATCTTTCTGTGTTATTTTTGACCTAAATTCCGCACAGGTCCAGAAATGGGAATAGAGCCAATAAATACCAAATTTCAGTTTAACGCCTAGAGCCTTGGTGGGTGTTTTATTTACTTACTTACCTATTTATAATTTTTTTTTTTCCAGTTAAACTAAATTTCTGTAACCTGTGTAGTGAATTTAATTCACATCACGGTAATTCTTCTTAGCGGTTTTCTGAGGTACCAGGCTAAAATAATTTCCCTGAAAAAGCTTTGAACTCTACTTGTATATTTTTAGAATATCTTTTATTGTGTTCACGGGATTATATAGGAGTCAATAAAGCATTCCATATTCAAAACCATCCCTGAAAAGTTTTAGTCTTTGTCTTTTTGTCTTTCTTTGTGAGAATTTTATTTTACATGCTTTAACATTCCCTATAGAAATATCTTGATTGGACTTTCTCATGGTACCAAGGGATGGCTGCATTCCCCTTTGTCCCTAACAATGAGGACGAAGAAGAGGAGGAAGAGGAAGAGTTAAATGGAACAGAGAAATCTCAAGATAAAAAATTAAAGGATGAAAACAAGCCAGACCCAGATGTGGCCCGATATGATGTTGTAAAGGTAAGCACAGAGCTTGATCCAGAATCTTTTCATAAAAGTAGGCTCAGCACAGTGCAGTGTGTGCTGTTGAAACATCTACCCTCCTGTGCGTCCTGGACAAGAACATTCTGAACAAGAATTAGAACTCTTGCCTGGCAGTTGGTTTATATGTTTCTGTTATATATTACCAGGAAGATAATTTTATTGGTCTCTAAAGATGTTGAGACTTGACTTGTGTGATTTCAGTGTTGTTAATATCTCTTAACTTCCTCTAGGGAATTCAACAACAAACACACTGATAAGACTTGCTGAAAGACTGCATACAGACATGACTTTCAGGCTCACTTACTTGAGTTAAAAATGAAAAGGTTCCAGCCATTATTAAAATGTCTGCATGCACTTTTTTAAAGTTAAACAGGAATATTACAGCTAGATAGTTCAGAACTAGCAGATTTGTACAGTGATACTCTTTTTTTATGTGACATAAGGTGGCTACTTACCATTTCCCCAAATGTCATGTTTGCATTTCTCAGATTAAGAGTTCTACAGCATTCAGAAGGAATTCCTCCCACATTTTAAGTCTAATCCCATATTTTTGATATGAGATCTAAAAATACCAAACTTTGTTATTTCAAACTCAGCCGTGGTGGAGACGATGCACCCCTCTTGCCGCTGCAATCATTTAAACCTGTGATCACATCACTTAATCCTTGTGCTTGAGCTTGTGTTTGAATGGCATGTGGTCTAAAAGCATCACTGGGTGAATGAATTACTGTACTTGGGCATTTGGTCTTGTTTAGAGGCTTCATGATTTCATATGTGTTCTGCTAGGCATGTGGCACTGTTTAAAAAATGTAACAAAAGAGCTGTAGATAGACAAGAGATCAGTTTGTGATTCTGTAAACAGTTGCATGGTTCAGCATAATTCAGCTTGTTCTGAGTGGCCTGAACTCAGTAGGTATTGGGATAAAATTCTCCTCTGTTGCTGTGCAGTTCCATTTCACACCTTCTTATTGGCTGTTACAACCCAATTGTTCCACACAGCTGGAAAAGGAGTATTTAAACTAGCTGCTGAACTTGGTCAGGCCTAGAGCTACCACTTGTTTGGCTGCAAATTTTTAAAAGCATCAGTAATATGAACTCAGGTATTACGGGTTTGCCTTTTCCCAGAACCAGGAATGCATCACACTGTTACGGAAACTGATGATTTTTTTCCTGGCACCACCACTGATCATAAAAAAAAATCACATCATCCCTATGCATCTCTTTTCTTACTGCAAAATAGGAATTTGTGTCTGTTCTCTGTTTCTGTCAACTTTCTCTGACATGACAGATACTATCACACAGAGTGCTGCATTAGCTGGAGGTGATGTCTAGCCAAAATTATTCAAGGAGCACAAGAACCTTTTTCACCAGGAGTAGGTTTTAGCAGTCTTTTATAGGGAAGGTTATTTCCCTGTCACTTAGAGTTTTATACTCTGGAAAACACAAGTATCCAAACTCTCCAGTGGTCTGATTCAGAACAGAAGTTCAGTTGTTCCTGCTCTGTTCAGATAACTCTTGCTCATTTGCCAGCATAGTTGCAAATCCGTAGAAACTTACTTGTTTCATGGCTGCTAATTTTAAAACCGTCTCTGCAGAAGATGTAATCTGCTTTTGGCTTCCAGCAACTGAACTGCAGAGAGTACTTGTTCAGAGCATAACAGATTTTTTCTTTCTAAACACTTTTCAGGGACTTTTGAAGACACGGATCCAGCATCGGCTGAGGTACATCCTAGAGGTGGTACGACCTGTTCCAACAGTAGTCCTGGATATACTGCACATCCTCACCCATATAGCAAGACACTCCTCTGAAGCGTGCAGCCAGGTAAATCTCCCATTGTATAGGAGCTTGGGAATGATAGAGAAAGGTTTGGAAAAGGGAAGAAAGATCAGGTGAAGTTATGGCAAGGAGATCAGACAAACACGTCTGTTTTGCATGTCTTCTGCATGTCTGCATAACGCATAGCTTTAGTTGTTTATGCTCCCTGCCATTTCTCTGCAGCTGCTTGACTGTCCTCGATTGATTGAAACCATTGTCAGCGAATTTCTCCCTACTCAGTGGGATCCCAAAGTGGCTGAACCAGGGTTTTTACTTACCAGTCTCCACGGAGTTGCTTGTGCCAGTGCTATGAAGTTCATCAGGGTGTTGGCATCTGGAGGCCGAAATGCAACAGCCAGGCTGGTGAGTGGTTCTTGGAAGAGCCTTTCTGATTGCAAAGGCCTTTGTTCTCTATGCCTTACTTTCTAAGTAAAGAGAGAAGACTAACTGGAGGTGACTGAACTGAAGCTGAAGAAATGAGTGTGAGGAAGGTGTATCAGTGTGTTTTGAAGGAATTGTTGAGCGCGTCATAATAATGATGCTTCTGCGTAATGGTAGAAGAGCTGTCTCAAGTTTTACTCTGCTTTTTTATGGTTTGCATAGTGCACTCATACAAAAGTCACAGAGCCTAGCACGGTGATACTGACCAGGAGCAGATGTTTAGAGCATGCATTGATGTGTGATGTTCTGTACTCTCCCATGTTTCAGTGATAGGCAGCATAAGACTGTATAAACCAGGTACATAATCAACTATCCTTGTGTTTTACAAGCCTGCTAGAACTTTTCTGCCATTCATTTGTCTTAATAACTCTGAGATAATTCATCAGTGTTTTCAACTCCTCTTAATTTCTGGACAGGTTTCCCACTTCAGAGATAATTGCATTCCCTCGTATAGGTTGTCGTGCTGGTGCTATAAACGCATGAAATCTACCAAGAGCAGCACTTATTACAGTACAAAGAGCACTTCTAAGGTTTTTGCTTCAGTATTGTTAACAGCACCTAACAAGTTACCATCCAGGCAATTGCTAGTATCAACAGAACACCAGCCTGTGCTATAAAATATATGGAATAATGATGGATAGGGGGATATTTAAAGACTGTAAGTGGTACTAGGAACATAGCAGAATAAAATTCAGGTGTTTTTATACTTCAGGCTTTGTGTACTCTAGGTATTTCAAGGCATGCAAAAATTGCTTAGAAGGTTCCTGACACTCAGGCTTTGCTACTGAACATACTCTCATATGTTCTGTTACATGCACTTAAACGTGGGAGTGGAAGATAATAAAAAACTAAATCAAAACCATCAATGTAGGAATTTATATTAGCTAGCAACAAAGTTTTTCGATCTTCCTCCTGGAAGTAAATTTGACTTTGTCCTCTGTTCTGTAGGAGAGGTGTCAGAATTTATAGTTTTGACTCATCAGCTCCTCTGCTTTCTTGCTGGTGTGCATTGATTTCCCTACAAGATGTCTCTAAAGCATTTGAAATTTAAATTACCGTTAATATGTCCTTGTGCTGTGAAAAAAGACACTGTTACCTCATTTGTTTAGACAGAGCACATAGAAGCTTTTTATGTGTGGGAGAAGGAAAGAGAAGCTCTTTTTTATGGTTAAGTAAAAATACCCAGATGTAGGGGAGGATAAAAATTATTTCTAGAGAACTGCAAATGAGTCATGTCATGCTTAATTCAATACCAAAATAACCCCAGAACATTTCCAAGGCATCAAAATTCTAAAACCTTATGAAAGTAGTAGGCAGGAGGTACCCTTTGTATAAAATAAACACTGAATTATAGAAAGACTTAGGTTGTAGAACCTTTGAAATCCATCTAGTGTGATCTCCTCAAAAGGTCAGTATTAGTTCAGTACTTTTGTAGACATCATTTTTCACAAAGTGTATCTTTACATGTAATCTTGACTAAGAGAGTTGTATTTATGACTATTTAAAGGAGGCTAATTATATATTTTTTTAAAAAATCAGTTAAATGCTGCAGAGAGCATCCAAAACAAGCATGTGTGTGGGATAGACAAACCTCCATCAGAAATTGTTTAGGTCTAGTTGATTTGTGTTAGGAATGGAGTAGGTACCCCTAGGCATCCCTTCCAGGAATACTTCTCTCTAAATAGCCCTTGACCATTTAGTGATCCTTTGTATTCTGCTCCTCAAGATTGCACAAAATAGAAGCAGATTTGAGCTAGTGCAAGAAGAGTTCAGAATGAATTGAATTGAAATCTGCAGCTCTCTTTGTGTGTCAGAACAATGAGGTAATGATGCATGCAGCTGATGCCCCTTATCCCTTTGTCTTTTTTGTTCTTCATCCTTTTCTTTTTCCTTTGTTTCTTTTGCAGCTTAACAAATTTGAAATGAAGAGTCGGTTAAGTCGGTTTATTGCTGAAGACCCTCTGGATCTGCTTCTGCCAAGGGAGGAAGCCATCAGGCTGAGCACTGAAGCCTTCCGGCTGTGGGCTGTGGCTGCTGGCTACGGGCAGGCCTGCGACCTCTACAGGTACAGCTCAAAGCCGGAGAAATGGGGGTGGCGGGCACAACAGACAGTGGACATCCTGCTCCAAACGGGCAAACAGAGGGATCTCCAGGCTCAGGCTGTATTCGCTTCAGGGTGTCTTACTTCACCTTCTCTTGCTTCCTGCAGTAAAACTCAGTTTCTAAAGGTATTTATGCTAAATATTGCTTTTTCTGGTTGTTGAGTATCTCCTGTGTTTAAGCACTGCTATTTTGTTGTTTCTCCTTTACAGTGGGAGACCACTGTAGCTTTTTAGGGCTTTTTCCCGTTGAAGGGATGAATAATCTGTGCTTGTATGACATCAAAACACATGGTTTGCAGTGCACCCAGGACTGAATCTGCTTGACCTAGAGGCAGTCTGTGGGCAGCAGTCACCACGCTGAGTGGGGCAGACTGGTGCAGACAGACTGCATGATACATCGACTTTCAGTTCAGGACAAGTTCTTGTGCTTGACTGCCAAGATCTGCACTGTTGTAAGTCTGACCTAGCTCTACAAGCATTAAATCTTTCTGTAATTGCATTGAATTGCAAGAAGAGAGATGGCTATGGAGTTGCTCTGAAGTAGAGTAAAAGGGAGGCCAGTATTGAGTTTCAGAAGGGAGATTCTCATCCACAACAGCATTTTGTGTTCTTTGGCACAATCTGGTGTATGATTTAAAAAGAGTAAAAACTGTATATACTATTTTAGGACTGTAAATAATGTTGAGGAAAGAAACAGCAAAAGATTCCTTAAAGTTGCAAGATTATAAGTGTGGCTGAGAATCTGAGAACTACTCCCCAGCAAGAATAAAATGAAAGTAGTTTTTTCAAGAGATAATCAGAGTGCTTGGAGGCAGAGTATTAGGTAGGTCCCATTCAGATGAAATTGGAATAGCAGTAGTCTTCCTTTGTCATCTTTTTTCTATGTCAGTTTAGTTTTGTTATTGTGTTGGTGGTGATGGTTCTCATAATCAAATTTTAGCAATCTTTATAAATAAATGATTTGAGAGTGTAGAGAAGATAGAGCCAGATTCTTCCAGTGGAAAGTGAAGAACCAATGGGCACAAATGGAAATACAGGAAATTCCACTGAAGTGTTTTTACTCTAATCTTTACTAACTGTACTGTAAAGGTGGTCAAACACTGGAGCATTGCTGCAGAGCAAGATATTGAACTCTCCATCCTTGAAGATATTCAAAATCTGACTGGACATATCCCTGGGCTATCTTGCTCTTGCTGACCTGCCTTGAACAGGGAATTGAAGTACAAATGATCTCCAGAGACCATTTCCAACCGTATCTATTCTGTAATTCATACTACAGTGATCTCTACCCTGTGCTGGTGAGGATACTGCAGTCCCTGCCTGAGTTGCTCTGCAGGAAGAGCCCTGTGATTGAGTTGTCTGTGCAGCGAGCTGCGGCAGTGGTTACTCTGTTGACACACGTGACACAAACAGCAGGCTACACGGCAGAGCTGCAGGCCAAGTTGAGCAGGTAGGCTCTCTCTGTCAGCATTCTGTGCATCTCAGTAGTTGGCATCCCATCTTCCCTTTCTTTGGTATGGAGACCTGGCTGTCACCTTTTTTTCGCCCCTCATTTTCAATCGTATACTGTCCCACATGTGAGCCTCTGCATGATGGGGTGTATTCCCTCTGACACAAGATCAGAAGTAGTGTCTAGTCTGACAGCTGTATGCCTGCTAGCCTGGCCAGAGGCAGGAGTCAAAATCTACATGAAGCTAAGGGGCAGAAAGGGCACTGTTAGCCAAATGCTGTGCTGAAAGGAGCTGGGAAGCTGCTTTGACCTTCTCTTGGGAGTAAAGAAAGTAAACGCCCTGAGGTTTGGAGGAAAGAACCTCTCTGCAGAAACCAAGATGGGTCAGGATTAAGAGGTGGTTGGTTTTGATAGCCATCAAAGCAGTAGGATTTGCTGCAGACACAGGTACTTTTTCTGGTGGAAAGCAATAAACTCTTTAACTAAAGCTGACTACTGAGGTAGCATTTCTGGTAAAGCTAGAGCATAGCTCAGGGGCAGGATAGTGCAGGAGAAGAAACTTCAGCTTTTGTAAGTACATTCTACATTTATTCTTTCTGCCTAAATTATTTGGTCTGGGTTGCGGGACTATGCGAAGACTTTTTCCTCCTAGCTATGCTGTTGGATATCATTTTCCAGACTACATCTTTCCATTAATATTGATAGAGAGACAGTTGTTTGACATTTATTTGCTATCCTGTGTCATTCTTCCATTGTGTTTCAGCAATAACTCAGAAGACAGTGAACCAATTCCACCTCCTCCAGTAGCATGGAATCAAGTGTCAGGCTTACAGCCGTTCCTTGAGACAAGTCTGAAAAATATCCTTCAGGAGATATCCCAGAGAGAAACTTGGCAAACTCTCCAGCCTTTGACCACAACTTGTGTGATCTTCTTGGGAGTTTATTACAGTGCTTACAGCCAACAGGTAAGGCCTGAAAATACAAGTTGTCTTCTCATCTCACCAGCATCAGCTTGTGTATTACCTCTGGAAACTTGAACTTACAGGCAGTACTGAAAAAGATATTGAGGCACCTAGCTGAGCACTGATTTTGTTTACCACAGCTCATATCTAGGCTGCATGACATTCAGGGTCACATGAGTCTGCTGACCCTATATGTTAGCAGTGCCAAATATCTGTCCTTTTGTCTTTTCATCCTTTGCGATCAGAGTCTGAATCAAGGTATGTGGTAGTGCTGTGATTGTTCTAATTTACTACAGAGATCCAAAGTGTGAAGCAAATACAGCCTAATTTAATTTGGCAGTCCTTTTTCCTAGTGGGATAAATCAAAGCATGCATTTTTGCATTTGCTTTGGTCTGAGAGCTTATATGTGGACACCTACACTGCAATCATCTGGGTGGAAGATTGAGCATTAAGGGTCATGCCATATGAACTTTGGATAGGAAATAATAAAGATAAATTTATTTGTTGCCTCACTGACGCTCAAGGTCAAATTCTGTAACATACAGTTGTAGTATGTGATCATCTTTTAAAGTAAGTTTTCTGAAGGTGACACGTCAGTGTGATGCTGTTGAAGAATAATGTCTTATGCTTTAGCTACCTTAAAGATTCATGTTCTAAAGATAAATGCAATTTTCCTCTTTACTGCCCAACTGACATGTCTGAGTTCCAACTTGGGAGAGCTGTGTTGGGGTAATTTAATGGCTGTAGTTATTCACACTTGTGCAACTCCTCTGAAACTTGCCAAAAGCAACTGAGTTTATTAGTTATGGCTAGGGTGGAAATTGGCAGTATCCCTCAAAGATGTCTTCAGTGCCCCAAAGGTTGGTGTACCTTTCACATGCTATGATTATGTCCTGAGCATTAGAGAACCAGGACAGCCAAGAGGTTAATGCTCCTTTTTAACCTTTACAGATATCCCAGAAGAGAGACTGAGGAAACAATTTCTTAAGTCCTGTGCTGGGTTTTTTAGCTTCCACTTAAAAAGAAGTTCAGTCATCTACCTGTGGTTAGCTGATTAAAAGAAAAATTGTGCATAGCATGTTTGAATAGATTAGTGCAAAAAAAAATCAACTTGTATAGTAATTAGATTAGTGTATACTGGGACCTTTTTGGAATAATTTTTTTAGACTATTAAAAACTAAGGTTAACGTCTTCACAAATGTTTTACTGATTTCTGGAGGTGGATTTCACCTGGGGGAAAATCAGATTTTGTGTAATAGAAATGAGTATTTCTGTATCCCAAAGCAGCATTCTAATGAAGATAAAAAGTTTTAAAATTTGCCAGCATGTTCCTTCAACCTGGAATATTGCTTACTAGGGTCAGAAGAATCTGGATGATTCTCTAAAAGCCACAGTTCCTCCTCTGTGCAGTGTTCATCCACAGTCATGCTTTTGATGGGTGGGTCAATCACACTTTATGCAGCTGATTTTTTTTAAATTTTTTTTTATTGTTTTTGGAGATCCTCATGGTGCCACTCAGCTTTCTCAAGGTAGTTCTGATCACCTTTGTGTCAGCTTCAATTTAAATAGAAACATATAGATGGTATGGGGAGGAGAGTTTAGCCAAGTTTTCATTTAGGGAATCTTGATTCCAGGGATCCCATATCTTGCTTCCAGCCAATTAAGAATCTCTGGGATGCATTTTAATACTTGAGTGTGAGAACACCTTGAGGTGCCAGCTCTCAGCTTCCACACTACGAGCAGTGAGGCCGGCTCTAACCTAGAGCAGTACCACTAGGTAGATGATGGGGTCTGGCAAAAAGATAATAAACACAGAGGAAGCAAATAAATCAGTCTGTCTTTTTGCTATTGCTAGATACTGTGGTCACTCACTCTCTTTTCCTGTCATTCTCCATGTCTTCTACAGCCATCAGTCAATCCAGTTGACTGCTTAGAGGAACTGGAACGTTTGACATCTGAGGTGCTGCAGCCGCTTCTCAGCCAGCCAGCTATAGACAGCATGTGGGACTTGCTCAGGTAAAACCATTCCACTGCTAAGATGCTGATGTCAGAAGCTAAGGGAGCCCCACAGCTCTCCCCCCTCCCTCTTCTTTTCCCCGTGCAATGGGCCCCAGCTATGGGAATTGGAGTGCAGTAGGTCTCTGTCTATACCCTGCTTTGTCCTCTCCCTCATCACAGAAAAGGCATGACGGCTGCAGAGATTCTGCAGCTCCTCCTTTTCTCCTGGTGCTGCTGCTTTTCTGCTTTACCTTGTAGCTGGGAATTTCGTATCAATTTCAGATTATTTTCGTCACTCTTGGCTTTGATTCTTCTTTGGTTTCACTGGCCAAAAAAAAAAATGTAGCACAAGTAACATTAGTTGAGTCCCTCTTACATCATGAGGTGAGTGTGTGTGGACATACTGCTTATGTGCTCTGTGTGATGCTGCTTATATAAAAGAGTTTAACTAGATTCACATCTTTAAGGTCCTTCAGAGCTTCATTAGGGCTGTGAAAACCCCTGCAGAGAAGTGCAAGAACAGATACCAAACTGTTCTTTGAGACATTTGGCTAACATAAGCTCTGGCTCTGGGAACAGTTAAGCACTGCAGACATTCTGTCTTTCTGCTGTAGAGGGAGCCTCCTTACTAGGCTGTGATTAATCTTCTGGAGTGGGGATTCTAAAAGGCCTAACTTGCAGTCCGAGAGGCATCCATCTGCCTCTGAGAACATCTGATACAAAGGGCACTTGAAATTTTTGGTTTCTAGAGGTATTTGAATGGTCACCAAACAGTTTAGCCCATGTTCTTTCGTGACTGAAACTGAGATCTGAAGCTCTTGACACCAAAGCTTCCAACTCAAGAGCACTCATTAGACCCTCTTCTGCCTGTCCTTGAGGTCTGAAAACAATGGATTTGGTCAGGCTATAAAAGCTCATCAGCAAGAATTCTCCTAGGCTGTTCTTAGCACTGGCTGGTAAAAACCAGAGTCAGCTAATCTCTGCCCTAATATTTTTACAGCTTTGTCTAAACTTTCTGGGCAGTTTAGGTCTGAAAGTTCAGGGTACTTCGTGAGCCCCACATGTGTTCATGCAACTCATACATGTAGTATCAGTGGTAGAAAGAGCAATGCATTTATGCAATTAATTTTCTGCCATAGAGTAATGATACAGATCTTTGACAGGGTTTGTCCTATTACCCCATTAGCAGTGAGCAACTTGCTTGTGGTCATTCTTCCTTGTGGTGGCCTTACCTGTACAGACATTGTGTATCTGCTGTGGGGCCCGCAAGCACTGCTTGGTGTGAGAATTCGTAGTTTCACCTACACAGAACACACACACCAAGAGGGATTTGCAGAGTCATGTTCAGTACCTTAAAGCTAGATTCTTTCTGAATACAATTTAAAAATATGCATTTCGTTAGTATATAAAGGGCAGCATTTTTGCAATGTCAATTTTAGATATAATCTGGCTTTTTGGCTTTGCCTACAAGTTTATTATTGAAATGTCTTGAGTGGGTGGGCAGCCTTATTAGCCTGGTGTGCGTATGTATGTGGGGAAAGGCGTATTTTTTTAAAATCAAAGGTACAATGCTTTCAAGTATTTGACATCAGAGATGCATCACTGCATCAGTATTTCTGCTCATCATGACCAATTCAGCTGAGGGTAAGAGTTCCTGACAGCTCACTGGCGTTAGCTTGTATGCCAGTAGTGCTTAGTGTACCAGCTGTGACCCTGGCTTTTTGCTCTCACTGTCTTCAGGGCTTCCATTTTACTGCAACGTGTGGTACAGTTCAGAAAGACTGCAACATCTCAACAAGATAATTCCTCAGCACTATGAATGCTTTTGACCTAACTCCTCTCTCTTTACTTGTTCACACAGGCCATGTTCCGCTTTGTGCAACCCTCTGTCCTGTTCCCCGGCACCAGAATCTGTCGTCAGCATTGCATCTCTGAGTTGCACTGGAGGCAAACCTCCTTTGAGCGTGGTTGGCTCCAAGTCACCTTTCCCCTTCCTCACTGCCCTCCTATTTCTCATCAATAACATCACTCACATTCACAAAGGCCTGAACAGGAAGGTGAGGATAGACTTTTTCACTGTGAATTCTAGGTAAATGATATACATAGGGAGGTTAGTATTTGTACCTTCCCAGGCATAAAAGGGATGTTAGAAGGACTGTTAAAAGCAAATTGTTGTGCATTTTACTTTCAAAAATATTAAAGCTTTATAGAGAGGAACAGGCCCATTTTCAGAGCAAGTGGGATGAGGATCAGAAAAATATCTTGTCTTCAAAATCCAATATTCAGTTGGCACCAGGAAGCTGGAATTACAGAGCAGGTGCTGCTTAAAGGATGGATTTATAAAGAATGTTGAGAAGAGTTGAATAACTGTTGTTTGGCTAAGCAAAATATAAAACTTGAGTGTCAGTGGAAGAAAAGCATGGTTGAAGCATACGTAAGAGAAAAATGGGATAATACTAAAGAAGAGAATGAGTGCTACAGTGCTACTGAAGAGGGTCCTTCGTGCTTTGGTTTGTTCTGAATTTTTAGAATAAGTGAGTCATGGAAGACTGCAGACCCTAAAGAGCAAATGGCTGAGCCCTAAAAAGATCGAATAAGCTTTCTCAAAGCCTTCCTGTGTCACCTTGTGTTGAGTTAGCTGATTGGCTACTAATGGGAATATTGGGCCAAATGAGGAAAAATGTTTTAAGCCGCTGCCAGCTTTCTGCCTTACAAAGCGCTATGGAAAATGTAGGCAGTGACTATCAGTTATCTGTGATGGGGAGGATCATGGTGGATGCAGGTGAGCCCTGAGGCAGAAAAGCAGATATTTATAAGACTGGTTTTAAATATGCCTTTTGGAGGAGCCAACAGGAATTCCCACATGAGAGAAAGTAGGGGATGGGCCTTGGAGAGAGCTATGTTTTTCTTTCCTCCAAACGCAAACTGTCTTAATATTATTTGTCTCCACTTGTGATTCCTTTATAGTACAGCTCTGTGCTGGACTTCAGAGGCTTGAAGGATTACCTGCATCAAAGCTGGCAGACTGGACCTCCCTCTGTGACTGCCTCATCTGCGTGGATCTTACGCCATGAATATCACCTGCAGTACTTCGTGTTAGCGTTGGCTCGGAGAATGGTATCCTTATTTGTCCTTTCATTTCTTTCCCCTGAGGAGTTGACTTCACTGGCAGCTGGTCTTCATGTCCCTGTTTGTTCTTGTATCTAACTTAGGTCTGGCTGCTGCCTTGTCCGGCTACCTAGAAACAGAGATATACTAGGCGATACAGAATTTGAAAAGTATAAGAGTTAAAACCTAAGGCATCATGGCGACTCTTCTGCTGACTTTTCTGCCCCGCTAGCAAATAACATCTTTCCAGTTACTGATGTGGGGATTTAGTTCCAAAATACTTTGGATGGAAAAAATCTACTTTTGCCTTTCTCTGGGATAGAGTAGGAACAAAGTTTTCAAGTGTGTTGCTGAAAAATTGTCGACTATCTAAGGCAGTCAGGGGAAGCAGAAATATCTCTTGGTATGAATGCTGGCAGCTCTTGCCGTCTGCCTCAGTCTTTCACTTTCCAGTGAGATCTGTGTCTTGTTTGACCCTCCTGTCCTTACTGAATGTCTTGTTGACAAATGATACAGTACTTTTATCTGTTGTTTTGTTTCCTGTACAGGCAGGCACTTGTCCGGATTACACCCAGCACGCCTCACTCCATCACTGTGTTGCCATGGCATTGCTAAGCCGTCTGTTGCCAGGGAGTGAGCATCTGGCTCACGAGGTCCTACTGGATCTTGCCTTTAATCCAGAGTTTCTTCCGTAAGCTTTGCATTTTTTCCTTTCTCTAGTCTGGTTTGCGGGAAAACATGGGGAAAATAGAAAAAACACGTTGGCACTGCGATTTTGTCATAATTTTTGGCCTTTAACAGGGCCTGTGGTTAAATTTTACTTACTCATTGGCATATTCTCCAGGCACGGAGCCTTCTAATCAGGCAAGCAATGTGGTTGCATATTTTTCTCTAATGCACTGGTGTTGAGAAACGTGATAAGTTTCTTTAGATTTCCTCTATGACAAGGCTTGTGTGATTCCTGATAGAACTGATCCTCCCTAAGGCCTAGCATCTGCCATCCTGAGAGTAGTGAGTCTAGAAAATAAATGAGAATTTGACATAGCCTGAGAAAGTTAATGAATCTTCCTCAAGCCCTTACTATTCAAGTTCTTACACTAATATTTCCTGATTTGACAAATGCCATGTCTTGCACCTTACACTGGAAGAAATCATGAGCATCTCAAATACGAATCCTCTCATATCTGGGCAAGAAGATGGTAGCAGTTTATCTTGTTCATCTCAATCTATTTGAAATTAGCCACGGTGAATCTCTGTAGGAGGTTGAACCAAGGTGCTATAAGGAGATACTGTGTTTTTTCAGAAAGAAGGAAAATTTGTTAGTGGATCTGTTCATGTGATGGTGTTTTGTTCTTCTTTCTGGGTCAAAAAAATGTGAGTCTTTGGTCTGAGATCGTGGCATATGGATTTGACAAACACCTCCACATGCACAGTTTCCATCAGTTTGTATGATTCTCCTGACTTTGCCACTGCCAGCTGCAAAGCTACTGTTTTGAGAATAGCCTTACTGGTTTGTGTAGGCCATATCTGAAATGCAGTATTTCATCTCAGCACTCTCATGTCTGTGTTGGTAAGTAGGCTGCCTCTCCGGGCAAGCGGTTTAAGCCTCCACACTAGATGGGCATTGTGTGGAGGGTTATCATGGCACAGCCTCAGTGTTGCTGACTCCAAATGTGGTTCTGTGAATTCCCTGGAAATACCAAAGTAGCTGATACTCTACAGGCCCTCTGTATTAGAATAGCTCAATGATGTATAAAGTGTTGAGTGATCTGCATATACTACTCTGTCTGTTCCAGGAAGACTGTAGAGATGAATTTATGTGGTGTGTTGTTTGTTTGGCATTTCAGGTTTTCGGTTCATTTGTTTCTTAAACTATTGTTTGTCTTTACCTTACAGTGAAGGGAAAGCTGGAGGGCCAGAAGCAGCTGACTTCTCTGATATTCTGCATTTGGGCACCAGTGCCAAACTGGCACCGCCTGGCTCTGCAGCAGCATTTGTTCCAAAGGTTACTCGTGGTGCCCTGCTGAGAGAATCGTATCAGAATCTGCCTTCCATTCGTTCCTGCTACCTCTCTCACTTTGTCCACTTGCAGCCCACCCTTACGCGTTCTCAAGTGTCCTACCAAGGGCGGAATTACCTCATCCAGTCAATGCTGCTTCCTGAGGTCAAAGGGCCCATCCTGCCTTCAGACTGGCCATTCTTCCCACTTATCAGCCTCTACAACAAAGTGACTAATGCAGAGACACGTGGGGCTATACTGAACTCTCTCCCACTTGATCTCATCAACACTGTGACCTGGAATCTGCAGTGGGTCTTGTTGCTGGAAACCTGGCGTTCTAAAATCCTTCAGAGCATCCCAACTGCTGCCAAGCTTGCACGGCTCATGTGTGTCTTCCTCACAGGCAGTGACCTCTTTCTAGAAGCACCAATCCACCGCTACACAGCTGCCCTTCTCTCTGTGTATTGCCAACCCAAGGCCCTTGATTCCCTGAACTTGGATGCTCCTCTCCCTGGTTTGGCGTCCTTCCATGATCTCTATATAAGTCTCCTGGAGCAGTTTGAGGGCGTGTCCTTTGGAGATCCACTCTTTGGAGTCTTTGTTCTTCTACCTCTACAGAAGCGTTTCAGTGTTCATCTGCGTCTCTGTGTTTTTGGGGAGCACACAAATATCCTGCGGGCACTGGGAGTGCCGTTACAGCAGGTAATCCTAGCTCATGGTAATTGCCTGTCACTACATATTTCTGGCTCACCGGGCTCTTGCCTGTGATTCTCCAACCTTGATTTGTGTGTATATGTGGAGGACAGGAGCTGTGAAATTGCTCAGTCTTCAGTGGAAACTGTCCCAAACCTTGCTTGGTCTAACCATTGAGAACCTTCTAATTTATAGGTTGTATGTATGAAGGGCTGGTCGCACCCTGTGTTCTGCTAGCAATTACCTTTCCCTTAAATAAATGTTTTCACACCTTGGTGAGAACTTTTTCCTTGCCCATGCATAGACAAATAGTCATTTTCCCTCTCAACCATCTTTCCACATATAGTTGTACTGGAGTTGTGCTCTGCTGAGTAACTCAGCAGGAAAATTTGGTCTGTCAAGTGTAGGACTGCATTTCTTTTGAGTGAGCAGAGCACAAGAGATAGAATTTAGTGGTGTTGTCAAAAGTACTCTGTCTTCTTACTTTATAAGCACTCATCTTATCCATGCCAAAAATCAGCTGCAGTGACAGGACCAGTGAAACATCTCTCCATGAAGCTGGAGAGGTCTTGACAACACTTTGTCAAGGCATGTCACATCAGTCAGGGTGGGCCGTAGCAGCTCTGCTGCACATGTTGGTCATGCCACTGGGGTACATCGCGTTGTATAAGTGGGCATGCCAAAGGAAGGGCACCCTAGAAGTCATGAGCTTCCTCTCACTACTTAGACCCTGACAAAAATTGTAATGTTGCCTCTGGATGGGTTTGTTGCAGTTTCCTGTGCCTCTTGAGCGCTACACTTCCCCTCCTGAGGATAACCTGAACCTCCTGCGACTCTACTTCCGAACACTGGTCACTGGTGCGCTGCGCCACACCTGGTGCCCTGTTCTGTACGTGGTGGCTCTGGCTCATGTGAACAGTTTCATTTTCTCCCAAGAAACCACAACGCAGGTGGGTAATGGATAGCAGAGCTTCGCGGCTGCAGTCTGGGTTTTGCATCTGCTCTCCGTGTGAATCCAGTGTGGCTTGTGATGAAACACTGACCTTTGGGACTTGAAAACAAAGATTGTACGCAAATGTGTTGAGGACTGGTCAGCTGTTTGAGAATCCACATATGATGCAGCAGCTTTTGTTCATCATACTCTAAAGCACTTGCATTAATGGTAGCCAGTCCTACCTAAATCTTTGAGGTCAGCAATTATGTGTGCTGTGGTGTGGGGGGAAGAATAAGTAGAAATAATAAGAAAGGTGATCAGGCCGATAGAGCTTATAATAGATTTGGCCTCTGCCTTAGCAATCTTAAGGTGCAAAGTACTCTTTTCTTTGACTTTAAGTAACCAAGCAGAAGCCTCCCTATGGCCTGGGGGCCTCTGTCAGTGAGTAGTTGTGCTAACAACACTTCACCTCTGATCTGCAGTTCTACCTGGAGGTTGAGAAGTCAGCTGAGATTCAGATCAGGGGAAGGAGTAGAGAGGCAGGATTTAAGTGATGAGACATCTCAAGCACTTTCTGCTGGAACAAGATGCTCATCATTATAATGAACAAATCATCCTGGAGAGCTGTATGCCCCTGGGCAAAGGTACTACTGCACCATATTAAGGAACGTATGTGTTTTGTTCCCAGGAGACAGATGCTGCTCGGAAAAGCATGCTGCAGAAGACGTGGCTGTTGGTGGATGAGGTAGGATTTGTGAGATTCAGTTTGTGCCGCTGGGAATTAAGTTTTCCATACGTGGTGGCTTTATAGACATATTTGGCTTTTGAAATTTGTGTTTAATTACCTTGCTAATTTGAGAATGAGAGGAGATTAGCAGCAAGATTTTGGCCTATAATAACTAAATACGCTTAACCAGTTCTTGTCGTAATTGACCTCGAAACACTGAGCCCATTGGAACCCAGATGAATCTCCTGTACTGTATTTCCATGCCTCTTGTCCAAGCAGCATTATATCTGGATAGCTAGAGATGCTAGAGGAATGATTATAGCACAATTATAAATAGGTGGCCAGCAGTGATCTGTCTTAACTCTTAGCTGGATGCTACTCCTGAAAAGAACAGGACAGATATAAGGTTTCTCTTTTTTCAAGGAACTTGCCAAAATCTATACTTTGTGGGATAGAGCTGGGTCATTTGGCCCTAGGTGATTAGTGCCCAGGGTAAATTATTGTCAAAAATCCACTTGGGTTTCTGGCAAAAGGTCATTGTGAAGGGCTGTTGAGGAGACAATGGAGTTGTGTTTAGAAGAGGAATTCTCATGCAAAAAAAAGTGAATTTTATTGGAAGAAACTTGCCTTTTATAGCTCTTCTATTGAAGATGATGTGATTAAGTATCTTGGGCATAATGGAATTGTACTATGCAGATTTGCTGTGCTGTGTTGAAGACGGTGCAAAAGATTAGATACCTTTCTGTTTCTTTCTTCAGAACTTGAAAAAGCACCTGCTGTACTACAGACTGCTGAATGCAGAGAGTCCTTTGGGATTTGACCTTTATGAGCAGCTCCCTCCCATGCGACTGAAGTACCTGCAGACAGTGACACAGAAAGAAATTATGGAGAACGCACCAGCAGTAGACTCATAGCAAAGCACTTGTGCAAGAAGAGGGCCAAGGTGAAGAATGGAAGAGCTCAGTTTATACTTAACTGGTGAAACTACTTGCAGTTCAGAGGGTCTTAGTGTCTTACCTGGACACTCTTGGCATCTTTGCCTAGTGAAACACTAGTAGAATGCTCCCAGCCCTGCAGAACAGCACACATGTTGTCAAGATATGAAAGCGTGTGTGTGTGTGGCCTCTCTGTGATGAATGCTGGAGGATTTTCCTCCGTTCTCCTTCAAGTTGTTCTGCTTCTTCCCAGAAAAGGTGAGAATGTGTCTGAAAGGCACTGGACTGTTGAATAAACTGAAGGGAGTGGAAAAGCTGTTCTGCTCAGTCAGGCTGGAAACTGGGTTCTCCAGATAATGTCTGTTTTCCCCAGATCCTTCCATTGCCTTTTTTGTACCTTGGATTTTGAATGGTCCTTTCCTCACACTGTACCCTACAAATAGAATGACAGTGCGACAGGGAGGAATCTGATCCTGAGAGCTTTTTTTTTTTACATATAAGCACACATACAAGCAGTTTCTCCAGCATAGTGTTTTGTGCATACACTCAGTAACACAAATGTATTGTGTCAGACCTCTAAGAAATATGAGTTCCTAGTGCAGTGGTACAAACACTGAATATTCTCTCTGGGATGTCTTTTGGATGCTCTCTAAACTGCTTTCTTTTTTCCCTTAATTTGGTTACATGTCTAACAAGATCAAAAATAATTCCTTTGCAGGCCAGAATGCTTGGCAGTAACCACCCCTCATTAGAGAAAAAGAAAAGTATCTGCTTGTTTAGTTGGAGTATGTATTGGTTACCCTCTGAGGAGAATGCAATTTAAATTTTGAAGTGGACTTTCCTAGCTCAAACCTAATTTTAAAAATGTCTAATTTGATCCCACTTCTATATCCAAATTCTGCATTGCAGCCTCAGACACAAGGGCTGCAAATACAGAGGCCTAAAAGGCTCATCACAAGGGTCACATCAAGTCCAGAATTTACTCTAGGTATATGATCTCACTGGATGTTTTCTTTATATCCAGTAGTTTTTGCATGGTCACTCTGGCAGGCTTTTGTTTGGAGAACTTGACTTTTATGAACAAAACTTTTTAAAGAGGTTTCTGATGTTTTGTTCTTATGAATAAATTCCTGTGGAAGGGCCAGGGTGGTGCCTGGTCCAAAGAACTCAGCCCGTGTCTTTACCTATCAAACAGGCCAAGCTAGCTTCCTTCTGAAGAAGCCATGCCTGTGTTAACCTTGCTCCAGTGAATGTCCCAACAGGAGTGTGAATCACTGTTAATAGGCCTACTTGTAATTACTGAAATTGTTCAGACAAGAAACAAATTCCAGACAGCAACTTAATAGAATCAAATAATTTAGTTAGGAAAAGAAAAGACCTTGTGTCCAACCATAATACAGTATCTTTCTTTCACCTGACAGTCAAGTGTTGCTGCCCCCTCAAGCGCCTGCAAAATCATATAGGGCTTAGGTCATTTGTGACTGATGCTGTCTTTGTATTGGCAAAGTTTTCTAAGCGTACCAGTACCCTTAGGTTGCCAGAAAATAGTCAGTTTCATCTTTTTCCCCCTTTCTTTCGGAGAGGACATGGGCAGAACTTGGGTTTCCTTCCAATCTCTTTTTTTTTTTTGTTGCTTCCCTTTTGATCTGTCTTTTCTATCTGCAGCAGATCAATGGCATGCAAAATAACAAAAGCACAGTGGTCTAACAGGATTTTTAACTTGTTGTTAATTATTTTAAAAGTATTTGATGTGATTAAAAGTTTAGTTGAAGTCATTCAAGTTTTAATCTGTCTAGATGGTGAGAGCCCAGCAGTTGTCTTTCAAGAGCAATGGATGGTAAAATTTAAGGACTCCTAGCTGGCCATTTAAGAGCAGCCTTCATCAAGGACTTTACCTTTTGCTTTTCAGACCTCCAGTTATAAAATCTCTTCCAGTCCCTTGTGGGATGCAAAGTTGAGTTTTGTAATGTGTACAGGATGTAAATAAATATTTTGATAGCTCTGCTGGAGCTTTTTTGAACTGTGAGAATGCTGTCCTTTGTTTGAGTCTTTCTTGAATTTGGATAGTTCTGTTTGCAGTTTATTGCTATCTTGGGACAGCTGCTGCCTTAAAGAAATCTCCTAAATTTTGGAGCTCTGTAAGAAAGCTCCTCAAGCCAAAAATAACAGCCTGCTTGTGTGCTGGGTCAGTAACACAGGGTACCAAATGCTGTGTGTACTTGGGGAGGGTACATGGTGGTATGATGCGATTTGACACATGCTTCAGGTGGGAAGACTGTCCCCAAATGGTATTTGAAATTATGATGCAAGTATCAGCAATGGAGGGAAGGAAAAGAAAGGATTCCAAATAGTTCTGCATGCCACAGTCATAAACAGAAAATTCCAAGGATGCTGCATGTGAGCTGTAAGCTTTCAAAATGTTGACTGCCACTTGAGATGGTACATGAATTTTTTTTAGGCTTTCCACAGCCTTGTACGGGATTTCTCCACAGAACACTAGAGGGCATTGCTTTATCTAGTTTAAATGCAGCACTTCTTGGCTTCAGTGCTATTGGGACCTGAAAAAAAACTAAACCAAAAACTAACCAACCCTTTTACATCATTTGAATTTTCTGCATTTTTTATTTTTGCATATACTTTTGGTCAAGTGTGGAGAATTAAATATTTTATGTGATGGGTTGCTAAGAACCATACAGTGCTTTGCCAGCAGGAGCATTTTTGAAAAATTATTATACATTGAATGGAAGATTTAAACTTAAGCTGAATGCAGTCTGAGGCAGGACCAAAGCATGCCCATTCTGTTAATCCGGTTTAGTCCTGGTCAGGGTAAGTGAGGAGATGAAGAAAATTAAAACTGTCCAAAGAAATGGATGTGACTTCTTAACTCCGTACTGAAGCCTTAACATTTCTTTGAGAAGAAAATAATTCTGCTGAAGTAAGAGCCACAAATAGGTTTCTGGTATTGAAGTGATTCTAACACAGAAGGACATACGTTGTCTGATAACTCTCATCAGAAGTCAACAAAACCGGCAACAACAACTATAAAAATTCCTGCCTGTCTTTTAATTCTTAAAAAGAGCACCCCATCTTCTGGTCCTTTGTGGCTATAATATGCTTGGTTTCATCCAAGCTACTGATGATGTCCCATGTGGATAACAGCGGAATCTCTGTTGGTACAAATTCAGTATGAACTGTGCTGGAAGGCAGCAACAATGTGGTTTTAAAAACAAATGGTTGATAGGACTGAAGATGAGTTGAAGATGATCCTTTTAGCATTGCTGTTGAGGAGGCAGATGAGAGGGTGGGGCTGTCACAGTTTTGCATCCTGTGACTTTAATGGCATTCTACTGAATTTTCCTTTGAATTTTGAAAGGGAACAGAAAGTTCTCCCATCAGCTTGGAAGCACGTCCTTTTCTGCCTAGAAGAAGTGGAGTTGATTTGTGATCCTTAAACTGCGTGAGTGGTTTGAAGTCCTGGAGTTTAGAATCCAAATGTGATGACTCCACTCACTTTGCTGAGTAGGGATGGTTCCCAAGATGTAGGCAACACAGTAACTGGCAGTGCTACGCACTGAGGTAGGATAAGGCCTGGCAGAAGAAGGTAAAGGGTTAGGCAAGGAAGAAATCAAAACAGGACTGAAAGCATACTGTATGGGAACTTTTTAACAGTACACATAAAGTATTATATAATTGAAGGACTTTCATTCCACTGTATTTATTGACTACTTCAGTTTGGCAGTGGAATTTAATAATCCATAATAATTTCTAGACTAATTTCTGTCTGGCCACTTAATGCCAGGCAAACCCCAAACACCTTTTGCTGATGAAGTCATGGACAGAGCAAGCCATAAGATGTGGATGTATAAATATACTGTGGGTCAGACCTAAAGAAGAGTATAAGGGCATGTTAATCATGTTAAGCTTTTGCTTCTTCATAGTTTTGCAAAGGTCTTGGAAACTTCTCACTGAAGTGCTGCTGCCTTGAGCTGATGATCATATTTGGGAGGCAAAACATGTTTATTCCCCTTGGCTTACAGAAGCTCATACAAGCTTTACATTCACAAAGCTGGCTTTCTGGTGTTCCTTGTTTAAATAACAATGTGGTAAGTTACTGGCCTTTGCCCTAATTTTTAAGAACTGAATTCCCCTGTCCCTTTGAATGGAGAATGTGCAGTGGAGCCCTGCTCACAGAACTGCTGTGTTCTGCATGGTAAGTGGTGGCTGTAAGCAGAGGTAAATTTGCCACAGTGTGCTCCCCTCCCTCCCTTTACAGTGATAATCTTGAGTCTCAGAACAGCTCAACCATGCTGTGTTTAGGTTTCTGGCCGGACCCAGCATAAAGATCTCCAGCTCAACCTGAGGACTGTGCTAAAGGAGCAGGCATTGCACCAGCTGTGTTGTGAGCCTTCACCCACCCCTGGCCCCAGCAATAGCTCTGTGCTGGTTGAGTGAACAGGGGATATTTTAGACAGAGTGTCACCTGGCCCATCTTCAGGTCCAGTTCTTTATTTGTAGGCGGGCTGTAACCAGCACATACCGGCAGACACCTGTGGCTCCAGAGACCGGATGAATATCCTTTAATCTGCCTGTAGGCAACTTTTCTGCAGTATGTTGTCTGTTGAGCAACCAACTCATAAGCCCAGTCAGGGTGATGAATATTCCCAAAAAGTCCTGTATATGGACATTAGAACCCAGTCTAAGGCATATGGGGAAGGCTTGAGGCACCCACCCTCTGCATCCCCCTGCCCTAATCTAACATGGATGACAAACCAGACCAGTGATGTTACTGCTCATTACAAAGCAGCAGCTTGTCCTGGCAGCAACAAAAACGGGAGGTCTGTGATGGTGAAATACCACTGATATCAAAGCACAGCCACATAGGTGACAGTGTATGCTGAAATCTGAGGCTGGAGGGAAGTTTTGTGGAACAATTTGGGTGCTGGGAGCCTGTCCTGAGGGGCAGCAGCTGTGGGGCTGTGCAGGTAACAGGGAACATCTGGATCCAGCGCTGCCCCTCACGGCGCACGAGGAGGGGCAGCAGCAGCGGGAGGTAAATACCATGTTTCATGCCTTTTATCTGCTTCTCTGGAGCTGGGGGTGTCTGCCTAGGGACTATTGAGGACACAGATGAGGTTGGTAGATGGTATCCGTATGTTTGTTGTGCTGGGGTTGGTGTGATTGCTGTCTCTTTGGGTCTGTGCTGACAGCGCTGCAACAGGTTGACCTCAAGGAAGGTGGGAGGGCTGCCTAAGTCCTGAGCCTCGTGGCCATCCTGCCCTCAGCAAAGCCTCACTTTGAGGTGCTTTGTGGGGCCCTGGGTGCAGTGAGGGGGCTCTGGCAGCACCACTTGCTGTGGAAACAGGAGGCAGGAGAAACCCAATCTTTGTAGTTACTGAGGGGACAGCAGAGCAGGAATGCAGGTGCTGGAGGTACAGCACAACCTCGTTCCCTGACCACAGTGACCAGTCTGAAGGTTTGGAAAGGGACAAAGGGAAGGACTGAGTGAGCCGGTGGTCTTGGAGGGTGTCTCAGCTTTTGCTTACAGGTCTCTCAGGTTGAGAGGAGTTTTGTAGTTCCTCCTCTCTCTTCAGTGTCCCCTTCCATCAGGACTCCATGTGTTCCATGTCTTTCTCATTCTTCACTAGACTCTCCTTCCCTCTGTTTGCGTTTTTGTTTTTAATTTTCCACCATTATAGTAACTTCTAGTTCCGTGTCGGCTTTCCTCAGTCTTTTGGCTGTTTGCAGAAGCAATCGGTAATTCAACAGTTAAACTGGAGAACTGAGATGTTGTTACTGAGTTTGAGGTGGAAGCTCACATCTCTTGAGTTGTTCATCTGAAGGTCTGGGCAGATGTCCATAAATAACATGCACAACATGTCCATTTGGAAATCTTACAGCAAAGAAGGCTGTAACTTTACTTTTAAGACTCAGATTGCCGTCTGGTGTAAGCACACCACACCATTTGGGTCTGATCTGTCAGATATTTGATGACACTTTAGCAATTAATGTATTGGATCTGTCTCCTGAAAGGGAGACTGACACTTGTGTATCAAGTGACTATTTACTGTTACTGCTTCAACCACGGTAAATTTTTGCCTTTAAAAAATGAATGAACTTATCTCCAAAACAGTATTCCAGGTTTCCTCAGTGCACGTGGACTTTTCTTAGCAGCTTTCTGCACAATGCATGCTCAGGGTGGCTCTTTAGTATCTTCTAAATAGCAGGAAGTGCAAAGAGCTCTGAATTAAGTTCAGGTATCACATTGCTGGCAGTGAATTGCAGTTTCAGGGGGTGTAATACACCATGATGATACAATGACAGCCACTGTGAAGGTATGTTGCTAGCATCTTTCACAAAAAAAGCGGCTTGCTACTCCTGGCATCAATGTATCTTTCAATATAGATTGTAAAAAACAAATTTAGAATGATACAAAAGTTTCTTAAAACCATCATGCATCGTTTGTCTCTGACATGAGTGTCAGCTCGCTCAGAAAATGCTAGTTGTGCTGCCACCCAGAAGACACCACAGATGGTGGCTCGTTTTTGTTCCTCTTGTCTGCTGTAAGATTGATCATGTTTGGATCGATGAAATTATTTGGGCAGGAGCTGCCATTGCTCTCCTCCTGTCTGTCCACTGTTAAAAGAAGTGGGAGGAAAGGAGATGTAAAATACACTTTTTAGTCTCTTTCTCTCTTTGGTACTGTTTTATTAACACTTAAAATATTTATGGAGGAGAGTGTGGGCTTGCTGACCATGCTTCCTTGCAATGAGCTCTTATCAGCAAGTTTTATATTTTATAACTTTCTCTGGGCTTATACTTTTTTGGTAGCAGTACAATTTGCAAGTTAAAATTAGGATCCAGAACTTTGGGTATTTGTATTCAGCAGTGACTAAATAACTGCTCCTGTGCAATGCGAGTCAGAGGTTTTCATTCTCAGCGTGCACAGGTGCCATGAAGGCCAGCCATTGCACTGCTGGAAAAGTTAGCAGGTGCCCATCTGGACTTTGCAGAGCTCCTCTAGATTTACTAAATAGTTGCCGATGTTGTTTTAGGGACAATAAATTGTCTGCTTATATGAGTCTTTTCTGCTACCAAGATACTCATGGGATTAGGAAACTTCTGAATTTTGCAACTTAACTTTCCCTTTGAACCAGCAATCTTTGGTTACTGCTTTCTGTGGTTGCTTGTTTTGGTCGTTCCTATACTAGCTGCAAACGGAATAAAGAAGCAATAACTCTACAGCTAGCATGGAATTCTTGGCCTCTATTTAAATAGAAAATGCAGTTTTATAGTCAGCCTAAACCTTTGCCAGGAGCAGATCCTCCTGGGAGAAATGTTAAGGTGCATAGGATATTAAGTGGATGATTAGTGACAGCCAACATGGCTTCACTAAGGGCAGATGGTGCCTGACGAATTTGGGGGTCTACAATGTGGTTACAGCACTGGTGGATTAAGGGAAGAGCAACTGACATCATCCACTTGGACTTGTGCAAAGCATTTGACGCTGTCCCACATGATGACATCCTTGCCTCTAAACTGGAGAGGCATGGATTTGATGGATGGACCATTTGGTGGATAAGGAATTGCCTGGATGATCATGGAGAAAATATAATGCACTCCAGAAAGACAAATAGCCTGAGATTAAGGTAATTTTTCGTTATGTGGGAGACCCCAATTACTGTGTTAACAGCTCTTCTAATGTGGAAGTTTTCCCAGATTTTCTAAGGTTTCCACTTCTCATGTCACTGACAAAATTGTATCCAAAATGGAATTCTTATTTTCTGGTTCATCCTCAACAGACTATTTATGAAAAATTAATTGTTATAGGAAAAATGTTTTTAGAGTGTGATAAATGTATTTTGTGGCTTAGTTCAGGCTTCTTTTTTGTTAACCACGTACTCTTCCAACAAATTGTACTAAATCACTAACTGGAGAATATTCCCACAGTCTCATTACTCCACGCTATAAGCTAAACTTTACCAGCGCCTTTTTGGTTTGCTAGCTTTTTCCCAGTGTGAGAGGAATGAGAAAGACTGAGCATGAGTCCTATTGGGGTTGTGCTCTCTAGGCTCCAGTGCACAATGTTTTACCGGAAAAACATTGCATGCATTAAAAAAGCTGTTGAGAGCTCCTGTTCTGTAGGCTCATCAAAGAATCAGGTGTCACCATGAGAAATGACTTGTTCTTGGATCCTTTTTCATAAGTTGTGTTTGGCTTTTGGTTACATAGTCAGACTGCTCAGGTAAATAATGAAGATCAGGAAAATGGTAACCTAGGAGGCTTTTCTGGTGAAGAAAACTTGGATGTTTTTCTTTGACAAGATGCAGATGAGAACATCTCTGTAATCATCTGCATAGTAGCCTTTTTTCCCAGGGAATCTAGTCTTAGATCTTAGTGGGAATGGAATCATGGCCTCTAATTAGTAAACCCAAGGATCGTGAGAGGTACCTGCTGTAAGTAACCATAATTGAGTGCTGCTTTGAGAAGAGGCTTTCCTTTTCATCTGCAAAATAGTAACCTACTTGCCTTGACAGACAGGTGTGAACAGAGAGCTCATTTCAAAATAAACCTTGACTGTTAGTACTCAGAGGCCCACCCTGACACAGGCACTCTCTTATGTGTGTGCAGGCATGCTCGTGTTAAGACACTATGTCTCTCTAAGCTTTAATCTTTCTGGTGACAGATTAAGCTTTTTTTTCTTTTTTCTTTTTTTTTTTTTTTAATTACAGTAAAACTCCACACTATATTACTACATTCATACATTCATATTTCAAGTCTTCTGTAGTTTGATCTCTATGCCTTCAGGATTTTATTGCTGGTTTATTCTCTAAGAGGTAATTATTGACTGTTTTGGGAGATGAATTCCTTACTGAACAACACAGTTGATGCTTCTGCTTTTTTTGGTTTTGTCTGCTCTCTCATCCACTCTAATGGATATCCATATGGAATGCACCCCAAGGAGTTTTGGGACATCTTATGATGCTATTTGTAAAGAACTTTGGAAAACATGACATGTCATGAATCCTCCTGGGTGGAAGCTGGAAGTTCTGCTTGGGAAGGACCAGTGTGTTTCCCTTAAATGCTGATCAAGGAACTCTATCCTTATGTTTTACAAATTTAATGGTTTGGACCACCTATATTTTCACCTGCTGACCACTGATGTGTTCAGTGGCCATAATTCAGGTAATATCCAACTGTCCCAGTCTTGTCCCTGTCTCTCTTTGAATCTTGTCCCATAAGCTTATTCAATGGCACAGGTATAAACATTCTGCTCTTCTGCTTTTTTTCATTTATTTGTTAACTCTCAAAATTTGGGAAGCTCTAATTTCTAGCTACTCTAGTGTGAAAAAGGTTTCATGGAAACTGAATCATGCTAAACATGGTAATAAATGCCTTTTCCATTTGTTGTGGTTTAGGAATGGTACTCCCACATTCAGTGCTCCCACTGAGACTCTCCCAAACCAGATGCTGCTTGTTCCCCTTCCTCCCCTCTCCAACTGAATGCATAAAAGGCAAAGATCATGGTTTGAGATAAGAGCAATGCTAGAGACAGCAATGAGATAAGAAACCAAACAGGAGGAGCAATATTAATAACAAAAGGTGTAGGAGAAAGAAACAACAAATATCAACTGGCTCTTCCCTACTACAAGCCAGAGTCCTTTTCCCACTCTGCTAATGATATGAGTTGGTATCAAATGTCTTCAGATTCTGGCCACACCACACTCTTGGCTACTGTAAAAAATTAACACTGTTCTGGCTGAAACTGAGACACCACTGCACCTTGCATCTCCAAGTTCCTTAACATATACTAAGGTTCATAAACCCCATGTAGGAGTGGCAGTGAGTGCATATAAAAAGATCACTTCACCTAATGCTGAGATAGGGAGGACTCGTTTAGTATATTACAGCGCACAGAAATGCCACACACTATTTTAGCCTGGAGAACAGAGTGCTGTATTTAGATAAATCTGTAAGATTAATTTAGGTAGTTACCTAAATTGGATTGTCTCCAGGCCAGTGGGATTAAGAACCTGCTTTTTGCAAAAAGCGTTATGAGATCTTTAATGATCATACAAGGTCAGGACCTGGTTTTATGTCTCATCTGAAAGACCATGAACTTAAAACTACTGATCTGTCACTGTCTGATCTATCTGTTCTGGAGACTGCTTTATTTTAGAAGAGATTTGTGTAGCCAGGAGTCTAAATGCCATCAAAGCTTTTAGTCCTTGCTCTATTCCTTGCCTGAGGAGGTTTCTAATAAGTTTTTATTATGAAATATCATCTTGGTTTGTTTTTCCCTTTTCATGGCAGACCAAAATGTGGCTGCAAATAATATTTTACAGTTTGTATGTCTGTCATTTGCTGTTGTGCACAGAACTGCTTGCGGATCTGTGCCTGAAAATTATTTAATTCCTGGGTTGATCAGGAGGGTATTCAGTTCTCAATACTTTTTCTGGGTAAGTTCATATTTCTGCCTACATGGCCACCTCGCTGTGGGGCCCCTCATTGCCCCTTACTGTAAACTGCAGCCACAGAAAACTGTATAAGTGTAGCAGGAGTGTGCAGACCATGCCAGTCCTGCTTTAACCATGTCACAGGTAACTGGTTTGTATGTGCTTGTGTACCCATGTTAAAAAGCCCTCTAGTAGAACCCTTGTATAAGCAAAATCTTTCTGGCACAGTAGATGCACCCTGAAAAGGCAGTGTGAGGAGGTTAAAGAAGATCTCCTTCCCAACTATTCTTGGCATATTGTATGTAACTTAGCCGGTTTTTGCTTTATAGCAGAGGTAGAGTTGGGACCCAGCTCATAACTTCATTGTTTATGTGATGTGGCCATCTGATTCCCACTCTCTGGCATACACCTTTGTATGTGCCCTTATGATTTCCACATTGCCCTCAAAAGCACACCCACTGTAGTGCTGCTTGATAGCAAAAAAAGTGTGTGTTCCTGTGGTTCCTGTCAACAGCCTGTTTGGCCTGCAGCAAGGAAACGTCTGTGCCAGATGTTATCTGAAATGGGAGAAAATGGACGAAAGAAAATGCTCTCCAATTTCAGAGTGCCCAACGAATGAACTGTGCCAAGTCTTTCCATCTATTTATTAGGAAGTTTTGCTTAGCCAAAGAAGGACATTGCTCTGTGTCATCTGTGCTTTTAGCAGCCTCATTTTAGCAGCATGAGAGGAGGTGAAATTGAAATCAGAAGGTCTTAACTTCAAAGAGAAATAAATTTGTTCAGAAACAAAAGGCTCTTCTCTCTCGAGTCACCAATATATTACTACTCTTGATTTGATTTGGAAGCTATTTAGGATGCTGCAGTTATATCTCTGGATGGCAGTCTGCTAACCTCATCACAGATGTGCCCATGAATGGCAGACTGTGAGTTGGTTACACCATACTGTTTGACTTATGGATTCTGAAGGTCAAATGCAAGCCTTGTTTGAGGGAGCTGGTTGGCACCAGCAGTGAAAAGGGATGTATGAGTTTGTAGTGAAATGTAGCAGCAAATCAGTCCTTTCTGAAGAAGTGGGTGGAGAAGGAAGCCAAGTACATAAAATGAAAATATAAGTCATGGTATTGTACATTAGTCAGAGTTTCTGAATCATCTGGGGAAATTATGTCAGCCAGGCCTACTTGTCTAAAGGAAAGTTCTTGTCTCAGAGCTGAGGTGGCACAGCAAACTTGAAAGGCTTGGTTCAAGCTTTTGTGACCTGTGCATTTTGCTGTTTAGAACAGACCAGAGTAATCCAACTTCCTGGCCAATTCAGGGATGACCAAATTAAAGCAAGTTATTAAGGGCATTGTCCAAAGGCCTTTTAAACACTCTCAGGCTTGTGGCATCGAACACCTCTCTAGGAAGCTGTTCCAAGTTTTCACCAAACTCTCTTGGTAAATCAGTGTTTCCTAATGTCCAGTCTAGACCTCCTTTGGTGCAGCTTTGAGCCTTTCTCACATGTCCCTGTCTCTGCATCAGAGAGAGAAGAGCTCAGCACCTCCCTCTCTGTGTCCCCTTCTCAGGAAGCTGCAGAGAGCAATGCAGTCACCCTTCAGCCTCTTCTTCTCCAAACTAGATAAGCCCAAAGTCCTCAGCTGCTCCTCAGGGCATTCCAGCCCCTTCACCAAATTTGTTGCCCTGCCCTGGACACATTTGAGGACCTTCACTTCCTTCTTAAATGATGATGCCCAGAACTGTGCACAAGATTCAAGGTGAGGCTGTACCAGTGCTGAATACAGCAGGGTATCTATGTATATTCCCCTGCAAGGCCTCTTGTCCTTCAGAAGTCAACAGCACCTCCCAGTTTGGTACCACCAGCAAACTTGCTAATGGTGCCTTCAACTCCTTCATCCACATTCTTGACAAATATATTGAACAGAAGTGGTCCTGGAATTGAACCCTGAGGAACACCTTCTAATTGATGCCTCAAAATTTGGTCATTGACTTGCCTACCCTCTCAAAGGTTTTGTTTCCCCCTGTGGCCAATATATCTCGAGACAGTCCATAAATACTGAGTAACTTGATGCCTGTTTGAAATGGTTTGTTTCTTTTTCCTGTTTGACAGATGAGAAAATACAGCACAAACTGCTAAGGTGGCTGCCTAAGCTCTCACTGAAGCATTTGACAGAGGGATAGTAATCCCTGTGCAAGTCTTTCTCTCTTTTCCTCCCCTTAAACAAGTGCCCCAGTATTGCTTTTGTGGAAGCTCAGACTTCACAGCTTTTGGACTTTCTGGTGACTCTTACATTGGGATACCCTAAAAAAAAATCTTTTGATACTCACCTCAACAAAAATTTACTTTTTCAAATATATTTTCTGTTCAATGTATTTTCAGATTTGAGTCCCCGGCCTTTCATGGAGCTTGACTGCAGGAACTGCTCTTGCTCGGCCTTTAGGATCCTGATGAGATACATCTGCCACCACGACTGACTCCCAAGTCACTGTTGCTGCAGGTGCACACAAGGGCATTCCAACTCGAGTATGTTGATAAACTTGTTCCTTCAGGAAGGAGCTCTGGGGAATCCTGCAATCCAGTCAATCTGAAACCACGTAACAGAACAGAAAGCCAGTGTATGGAGTGCCTGTGTGTTCCATGGGAACGAGCAAGTGAATAGAAGTGGGCATCTATTTGTGTCTCTGCTGAGAGAACAGCTCTGCTATTTCTGCCGTGTCTGCTCAGTCTGGTTGGAGCCAGCTGACCAGTTCCATGTCCCTACTGGCAGGGGCTCTGTGAGTCCAGACTGGCCACAGAGCATCCTGCTCTTCTGGTGTGCCCCTCCATAAAACAAGGAAAGGCATGGAAGGCTGAAATTGCCAAGTCAGGGATGTATATGTAGGGAAATGGTAAATAGCAGCAATGAGGCTGAGGAGCAGTGTCCTGGGCAGGCATGAGTACTGCTGAAGGGCTTGTTGTGTGCAAGGCCTTGACTAATGGCTAGGGAAACAACAAATAGATCATTAGCTCACTGATGCTGCTAATGTGGAAAGTGGTGTTGAATACCACATAAATACAAAGGCAACGAAAATGTTGAAATCTGGACAGAAGTCAATACAACAGGATTCAAACAGGAGAGATCATGTGAAACATGGCTTAACTAAAAAAATAAACCTGTACAAAAAGATGTTGAGTGGTCAGCTTGACCTCCTTAGGAACAAAGTGCCAGTTGAAGTTGTTGGGATTGGGTGTGCACAGTGGCCTCTTCCCATGGATTGAGGTGCCAATAGGATGTGTTATTTTATGAAATTTGGAGCTGTCATCCAAGTGACATTCCATGACAAAACTCCCATGAAAAAAACTGCTCTCTGAATGAGTAGAGAGAGTTTCAAATACAGAGTCCAGTGCAATATTTCAAATGTGGTGATGTGGTCTTTTGGGCAGAGTTTAGAAAAGAGTCAGAGATACTGAAGAACTGTGAGGATCACTTTGGGAATGCTGAAAAGAGCAAAGTAGGTCATTGTTAGACTGTACACTAAATAATGATAATAAAATAAAAAGAGCAGTTTTATAATAGCTTGTAACCAAAGGAATAGGAGAAATAGTAAAGACAGAAACTGTCTAGGGAGAAGTGTTTCCAGAAGAGTAGTGGGAATTAATGGGAGAAAAATGTGCACAGAAACCATCCCTATTGTTTGTTGTTTTGTTTTGAATAAAAGATTTGTACAGAGAAGGCCTAAGGCATCTTACGCTACAGTAGTCAAAGCCCTAGAAATTCTCTGATTAGCTTGAGACTAGGAGTAAACTCGAAGATGCAGTATCCTTGTGTGGAATGTACTTGGAGGCATTCTTCACTTCTACTTGAGAATAAAAAACTTTAAAGAGCAATGACTCCTCTTGGATCTTTCCCATTTGCACTTGGATTTTGTTTGTATTCATTCTTTTCTGGCTGGAACAATACCTCCCCTTCAGTGTATATTTTGATGGGGTGTTCAGGTACAAATGTATTTTCCCAGAAAGCCTCAGGCATGTCAAGCTGCAGCAAAGGGACATGTTGTGGTACCAGATTGTGTGGCACTGCAAATCGTCTCTGGACTGAAGTGCACAGTTCATGCTGATTTGCCTGAGTAGTTCCTGGAGGCAGTCCATACACTTCAGAGGCTGTGCTGGTAAGTAACACCATTTCATCTCTTCAAAGGATCATGGACATATTTGTTTTCTTAGCAAGTTATTTTCTCTGACTAGGAAGGGCAATGCTTCCTTTCCTTTCAAATGTCCCTGAGCTTTTGGTAGATTTTTTGGCCATCTGTTTTTCCAGAGGTGATCTTACAGCACTTGGCCTCTCCCAGATTTCTCTGTTCTCTGTAGCCTCCTTTGTGGAGTGCTAGGATGGAGGGATTGTATCCTTGTGCCCCAAACACAGACAGACTTTCTGTCAGTCTATTCCACCTAATTGGTGCAGTTGCTTTTGTTTGATGGAATAATTGCAAACTCACTCACTATGCCTAGGGGAGGGGCAGGAAGAAATCCATCTTTTATGCCATTAAAAGTACAGACAAAAAAACCCAATCCAAAATCCCTTGAGGGTATCTGTGGCTTTTAATGTCATTTGCATCTAGCTTGATTTTTGCTAATGAACAAGCTGTTTGTTTAGGGCTCTTAAATGAACCTTCAGCTTCAAGGGCTGCTGCTGAAAGAAGGGATGGGGGAAAGGAAAAGGGCAGAAGAAGAATGTGTAATGCCAAGAGGATGCTCACGTGAAGTGTTCTTTTTTTTTTAGCTAGAGAAGCTGCTCTACTTTGTAATCCTCAAGCAGCTCCTCTGTCATTTGCAAGGTCAGGATTTTCTGGCTCACTTGAAGAGGATGCTCTCTGACCAATGAGGCATGAAATAGCGGTTGGAGAAGGGCTTGATAAATATTGATTCAGAAACTGCCATGGCTGCTGACTTTGCGATTGGCCTGTTTACCCAGCAAATGGAAGAGGAATGGAAAGAAGTTGTCCATTTCTCAGTGATGGTGGCACATGCATTTTTCAACCCTACCCTAGATATTTGAGGGGAAAGGGTTTGAAAGCTCAGCCCAGCGAGTTTTTTCAGGACAGCGTTAATCCATTACAGCAGATTAGACTTTGGATTCCTTCCTCCTGCCAGGAGCCTTCCCTTCTTAGTTTCATTAGACTCTGTGTAGACGGTTACGCTGACCCTCCAGGAGGAGGAAAGGTTTCCAGTGCAAGCAAGACAGGCATTTTTCTACTTTGGGGAATATCTGTACAGTGTTCAGACTAAAATGAGTACACACTATCTGTGCTCTAAGCTGAATGAATTATGTCTCTCTTAGCCGGCTCTGAGCCTGAATCTGTGGGTCCCCTTGGAGTGGTTTATGTCTCTTACCCTGCTGGGTCTCAGCACTATAAAATGTGAACCAGCAGAGTGATACCACATCACTTCAGTATTTTGCATTATGCTGTTGTGCCACTGCTAACCTGCTATGAGGAAGCCAAAATTCAGGTTTCCTGTATGGCCAACCAAAACCTGAATTAAAAGCCAAAATTATGGTAATTAATTCAAGCTCAGTGCTATGCTAATGCAGTCACTAGAATGTTGGAATGTCTCAGAATACAGGTGAAAATGAGCTCAACATCTGACAGCTGTACTCAGTGGAAGCATCCCCTGGGTGAGCTGTTTCCAAATGCTACCTGAGCTTATGGCAATCCTGGCCAGTGTTGCTGGGTACTTCCTTTCCTACACACTTGCAAGGAATCCTATGCTCATGCAGTGATTCCTATCCATACTTTTCCTGTTACATATTAAATTTACACACAAATTGTAAGAGGCTATCCCCGAGTCTGTTCTGCCACAGGAATTTTAACACATTCTGATCCTTCCCGTCCGTACTTTCAGTGTGTTCAAACCTCTGTGAGATTTATGGGTATGATCTTGTTTCCGTTTAATTTCTGCTGCTTGATAAGGATACTTTGATTAGAGAGGTGGCTGGGGACTTTTGATAGAATCAGGAGTTCTCCAGAACAAGTGTGTTGAATGCATGTAGTACTACAGAGAAGGCTGGGAAAAGAAAACTTTTGTTCTGAAGTTTTTGTGGTCTAGGCAAACAAAAAAGAAAAGGAATAGGAGAAACCAAACCCTGAGTTCAACTGTGTGGAATCTTTTTGTGAATAATGGGTCAACTGAAAAAAAAGGGCAATTTTCGTAGTATCTACATTAGTCAGTTTGAATTTTCTGATGTGTTTTGACTAGATTTGTTGTTTGAAAGCCCTAAATTTACAAATAAGTTACAGTGATGAGACTGAGACCTTGTTCCTCAGCATTCCCCTGTCTGATAGCTCAGTGGTCCTATGACGGCAGTAAGTTCTGTTCCCCAGCTCTTTCTGTTTGTGCTCTCAATACCGGAGCTCAGGACCCAGAGGAAAGGCTCATCACTACGATCTGTGTGTAGCCTGTCCTATAACAGCCCCCCAGGCCCAGAATCACCATCCTTTAACATACCAACCCACCAGCCTCCTCCTAAGCCAGCCCAGCCCTTTCACAGCTGGGACCCCAGCCCCACAGGGACAGAACTGAGGTTAGTTCCTTTCACCACAAGGTGTCACAGTGGTTTGTGGTCTGGTCGCAGAGCTCTCTTTACTTAGCCCCTCTCACCTGGCACACAGGGTATTCCCCACTGCTCCTGTATCCTTGATGTTGTCAGCAGGTGCTGTCAGCCTTTCCGGCCATGCGCGTTGCCTTTTGCTGCCTGTGGGGAATTAGGCCTTTTGTACCCTGCTGCTGTGTGCTGAGAGACATCCCTCAAAAGCCAGTGGGTAACTTCATCCTGACCCTCTGGGGAAGAAAGGGAATTGAGGAACAAAAGTATACAAAAGCTGGTATAGGCTGCTTAGTGACATGGCTTCTCTTGCACCCGCTCCTCACAATTGCTCTTCTTGGAGTAATCACCTTCACAGGTCACTGTGCAGTAATACCACATTCCTGATAACCTCCTTCAACCTGCTTGGGTAATGAGTTGCTTCTAGGGAGGGACACATTTTATTAACGTCCAACTATAAAGAAATATTGCTGTGGGTTGGGGCAGGGCTGAGAGGGAGCAGGGGCAATGGCGTATGGTGAAAACAGATTCAGGAGTCTTATGGATGTATCTTTCAAAGAAGCACAGGGCATACAAAATTACCACTGGAATAAATGACACTGACACATTCTGGGAAACCCAGGCTGTTAAAACATAGATAAAGTGACACTGCCTGGATCCTGCTTTCTAAAAGAATTGGTTTTAAAAAGAAAAATTCCATTTTGTGTTGCCTGGAGGTCAGAATAGGAAGATTTTCAAACTGAGTTATCAGTTTTGCTTTAGCTTCATATTTAACTTGGAATGATTCTAGCAAACATATGTTGTACTCAGCTGTGAGAAAAGTTCATACGGTATTGTCCTCTGAGACCACTAGTCAGTGCATGCTGAGTTTTCAGGTGGTTTATGATGCATTTTGTGTTTTAAAAAAAAAAGTCTAATGTAAAAACAAACCAAAACTTTACTTTCCATGAAGCAGCAATAATGTAGCTTTGTATTGCTTTTGAAATTGCATAGCTACTTTTTTTTTTTTTAATAGCTGTACTAATGCAGGTTTCCACAGTTGGTGGGCTTTATACACCAGCCTGTTATTACAGGAGAGACATCTCATTACTAGATATTTCTGCAAACTGGCTTGGTAGTGTTTTACAGCTTTCTAGCATTGCTTAGCAGATAGTGTAATAGTAAGAAACCACTTCTTATCCAATAATGAACTCTCTGAAATTGAAAAGAGGGGTTTGTGAGCCTGCCTGATATGATTTTATGATCATGCAAGAGTGGTAGGAATGGATTAGTCTATTTAAAACTTTCTGTTGCAAGGCTCTGACTACAGATTAAGCAGTAAAAGCTGAAGAAATGGCCTCTGTCAGAAAGAGGGTGCAGGTGAGATGTTAATCCCCAGATTGTAAGATAAACATAGTAATAAAAGAAGTCAGAGAACCCTTGTAATATTTTAAAACAGGGGACTAAGTGGTTCTTGTCTTCATAGCTGGAACATTATCAGATATGTTCTCAGAATCTTCATTTTTTTCCCAAGAGGTCCCTGTTCTTTATGCTAAAGATTCACTGGAGTTAACAAGTCCTGGCCATTGCTTTCCTAGATTTTCAGTTTTCCACATGCAAGAATGCCACTTGATCCAGCAGGCCTTGCTGCAATGGATGGTGATTCTATGGATCAGGTTTTTGGGGATCATTTGGTTATTGTGATCGAGCTGTTACATTGAAAGGAGACTCTTACTAGTATAGCTCCAAATTCTAGATGCTGTTCACATCAAGGATTTCACAGCTCTAACCTTTCTGACGCAGGTGTGACAGGTGCCTGCGCAGTGGTTCTGTCTCTACTTTGAGAGACTAAAGAACCGAGGCAGGGAATAACTTACTGACTTCCAGAAGTCAGGTTTGGAGGAAGTAGCAAGTCAGTGGATTTGTTGGGAATGGTTTGCAGGTGTAACACAATGATGTGCTTCTTCAAGCCCTGCAGGCCCACTCATCTATACCCACCAGAGAATTAAAAATTGGCAGATGGTGATGGAGAACACATGTTCCCAGGCTGTGGTGGTGTTTCCCAATCATTCTTAGCACATGGTGAGGAGGAAATGGTGGAAGGACAATGGAAACAAAGGCAAAAGACCCTGAGCCCTGTGTGTATCAGAATAACCTGCTCCACATGTCCAGTGGAATGCTGACTGCTTGTCGCTGCACTTTGGAACAAGATGGGGTGGGGGTTCCTAGTGCTCATCAATAGTGTTCCGCAGCTGGTTCAATTTGGATCTTTGAGTGCTTGTAGCCCTGGAGCCCTTGAAGCCTGTGTATGTTTGCATACAGCCTAATTAGCCCCATCATCATTGTCATTAATGGCTTTTAATGAAGAACAGATGGTTCTGTCAAGGTTTCAAGCTGTGAAGTTCACTGACCCATTTGTGCTAAAAAGAGGGGAAAGAAAACCAAACAAAAACCCCTAGTTCCAAATTGATGGTGGTAGAGGAGGGTGAAAATGAAGATGGTGAAAATGAAGATCATAAACATACAAAACATAAACCTTATGTTTTCCGATACAGCATGATCTGAAGGCATATGCAGATGCTGACCAAAGCCCTGCTTTCTCTGGGGAAAACAGGATTTCCTGGCCCTTATCTCCCTGAGGCTCTGACACATCAGTTATCTTTGTCATGTTTGAACTGAGACTTCCCCATAAAATACATGGAGGAAGGAAGGGATTAAAATGATATACCCAGGCCTTGGAAAGGGTCATGAGGATACGTCAGTACTACAGAATTAAGAAAAGGCAGAAAGGGAACATAAATTTGGAATGATTCTCATTAGTGTCCAAGTAACTCAAGTGAAGAAATTAAAAGAATTTTAACTTTACCCTCTTATTCTCTTCCACATTTTCTCCAGGCTTGATTGTCACTCACACATGGCTGTGAACGACACTTCTGTTCAGGGCTATAGCTCCAACATTTTACTCCAGAAGATGGAATGCTGCTGTTCCTCATTAGGAATTCAGACAGTCAGCAGTAAACATGCCATCTTGGTGGAGAAAAATTGGAAAAAATGAATCCCAAGCATAGATCGTTTGCTAGGATGTAATTGTCTATCCTGGTAGCAGCTTTTCTTGTCTCCCAGTTTGCTCAATAATTACTGAGCAAAAGGGATGTGTAAATTATAAGCTCATGTTGATCAGTGCAAGGTCTGGCTTAATGAAAAGAATCTCCTTTTCTCTTTTAATTGTGAGGGAAGCTTTTAGTCTGCCTATGGTTCAGGATTAGCTATCTACTTTTGGCATGGTGTTCTCCATCTGAATGAACAGTGTACAGATAATAAGGAGTGTGTTCTTGGTGTTCACTTCTGTCTTCTGTTATTGAATCCACCTCATTTATACAGATCATTCAAGAGTATCTGCACAGCGCAGGAAGGGCCTGATCAAAAATCTTATCATTATCCTGGCCATGTTTAAAAGGTTTCCTATCAGAATTCCAGTTAGAATTGCCAGTGTAATAAATACAAGTTGTGTTAGTACTTTGTAGTGGAGTGTCACATAGGACCATGTGTCTGTCACTTCAGATCCATGTAGGTCCTACTCTTCAGTGTGGACAGATGGGATTTGGGGCTTGAAATAGTTGTTGGCTCAGTTGCTATGTCCTCAAGTTGAACTTGCAACGTGCCCATTTCCTTAACATTTTAGAAGCATTTAGAGACATTGCTGAAAAGTATTGTAAGTAAAAATAATGAATAGTTTTATCCTGGTGTTGGAGGAAAACACCACAGGAGTAAATAGTAGCTGTAAATGCATCTTCTCCCCTGTCAGCCCTCTCTTCTTCCTCCTCTCCTGGCTTCTTGTTTTTACTTCATATTTTCATTTGGAAGAAGGAAGAAATTAAATTCATTAGCACTGATCCAGTGCCATATTTAATTAGCTGCAGTATGGGGCACTTCTGTAATCTTGTATCATAAGTAGAGTGAGTTAAGAGGTTTTGTTTAGTTTGGTGGTTTTTTCCTCTTTCCCCAGCACTAGCATCTATTAAGGATTAAGAAGTGATATATCTGATTAATTTACATTGCCTTTATCAGGCTGCGGAAGTAATTATCTCTCACTGGGAGAGTTTTCAAACAAACACAGTCATGTCCGTGAAGTAATTTCCCAAGGAGCCTCTCTGGAGCTGCAAAAGGAGACTTGGAGCATTGACAAGAAAAAATTCTACTTCTCTTCCCTGGGTCCTTCCCAGCTGTTTTACAAAGCTTCACTTGCCTTCCTGCCTGGTCCATGCCTACCAGGAAGAGGTAAGGCTCGTAGAATTGAAGACCCCTTATTTCACGAGATGTGTAGCTGACTTGCCACAATCCCTTAAGTGGGCCATGTTTGAGATCTGTGCTTTGGAGTAATGCACCCTTTATTATACTCTGTCCTGTGGAAGTTTAGAGAGGAGGGGTTGGGAAGGCATATGGAAGCAGCTCCGGCAGAGCATCCGTATGCAATGGCTTTGGGTGCTTAAGCTTTCCTATGTAATGTGCACAGGAAATGTGGCCAGTTGTCCCATCATCTCCTATACCAGGCAGCAGCTGAAGACTGAGGGTGAAGAGGAAGCATGGCAAGCTTCATTAGGCTGAGTGGAAACATTTTCATAGAGATTTATGGAGAGTGAGAATGTCACACTGGGTTTGTAATCAGTAGAAAGTTTAAAAGCTGCAAATATCTGTCCTCATTCCATCTCAAGCTGGGCTGGAGGATCCTTTCTTTTCACTCCTTTCCCTTAGTTAATAAATGCTTTGTTACTTACATATAAAACAAAGCTTTTTAGGGCTTCTTTTTAGTATTTCCTCTATCTGTCCATTAATTTTGGTTTTCCTGGCTTTTGAGGTGGTCAGGTGGGTGTGTGTATGTGATTTTTTTTTTGAGAAGTGTAACCCATATGGAAAAGTGAAACATTTTCCAGTTAGGAGCTTGCAGGACAGACAGGGGTGAGGAGAGCTTGACTGGCTGCTTCACAGCCAGCTGTTGAAAACAACACTTACTGCCAGTAGCAGGTAGTAGCTTGGCAGAAGGAAGGGTTTGGGTGCAAAGGGAAGGTCTTATCTATGCAGACTGGAAAATAGTCAAGAGGCTAGTGAGGGATGAGGTAGAGAAACACTCAGATATGAGTTTTGAGATATCAGTTTTGAGAATCAAATCAGGTATCAGATATCAGTTTTGAGAATCATCTACTTGAATGGATTGGAAAGTTCAAAAAGGTGAAAAGAAGGAGGAATCTCTGGGTAAGACAGCCAAAGATGTGGAGGCTTTCTAGGAGGGTGGCTTGGGAAGCACAAGAATGAGAGAGAGAGACGAGTGAAAAGGTGTTTAAGGAAAGAAGTTTGGGAAGAGTCAGGACAGGGAAGGCTCTTGCATGGGGCAGTCTAGTGCTTGGAGAGCAAGGTGGTTCCTGAACAGGTTTGGATGGATCAGGGTAGGAGTCTGAACACATTTTTTTTGAGAAGTAGGGTAGCTCTATTCACTGGCATCAATGTGCTCCTTTATTTCAGTCTTGGATGCTTTTGCTAGGCCTTTTAATGTACTAATAATTTTCTTTTGAAAGGCTTTCTCACCCCTGATTAATACCTGTATATAAAAAGCATAATTTTAATACACTCAGATTTGGTCACACTGTGATTTTCAAATTTAATGTTAATTAGTGCATCAACACCAGTTGCAGTCTTAATTGGTTTCTATCTGTCCTTTAGTACCTAAAAGTTTAGACAAGGGTGTAAATACAGGATCTTCACAACTTGCTCTTCCAAGAATTAGTCACTTTACAGTGCTGGAAAATCACTTTTCTAAAGTACATCCTAAGGCAACAATAGTCAGTTAAGATCTAGCTGAATTAAACCATTTATTTTTTTACATTTTTGGTTTCTTTCAAAACGATGCCATCGCTACTGTTTTCCACGCTTAAGGTTAAAAAAAATATTCAAATACATAATGGCCTGAATGAAATCTCTCCCTTGTATTTTTCTCCTGTTTCAAGATGCACCACACCATTAATTTTAGAGGAAAAAATAATTTTCGATGCAAAATTTGTGTCTTTATAACAGTTTCCATGGGACCCAAGTATGAGATACAAAGGCCAGGCATGTGACTCACCCACCAGCTCTGCCCAGGGAACCTGAGCAGGTGACAATGAACAGACGATGCCATGTGACTGTCCTCGCATCATGATTTAAGCTATAACTGGTCACATGCAATATTTGCAGAGAAATTTGAACCCAGAACCAGTTCAGCTGGCTTTGTATTCTGTTACAATTCGAATTACCAGTTTAAACTTGCCAGTACAAAAACGTCAGGTTACAGCCATGTTTGTAGAATTGCAGTAGGAAATAGCCCAAATAGAGCAGATACTGAGGGTGTGTATCTGCAAATATATCTTGATATGTTTAAGACACTCGACATTTTTTTAAGCCATCTGTAAAGTGCATCTGAATGTTCACTTAAATTTCATCCATCTCTGGAGAGTCCTAGACCCAGTTTTCAATGCTGTCCTATTTTAGGGTGTTGTACCATAATTTACATGCAAATAGTATCCGCATACTATTTTGAAGCAAAACCCAGGGAGAAAGGGAGAATCTGGTAGAGGTCAGAAAAGTTGAGCATGTGGCTTGTATTTAGAAATCACTGAAGTTTCATTTAGCTGTACTTGGTGCCCCCTATGATTGTGAAGTGGGTAAATACAAATGTATATGTAAAAATGATACCTAAGGTTATGATTTTAAGGTTATTCCACAGTGAAGTACAAGGTGTACAATTTTTTTTTCTTTCAAGTGGGAATATATATTTGTGGAGACTCTTACTTGTTAGCCCCCTAAATATCTTTGGTTTCAGCTGCTCCTCTTTGTGAAATGCCATGAGTATTTGTTGAAATTACACCTGCAAGGCAGATGATATTCAGTGACACTACAGCATCTGTACCAGCCTGGGAATCCACCTGGGTCTGTTTAATTCTGCTTTGTGTTGGATTCTTTCTGTTGTGTGCATGTTAACTACCTGACTCAATTTGAATATTGTGTTTCTTTGCCTTCTCTTTCTTTCTTCTTTCTGTGTTGGACTATACATCCAAGACAGTAGTGGCAATGTACAACAGAAGTTGTGAATTTTGTTGCTCTGGCACAGAAACTGGGCCACCCAATAGAGCCTAGGCTGGCTCCACCTGTGGCAAATTACTGTATCAGAGGAAGGGCCACAAGGTTGCCTGGCAGGGTCTCTGGCTGCCAGGGTTGGGAGCTGTTCTGCTTTTCCCTTAGCTTTTGCTATGAAAGTGGCTGAGGGCTCCTTAGCAGGACCCTAATAAGTAAAGGCTCTTCTGCTTCTCTGGGTGCAGAAACTTTCCAGCAAGGTGAACTGCTGTGTAATTGCTAACATTCACTCACTCCATTATCTTTCCTTGGTCACTTAAGCAAATGGAAACTGAGTTAGAAAATTTTAACTAATCTTTTTGCTTTTGCTGTTCTATATCCCTAAAGAATTAAAAGATGGGAGAGTTTACAGTTTCTGTTACTGTAGGAGTCACTGTGACAACCTTAAAGGGAGATGAAACTTAAGAGTTTGAGTCACAGCATCTTTCAGTGCCTATATTAAGGTGCAACAGATATTCCTTCCTGCTGAAGGTTATCCTCAAAGTCCCAAAGCTACAGACAGTGCCTGGTTGTGACATGTTACTGTGGATCACTGGGAAAAGAGTGAGCTGGGGACATGAGTTTTGGCAGGGTTTGGAGTAGGAATGTGCTATGCAGGACAGCACAAGGAACAGAGCCAGAGCAGGAAAGAGATACTTGGCCATGAGCTTGAGGGATAAGCTTATTGTTGGAAGAGCAGCAAGAGGGAGAAGCCAGGGAAAAAGAATAGTCATGGCAGTAAGGAACTAAACCACATCTTTGGAGGTGTAGGAATAGCAGCAGACTTGCACAACAGGTTGGTGAGGGTAAGTCAGAAGACACAAGAAACACAATAGAATTCCTTTGAGATAAAGAAATCCACACAAATAACAAAATTCCTTCATAAATCTGAGAGCTAAACAAGCCTCATGGGCACCTAACTCCAAATTCCAATGTTTCAAAGTCTAGATTTTGCCCATTACTATCAAACTGAAGTATGTGGGATGCAACACACAGGTTTCCCCAACAACTAGTGAGTGTCCAGCATAGGGAGGAGGCAAACATGTCCGAGGCAAGATTCCTCCCTGCCGGGCACAGGCTGAAATTCTGGAAGATATGTTGCCATGCATTATGCTGCGCAGCTGAACCCATGTGTACCTGTGCAACTGACCATTTCTGATCAATTTGATATTCAAATTGATTTCTGTTATGACTTAATTAGTACCAAAGCTTGAACCAGAAGTGTTCATGCTGTCAGCCTAAAGGACAAGTAGACGTGGCAGCTATGGTGTGTCGATTTTAAGTAAGGCTTGGCACAGCGCTGCGTGGCATTCTTGTACACAAACTAGGAAAGCAAAGCCCACACAAGATTGGCACAACCAGTGGAAAAACTAGGCTGAGTAATCCATCAAGAGTTCCTTGTCAAGCTGAGAGAACATTCAAGTGTGGTCATCAGAAATCTGTCCTGGGTCCAGAAATATTCAATATTTTAATTTGTTATTTTGACAATGGGAGGACAAGCGTGCTTATGGGATTTGCAGGTAATACCAAGCCCAAAAGGATTGTCAGCCTTTTGGAGGACAGAATTAAAATTCATAATGATCTTTTTAGATTGAAGAAATTATGTAAAATTCAATGAGATGAAATTCAGTAAAGACAAGTGATTAGAAAAAGGAAAAAGCAAATATACAAATACGGAAGTATCCAGTTTTGGCACCATGCTTCAAGAGTGATAGACAAATGTGAGAGAGATCAGAGTTTTAGAAAATATAACTTGTGTAGAAAAATGAAAGGAACTGTGTGAAAAGAAAAGAGTATGATAAATATTAAAATATATTTAATATATCAATATATTTAATATAATAAACAACACATAATAATATAGTATTAAATAGAAAACAATACAGTAATAATTATAATTAATAAATATATATGAATATGGTTGTTAATATATGCCAGGTCGTTACAGTGAAGATTAGATATTCTCAGTATCTAACAAGGTAAGAATATGATGAGTTTTATTTGCAAGGAGAGTTTAGGATTAGATTTTAAGGGAAAACTCTGTACTTTTAGGAAGATAGCACTATAAGAAGAGCTACCTTGAGAGGTTATCAAGTCTGAAGTTTTAAGTATCGGTGGCATGAACATCTCTGTATGGTCATTTTTGCATACCAATTCTACCTCATGTAGGATGTATTAGGTGGTAGTTCTTCAATGAATCTCTACTAGACAGGGATGTAAAGGGGGATAGTGTGTAGGAATGAATGTGCAAAAAATTTAAGTATCTGTCTTTTTGTTCTGTAGTATAGCTTCACCTTTGCCTTCCCACTGCTCCTCATGGGAGCAAGCTGTCTTGTGTTTGCGGTCTTCAAATTATATGGGCAAGACCCTGTGCAATCTTATTTAGCTCCAGAGTTATTTCTGCTTTGAGAAGACTGGAGGAGTTGACTCCAGAGATGTCTTTCAACCTCAGTTAATCTGTGAATTTGTTTTGTATGGCCTAAGGTCAATCAAATCTCTCGCTGCAAAAATTTCAAGGAAAAAGGTTTGACAATTTCAACTGCCAAATAGATAGGAACTTCTGAAAATGTTGATATTGCTTGGAGGTGATAGAATAACAAAAGACAGATAAATAGATGCTGTGCTTATCTCCTGTGTATTGTATGCAAAACTGATATATTTTAAAACATGTAACTAACTCCATTAGGAAATTATAACAAGCATTCTCTAAATATCATGAGCCAGAAGTTGTATACAATATTTGCATAAAAATGGGCAGGTTCAAATCAATTCAAAGTTGTTTAAAAGATTTGGTAACTTTGCCAGTATGGAGAGAGCATGGTAGTGGAAACTATGAAGAAAGCATGTCTACTTGCAGGCATGAGAAATGTGATGGCATTCACTTGCTTGTGTCTGCAGCAGGTCAGGCAACTACGACAACTCTATGATAATCATTGTACTTTGCAGCAACTTTTTTCCATTTAATTACTTGAAGCTGATCCCAGAACAAGAGGACGTATATTGCTGTGTTGGTGGACAGCTAAGTGTCACCCATTCAAATGTAAACACGGAGATTAAATTTATAGCAGGATATGGCACAGTCGACTGTGTAATGAGTCAGAGTGAGACAAGGTATGAATAGCTTCAAGGTCAAATGTGTGATGGGCTGATCTTCGTGTTTAGCTTATAGATAGAGAAGCTTGAAACATTTGTGAAAATGGCTTTTGTTTCTAATAAGCTGTTTTGCGGAGCTGGTGGAAACAGTAGTACCTTATCTTTGCTTGTTGCTTCAAAAAGAGAATCGAGTTGCCTGGTGACTTGTGTGTCGTGCATTTTCACACTGGTCTCCTGGCCTGTCTCTGAGTGGCAACTGGCTGATTTCCTGGACAGCCCCATGACTTCTGTGATGCTCTGGTTCCTTCTCACCGATGTACAACCACTGAAAGTTTGCTAGCATGTTGATTCAGTTTCTTGAAATTTTGAAGTTGTGAGCAATGACCAATTGAGTGATTGTCTTGCAGTATAGAATGGCTGACTTCTCATGCCCACCATTGCAGCGTCCACTGGGGAAGCTCCACTTTAGTTTCCTGAGGAAGTTCAGATACTGGGTAACAGTATGATCCTCATGAACTCCAGAATGAACACATCAGTTAGTGGACTACACACCGAGGTGCACAGACTGGGCGAAGGAGACACTTTATTAATTCTATTGTCTCTCAGCAAAGGAGTCACAGCATTTGCACACTGTTAGACAGCAGAGCCTGGAAGAAAAGTGTAGTTGGGGATGCAAGGCAGACTGTGAGGCAGAGAGAACATGGCCCACAGGAACACTGGAAAGCTATGTTTTCCTTATCATATGCAACCACACACTAGTTTCCTCTCTCCACCCCCATCTTGTTTCCTTCAAGGCAAATTATAGATCCTTGAAGACCTTTTGAAGTAGGACTGAATTTGACTGAATTTCAAATCTTTTCTTTATTGTGCATTGTGAGAAGGGAAACTGACGGTAACCTCCCTACATTACTTTTGTTCAAGCAATACTTTTCTCTGGCTGGCTGCAGGTTTGTCTGCCTCTGTGTGACATTTCCTGCTCCAGTTCTCTATGTGAGCTTTAATTGAGCTGTACCAAGCGTGACAGTGCCTTTATTTTCTTGAAAAAATAGCTGGCCTCTAAGACAATCTTCACTGTCCTTTAGCTGTGCTGCTCTAAATATCTGTTAAGTGTGGACTATGGAAGAGGCATGTACAATGTACATTGAAGTTAAACATTTATTAAAGAGGTGAGAGGACTATGTATTTATTTAGTCTGCTGGTCCACTTTCAAAAACTTGCAGAGCTTCCTTCATCCTGACACACTCATGCATCTCACATGAGCATTAGCACTGCTAATCAGTCCAGACTCTGACTTTTTGAAATTACAGACAGCCTCTTTGCATTGTTTTTGCAGGCAGCCACAAGAATCTCTTTATTGATTTCACAAATACTATGTATAGTATCCAACATAAAGACAAGAATAAATCAGTGAGGGATTTGCCCCAGCTTAAAGGCTCAAAGTTACGGGAAGGACATTGCCTTCACAGTCTGCCCCACCCATGCTGCAGTCTACTGCCTGCCCATAAGTTTGTCACATCTCTGTGTCCCAGTTACCATTGCTACTGGTTGCCTGTGAGAAGCTGGTGATTTCAATGGCTGGCCTGTGAACTGCAGTGATTAGAATCATAGAAACGTAGACTGGCCTGGATGGAAAGGGACTTTATATAGATCATCTAGTTTGAACTCCTCTACCCTGGGCAGGGACACCTTTCATTAGACTAGATTGCTCAGAGCCTCATCCAGCTCGGCCTTGAACACCTCCAGGACTAGGGCATCCACAACTTCTCTGGCCAACCTGTTCCAGTGCCTCGCCACCCTCACAGTAAAAAAATCCCTTCTAATATCTATTCTAAACATATGCTTCAGTTTAAAGTCATTCCCTCTCATCCTGTCACTACATGCTCTTGATAAAGCCTCTCGCCATCTTTCTTGTAGACTCCTTTCAGGTACTGGAAAGCTGCAATATGGGTAGCTTGAAGCCTTCTCCAGGATGAACAGTCCCATTTCTCTCAACCTTTTCTTGTAGGAGAGGTTCTCCATCCCTCTATACACATTAGTGACTCTCCTTTGGACTCACTCCAACAGGTCCATGTCCTTCCTTTGCTGAGGACCCCAGAGCTGAATGCAGCACTGCAGGTCGGGTCTCATGAGAGAGGAGTAGAGAGGTAGAATCCCCTCCCTCGCCCTGCTGGCCACGCTGCCTTTGATGCAGTCTGGGATATGCCTGGCTTTCTGGGCTGCAAGTGTAAATTGCCAGGTCATTGCGAGGTAAATTGTTCAGCCCCTCATCCACCAGTACCCCCAAGTATTTCTCACTAGGGCTGCCCTTGATTTGCTCAGGACTGAGAGAAAAGGGGTACTCTAAACATGGAATCTCCTGTGGGAAAGGTAATCATGGGTAGGGGGTATGGTAATAACCCGGGAACTGCTGTCCTTATCCCCACAAGAGATCTCTAGATCAGAGAAGGTTTGTGAATCAAAGCCCTGTGCTAGCCAAAAGCCAGTGCGATTTTCTCATGTAGCAGAATCCATGGGACTGCTCACTTAAAGGCGCATTCATGGTGGCTTTAAGTGGAAGGTGTTCGTTGAGGGAAACGGAATCCACTCTTGGATTTGCTAATTCAGTGCAATTTACACCCATAAACCTAAGCCAGTCAGTTAGTCCAGCCTCAGTCTTTTTACTATACAGCCTCAAGCCTGTGGGAAACATCAGCTCACGAGCTGTCTGTCCGCTCTATACAGAACACATTACGCCACAGCTTCCAGTTGCGACACTGATTGCATTCGTTTGTTTGCTGTGCTGTAATAAGAACATATTACTTGTCTTGCCAAGACTAGTTAAAGACATGCATTGTTAACTACTCTGGAACTCAGCTTAAATAGGTTTGGCGGGTTGGTTTCTTTTTCTTTTCATGCCTACTGAAGGTGAGATATTGTAACACTGCCCCTGTGTAACAGAATGAACTCGAGAGCATGGGTTCCCAAAATGGTTTCTCTTGCATTTGCTATTTCAGGTTTAAAACCCAGTTTCTGTGGGAAAGGGAAAAAGTGCTGAATGGTGAGGTGATATGCTGTCAGAATGCTGGGACTGGTGCAGATAGGCAAGTTCCCAGCCTTGCGGCTGCCTGTGCAGTCTCTGACATGTCATGCAAACTCTGTGTCTACTTTGTAAAGCTGTGCAACAAAGCTACTGTTTCCATGCCTCCTATTGAGTGCTTGTTCCCTTTGTTTAGCTGTTGCCTTTTAAGCTGATTCTTTCTAATACAGTTCAACTTATTGTGTTCTTTCTGGCTTTGCATCTCACTGCTGTTGATTACTCATCTGCTTTCCTCCTCTGCATGTCGATATGTACATGGTACCACAAGGTGATGGCTGCTCAAACTAATAGCAGCTATTTTTCAAAATATACAGCTAGGTAACAATTTTTTTTGAGTATCTCTGCTTCTATTTTCCTTCACAAAGCAAACATGGAAACTATTCCACAGCTGAATTTGTCGGTCTCTTTCTGCTGCAACTTTCAGGCATGGATATGAAGAGGCATGACAAAGGGAAAAGATAAAGGAAGTAAGAAACATGAAAGACCAAAACAAACCTCAAAATGCCTAGGCTGAGGTGTATCTCCAGTCTGCTTCTGGCCCTGAGGTTATCCCTTCTACGACATAAAGCCAGGGCTCATCTACAGCCTTGGCCTGAGTCTTGTCTGATATTTAATTATGGGTCTTGTTTTACCTCAAGCCAGTGTTACTCTATTTTTCAAGTCCTAAAGCAGTTCTAAATTAGTCTCTCCTTTTGCAAGATTAGACAGCACACAAATATTCTCATATCTTGACTTGTTTTGATGTTTTTTGGTGTGGAGGACAGTTACTGTGCATCAGGTGCCAGCAGTGCCTCTGTGGGTTTGTTTGCCCTCTACTGTCACCCTGATCATAGCTCCATCTGGGCCTTTTAAAACAGTGCCCAGCTCACTTGTGGTCTCACTTCTTTGCTGCCTCTGTCCCATGGCTGTACCAGCAGTTAACAAAAGCTGAGTTTGCAAAACTGCTCTTCATCTGCCAGGTTAAACCTTACTTCCCTGTGTTGGCTGGTGTCCATTGGAACGTGAGGCAGCTCTGGCTGCCTGGCTTGCTCTGAGTGCAGTAGTAATTATTCTGCCTGTTCCTCAGAGCCCTTTCCCCAGCCAGTATCTATTTGCTTAATGAGCCAGCCAGCTTGGTATTTGCATATCCATATCTGAGGGCCAGTGTCTTAATTTTGCTGCTGGCCTGGTCCAATTTCCTACATTTATTTCCAGTGGTGGTAGTGGGGGGAGGGCAGACAAATGGTAGAAATAAATGAATCTGGATGATGCCTCCTTTTGGCTGCTGGCAGTGTCCTGTTTGCAAGGATAAAACTCTTCATAAGCTGTGAAAGTCTCCACTTATAAGAGAAAAGCCCATGTGGTGGCAGAGAGTATGAACAGAGGGGGAAATCTCATACTGGGGTTTCTTTTGATGGTGTTTTTCTTTTTGTGTCTCCTGTGAGGTTTGTACCACTGTATACTTGACTGGTGTGTAACCTGGTGACACTCTGAGCTGGTTCTGCAGTTGTTAAGTGTTATGCAGAAACAACAGACTGAGAGAAGCTGTCAGACTGACTGTACTGAATTTCAAAATGTCCATGCAGTTACTCTGATATTTTCCCCTGATGGTGGAAAGAAGATTTTTTTTTGTCCTTCTGACAGTAAACCCTTCAATTTGTCAAATACTGTATCATGGATAGACAAGTTGGGTGCTCAGCTTCCACAAGGAAGAAACTAGTTTAGAAGGGGTTGATAGTTGTTTCCAGAGACATCCCCCTCAGTGATTCCTCATATTTGAATAAAGGTACTTCGTCCTTTGAAGCACAAAGGTACATTTTACAAGTAAGAAAACAAAGGGACAAAGAGAGTTTTCTTTCAAAGATCACCTGATGATCATGAAGTGAAATCAGAAACCTGGAAGCATGGAAGCAAGTAAAACTCCCAAACTCTCAAATGTTTCCATTGTCATTAACTTTAAACTAATTTTTTTTCAGGTCTGAGGATATTTTAGGACTTAAAAGCTAAGACCTGGGGTCAGGAGGTGGGAGTTCTGCTCCTGCTTTGATCATCATTGAAAGAAAGGTTTATATGCAACTGTGTCTAGAATTTGCTTTAGAAATACTACTTGCATTCTTTATCTGGAGAAAAGCCACTCATCCCATGCCCTGATTCCATGTAGTAGCCTTGCAAGTAACTACACATTTCTGTGGTTTTTCAGCATTGCTTTGTGATTTTCTTGGGGAAATAATTTGCCATCACTGAAAGGAGAGAGGCACTGAAGGGAGAAAGATGGAAAGTAATGAATTTTGTCTTTCACTAGGGCTAGTTTATGTTTTATCCCTGTCTGGGGATGACTGGACAGAACTCCTGTTGGGTTTAGTTAATAATAATCCAGCTGAATCAGTAGTATGAGGTTTCAGAATCTTTCCTTCCTCTATCTCCAGAACCTGGATATACTACTTAATTCAATAGACCTATGCTTTTACAGGTGGGGGAATGGGACAGACCCAGGAGCAAAACATGGTTGGACAGAGGTTACAAAAGTTATTTTGAACAACTCTCGCTGATGTATCTTGGTTGTAGGGGAAAATACAGTCCACATCACCTTTGCTTGCTACTCAAGAGAGCAGAAGTGAGCCTTTTATCTAGGTTAGTCCAGTATGCAACTATGAATAGGCTCTCTCCTTAGAAGCAAGTGGCTTAGTAATGATATTCTCTAAATTAGGAAGAAGGATGGCTCACAGAAGCTGGAGGCCAAGGCTGCTAGGATGTGAGGGAGCGTGACTCGTGTGGAAAAGGGCAGGCTGTCAGCATCCTGGTGTCTGGCTTAGTACCTTGCCTAACAGTGATTTCTGGCAGGCTGTCAGATTTCAGTGAAAATGAACATCACATTGGTGATTCATAGCCAGTGCCTTTAAAACAGCCTGCTTGCTTCCAGATGGAGTACGAGGAGAGTTGTGGTTCCTCCATGCTTCCCTACCTTGCTTGCAGTCAGGTGCTTCCTAACTTGTCACTGCTGGCACCCACTGACAGTGCAGTACTTCAGTCCCAGCTCTTTAAGCCACTTACTGCCCGCCTCTCCTCCTCTGTTGCTTCCTTAGCCAGCTCCCAAACCGTGGGCAGTGCTTCCTGTAAAGATCTTGCTGTTTCAGTCCTGTGGCATCTCCAGGGTTCGGGTTCTTTTTAACTTTGTTGTGGAGAGTCTGCAACTGGACCACACTGATCTTTCCTTCCTGCTCAGTTGGGGTGGAGAGGTGTTTTCTGGTGATGGACCAACAGATTACTTAGAGACGTTATCCATCACACAGACAGAGAGAAAACCTGCAGATTTTCTTACAGGGCTAAAGATTTCAAAGGATGCTGAATGCGTCAATGCTAATCCTGCACTGGGCAAAATGCCAGACTCTGCCTAATGCCTTTGCTGGTCTGACATTCAAGCCTTCATCCTAATGGATGCCAAAGTGGATCCCTCCACCTCACAGAGCCATTAATTAGAGCTTAATGACTTTCTGAGAGAAAGGCCTCGGAAATGAGATTCAGAGAATTTCCTACTGATAATGTTTGGCGTAAGTACCAGGTTGGCCTGCTTTGGTCGGACTCTGAGGTCTCTTAAGTCAAATGGTCTGTGCTTCTGTTTACAGTATCTACCTTTTTTCTGTCACTGTCACATAAAACACAAAATCTATTCTGTGTAGAATGACAGCTTCTCTTACTTCTGAAGCCCTTTGAGGTCTTCTCTGGGCATTAAATGAGTTTTAAACTCCGCTGATACTGGCATGGCTCTTGGAACGACGATTCTGTGTACACCCAAAACTCTTTTCAGTTCCAGGTTCCTGCAATTGTGGCTTCTATGAATTTTTACTTTATCTAAAGTTGGGTCTGATTGTACAAAGATTCCATTTTTGATTTTTATTTATTTTTCTTTTTTTTTTGGTAATGCTACCTCTTTTTTTTTTATCTTGGCATTGCAGTCAGTGTTCATTTTCCAGCAGTTTAACTTTGAAGCTCCCGTTTTCTTAACAGAACTAAGACATGGGCTCTCCAACAGGCATTGAGAGTAGTTTTTCCTTCTTAAATCTTAATGTACTGGGTTTTTTAATGTATATTCTGTAAGATTCCTAGGCTTTAACCTCTGGCTATGAACTGTATTTGTGTGTTGATGGCAAAGTATATGAATATGGGGTATCTGTTTTCTGAGAAGTCTGGTCATGATTATGAGGGTTGGATGCATCAGTATTTTCTATCAATCTCTTTGTAAGGTAGTTGGAAGTTCTAAGAAGTTCAATTCATACTGGTAGCAATCAAATATATTTTTCCAATAATTTTATTAGAAGTAGCTATGTAGTCATCTACATAATGCTTTTGTCAGATATTAATTTGGTGTTGCTACAGTGGGATTAGTATTGGCTTGCACAAGAGCTGGAGGAAAAAAGCTCCCTGAATTTTGACTTGAAGGCACAATCATGTAATTTTGCCAGTGTCGCCTGCAGTTACACTAACTTCAAGGTGTCTTTCTAAGAATTTGGATTGAGTTAATGCAATCAAGTTTTAATGGAGACTTGGTTCTCAAAGCAAGCCTCTTCCATTTTGTTTTGCTCTGTTGGATACATGTATTTAAGAGCTGGGTACAGTAATCTCCCTTCTAGAAGGCTATTTAGGATGTATTATGTGTGAGCTGCTGTACCTGTAAGGTTTTCTTTATTTTTTGTACTTTAGTTCTTCTACCGGTGTTATTTTTGCCAAGCCAGGATCTTCAGTTTCATTATAAAGTGAACCAAAGCTGAAGAAAATTTGAATGAGTATGGCTTTTCATTTCTTCATCATGGGATTTTTTAAATGTGTAAATTAACTTTTTTTTCAGATTTTCAAACTTATACTGAGAGTAAAAAGGTATCTTGAGCTACATTTAAAATCCTAGTATAATCTTACAGTTGAAAAGATGTGTAGGAAAAGAGGAAAACCAGAAAATGTTGCCCTTCCACCATGCACTTTACATTACAGGTTGGTGCTGTACTTCAACTCACAAAAGAGAGCAAAGCTGTGTAGGAGCCATGGGGTGCGCATGTGTGCACCTGTGCAAGTACGAGGCAGGGGCTGATTTAACTAGAAGCAGGATGGGAGATTTTAACTACGGGTGGGAGAAGAGAGGTGTTCCGGGATGTTTGAGGGGGTCTGCACACTCCAAATCCTCAAGGAAGGACATGGGAATTGTGCCTTCTGTAGCTGAATGGTTCACAGCATGTAATGCCGGGAGCACCCTTCTGTCCCTGCACTGCTTCAGGATCACAAGGCTCAGTTTTGCTGTCGTCTTTGTTTCTCTCACCCACTTATTTCCTCTTTTTTGAATAAATTAATCTCTCTTTTTTGAGCTTAGGATGCCATAAATTTACCAGTGTGACTCATAGAATTAATGTCCCTTTCAGTGCTCTAAGGAAAAGAGACTGGCACCCCCAGCTCCAGGGCAAAAGTACAGTTGGACATGACTTCATGGTGTGACAGGACAATGTGAACAACCCGCTCTGGGGATGGCCCAGCATGTGACTCACTGGGCAGGGGGCTGGTTCAGAGAGGCCTTTGGCTCAGGCTTGGGAGGGAACATGGGATGTCCAGGCTGTTGTTGTGTTATGTGTGTGTTCATTGGCTACTTCAACCGTTTGGTTGGCTGCTGCACTTTGTAGCGGGGTGCACTCACCCTTTCTTTGGGTTAGGATCACTTGGTGCTGGAAAAAGAAGAGCATTCACTTTTTGGAATCTGAACTGATTTCTAGGATGGGCAACTGTAAGTTGTAATTTGGAGTGTGTATTTAATAAGGACAGGGGACTGATTACCTGAGAAGGATGGTAGATTGCCTCTTACTCTAGTACCTACAGACCTTTCCGATACGTAAGCATAACATATGTAACAGCCTGAGTTGCTCTCATTAGAATTTAAGAAATCACTGGGCTCATTTTCACCAGATTGATACTGTGTCTATCCAAAATGCAGTTGTAAGCTGCGTCTGACCTGTAGACTCCAAATTTCTCACCCACACAATGTGAAAACCAGGAAAAGTTCAGATTTGATATTTGAGGGCCCAGATCTATTTTGCTTCAGTGATAGCACTAGTGGCCGTTGCTGTGCAACATTTTGTTTGGACAGCCAGGAGTCAAAATCTCTAAATTATGTCTTCTAGTAGAGGGGAGGGAAGAAGGAAAAGCAGATTGTTTAAATATATTATTTTAATCATGTAGGAAAGTGGCAGGAAAGGATGTGGCTTTAATGTGTCTTTGTTTAAATGTTGTAGATTTGACCAGATTTCACTTTCTTCCTTTTCTCTTATGTTCTGAAAAAAGTAAAAAAGAAGCCTCCTTTTCATAGCTAATTTTACAATTATTTTCCAGCAAGCTTTGAAAAATGTTCAGGTTTTGTTTAAAAATAGTTGCCTAATATTTTCACTTTGCTGCATGATCATAAAACTACAGACAAAGATCTAAGTCATATGACTTGCAAGGAGTGATGTCAGACTGGAATTCTCTAGTACTTTGGATACAGCTGGGAACCTGGGTCTGGTCTCAAGGCTGGTGCCTTGTAGAATGATGGCTGCAGTACAAAGGCTTTCTTTGGGTAACATGAAATAGAACATGAATAAAATACATGAAGCACATATGTGTTTCTTTGGTGTGGGGTGGGAATGATGGGAACAATTAACTGCATACATGCAAGACCCTAATTCTTGGCCTTTCAAACCTCTGAAGCTTGAGGAAGCTGGAGTAGATGTAATTTTGAAGGAGCATATAGGGAAGCATTCACCAAGGATGACTTGTACAAAAAATTCAAAGGAAACAGGTTTCTGGTTCCCCTTTGAACAGGAGGGGGTGGGGACAGCGAGGAAAGTTGAGAGAGTAGAGAATGGCATGAGAATAAGGTGAAAGAGGGCAATTCAGCAGTCAGCACTTTCCCATCTCCGGAGGCTTGCATTTAAGCACATCCATCCAGTGCAGCTGCAGATTCATTTTAGGAATCAGGAAATAAGCTGAGTGGCAAAGAAAGATAGGAACTGACAGCTCTCACTGTTCAGGCTCTCCCCTTCACACTGGGAGAGCAAGTAGAGAAGAGCTTTTCTCCTGCGGAAGCATGCACCATTCACCAGCAGGATCATTGCTTAGTGGAGAAAATGGGATAGAGAGAGAAGGACTTGGGAAGTGTATGGTCCCAGCTGCCTGGGTGAATTAAGCACGGTGTCTGTGTGAGTTTCGCTGACTCTGTGCCTCCACGGGATCGGGGCTGGGGAGACATGGGATGGGAGAGCAAATGACAGGTGTGAATCTGCTGACATTTTGTTTCCAGTGGCTTCACCATTAACAGCTAAGCTCATGCTCTCTGCTTTAACAAAACCCTTTTAGAGCCCCATTAGTGCTGCCTTTGTTTTTTCTAGCCTGTTTCATGTATAATTGTATCTTGTTTATGGAAAATTCTGAGGTGAAGTGGAAGCAATTTCTCTTCATTCCAGGTGGCAGCAGAGTGGAAGCCAAATCCTGCTGATGCCAAAGACCAGTGTGTTCCTGAGCCTTTGTGCTTCTTCCTTTTCCCCCTCCCATTATATTTTTGCCAGGACCAAAAAACCCACCAACTTGGTGGGTGCTTTTTCTTGGAATTACTGAAGATGGCCCATGGGCTCTTTTACACCATTTCGAATTGCACTGCCTTTTGTGGAGCCTGGGGTGAGAGGAGACACCTGTATGCAGGCAGATCGTGTCCTTGACTGTGCCACAGCAGGGTGCTTCCATCATGTCTCTGCTCTTCTGATCGTGCTTTTGGCAACTGAACATACCTGTGACAGAGAGTCTCTCCTAGGATCTTCTGGTCTTTCTCGATTACCTGTCAGAGGTTTTTAAAAATCGTAGTTCTTCTACTACCACAAACCAAGACTGATTACAAATTATGTCCCCAGTGGGTAGCAAGTAGAAGTCAGCAGTCAGTGGTATCTGCTTCTTGGATTGTTAGAGTGCACGCATGGTGGGTAGCACTAACTACACATCTAGCTGTCAACTAGCCCGTAAAATAGACATGTGTGGGGCACTGAATGAGGCACTGAATATGGCACTGAGTATGCAAGCTGACTGAAGTGTACCCCTGCCCTAATAATGTTTCATTACAGCAGTAGCAGAGAAATGCTAGATTGAAGGTATTTTTTCCCCTGTGTTACTTTTTGTCACTTAGTTGGCTTCTGTTTGGGGGTGCCTGAGTAACTTGTGAGTTACTAGGATCACAAGAGGGCAAAGTAGTGTAGCCTGCTCATCATTTCTGTAGTGCAGTGGGCTGTATATGATGCTTCAATGATAAACCTACATAATCCTGTAGTTTCTAAGAAGGAGTGTATAGAAATTGGCCTATTGGCTGATACTTTTTCCAAATTCTAAGTCTCATTAAGCAAAACACTGAATTGAAGTAGCTTTTATTTTTGATTCTCCTCCTCCCCACAAACTAGAACTAGAAATATTTTGACTTCAATTTAATGTTTCATTTAGAATGAAGTATTTTTATTTCCAGATAATTACAGATAAAAGCCAGTGAAAAGTAAACTTAATACATCAAAGAATTGCCTGATATCCAGTTATTTCATATTTGGTATCTGAATTGTTCAGGTATTTTCTCAGAATATGAGACAAAGAGAGAAGTTCAGCTTGCTCTTCTGGATCAAGACCTGGACTCTAAATTACATTCTCTGTCTCTGTCACCAGTAGTGTGTTTCTAAGTTTGTTTAAATTACTATTGCTGCACTTAACTCTGTTTGTGAGTCTCATCTTCATTCAGATGTGACCTGTGCTGTGAAGAGGCTTGCTGAGCCCATCCTAATGGCTGGTTAAAGCCACAGTACTCTGCCTTGCTTGTGTGCTGCTGTTCCTCTTTCTATAGATTAGTCAATCAGGAACATATTCGCTAGTGACTTCAGTGAAGGTAAAATCAGACGAATGATTATGTGAAGTGATTGAGGAAGAGTGATGGAATATGCTGCAGTTGTTAGTCTACTTTAAAAAACAAACAGTCCTCCCAAACAGCCTCATGCAGCTACACCAGTATCTACTTGTTGCCATTTCTCTGCAGTTCCTTGCTTTAGACTTCTTTGCTTCATATTCTCTTGGACTTTAGGAGCACCTAAAGTCAAAGAAAGTGTCCTGGAACAAGTTGTGCCTTCTTTTTTTGCTTCATTTATTCATACCTTGCCACCTTCTGTTGCTGCCTGACTTAATACCTTCCCAGTAGATCTTGTCGGGGGGCAGCTTACCCTGAAAGGTGGCCTGATACCAAATATGAAGTTGTTAAAACTAAATGAATGAGAAACAAGGAACCTTTCCTGTCTTCAGAGGAGAGCTCTGCAAGTGCTTCAAAGCACTGACAGAATAACAAACAATTTCCAGAGAGAAACAGTGTGCAGGGAATTAAACATTTACACAAATCATGGAGGCTGTTATGCATAGAAAATTGTGTATAGGATGCATAACTATATGTAAGTATATGTAATTGCAGAGTATTTGAATGAGAGAAGAAGTAACTTCCTCAGGCCAGGTGAAGTGCTGGTGTACGGGAAAGAGCACGTTACCATGTTCCTCACCAGAGACAGTAGCAGAAGAAGGCTGTCACATAATGATTTTAAATTTCTTTGTGTGGGCAAACTGTCTGAATTATTGATGTTTCGCCTTGTCACCAGCAGCTCTTGTTATGGAGATGTAATAACAGCTTCTCCTGTAGGTCACAGAGATCAACTAACTTCATCCTCAAGAGATTACTTTACTTGTTCTTTCTTTTCCAGCTTATGTATTGATTGTGCAATTCATGTGGATGTCTGTTGTGTCCCTGTGATTTTGTGTCTGATTTTGAGGACTATCTTTACCTTAAAAAACCAAATTTTTTTTGTGAGACACATACAAGAGCCTGTGAATGAGAGCTGTAGCTTTGCAATTATGGATTTTGCTGAGTTGGTTTTCCAGTGCATATATGTATCACTTTGCATGGTTTACAACCACACTGCTGTTTGGCGAGAGATGTGTTATTTTAAGTTTCTTATACTGAGCTTTTCTTCAGTTTTATCTTTTTCATGTAACTTCTGCAGTAGTCCTTCCCTTGACCTCTCATCCCACTTTGTATTCTTCCATGCCTATGCCTGCTTTGCATAGTCTCCCACCAGTTTCATCTCCCATCACAGGTTCCCCTACT